>OZ004715.1:16074077-16555612 GCA_963924515.1 Vespertilio murinus
CCAGCTGAGGCCAAACCGGTTTCGACCTATTCATTTTTTTAATGTTTTAAGACAAGGTTGGCAAACTTTTCCCAGGAAAAGGCCAGATAATAAGTACATTAGTCTTTGTAAGTCCTATAGTTGGTCTCTGCACAAGCCACTGACTCAGGTCTGCCACTGTCAGAGAAAAGTGATTATAGACAAGATGCAAATGAATAAGTGTGGCATGTTTGAATAAAACATTATTTACAAAAACAGGCTACAAGGCTAGATTTGGCTCAGTTTTCGGACACCTGCTTTAAGATAACGGATTTGTTTATTTATTGATTGATATAGAGAGGAAAGAGAAGCATTTATTTTATTACTTTTTAAAAATATATATATTTTATTGATTTTTTACAGAGAGGAAGAGAGAGGGATAGAGCGTTAGAAACATCGATGAGAGAGAATCATCGATTAGCTGCCTCTTGCACACCCCCTACTGGGGATGTGCCCGCAACCAAGGTACATGCCCTTGTCCAGAACTGAACCCAGGACTTATCAGTCCGCAGGCCTACGCTCTATCCACTGAGCCAAACCGGTTTGGCACATTTATTTTTTGTTCTACCCATTTATACAATCATTGGTTGATTCTTCTTTGTGCCCTGACTGGGGATTGAACCTGAAACCTGGAGTATCTGGATGACACGCCAACCAACTGAGCTACTCAGCCAGGGCTAAGATATTAAAACGTTTTCTTCACATAGTAACTGCACATGTTGCTATAAAATCCATGCTTTTCTTTGCTTCCAGAGTGAAGGCAGGGTATGATAGCCATATGACAGAGATGTGGGAAATATTTTAAGGATGTTAGCGCTATAGTGTACATAATATTTATGTACACCATAAATGTGTGAGATCTGCACCTTCCCTTCAAAACTAGCCTCATGCATGCATTTTTATTAGTTAGGGAGGTCAATATGTCTATCACAAGTTCATTTTAAAATTCCTCCCTACATATTCTGTCTGTGGAGATTATTTATCACGCCTTGTTCCCTGGCCCGGAGCCAGGCAGAATATGGGGGTTTTAATACCGTTAATCCATTACATGGGTTTTTTTAGAGCTCCATAAGACAAAATAAAACGCGCTCTCATGGTCATACATGCAATAAACCCGATATGCCACTTAATATTTCACATCCCATTCTATATTTCAGCTGTGATGGTTTCCAGCTTTCAGCGTGCAAAAAATGACACCGTTTCAGCCATCTTTTTGCTCCAACCTTGGTTGTTGTTTGGTTGGAGAATGCCTGGGAGTTCACAAACAATAAATCGCACCATGGCTTTGAGGGCTGATTATGATTGCTCCCCAACATTCTGAAGACGTACCGACGTATGCCACCCAGTCGGCAATCTGAATTGGCCACGCTTATCTTTAATCAGGCCATGCTACCTTGTTCTGAGTGCATTATGAGCGTGGTAGCTGGTCTCTGAAGAACCACACGTCTAGGGATCCACGTCATTTGCCTTTGCATCTGAGCTGCTACTGTGACTTCCTCTCTGATCAATAGAATGTGGAGAGGGTAATGGAGTATTCCATGTGAGGCTAGATCCCGAGGAGCCTCCCAGCTGCCATCTGGGATTCTCTGCAATGCTTAGTCTGAGGGGGGGGGGGGCATGTAAAGAGCCGAGGGACCACCATGCTGTAAGGAGAAGCCGTGCTGAATAGCAAGCCTACTCAAGCTCTCAGAGGAGCCCCCCCACCCCCCCAGCACCAGCTCCCTGCAGCCATTTGAAAGGCCCCCAGTGAGACGGAACCACTAAGTACTGGGCTGGTCCACTGTGTAGCAACAGATAACTGAAGCCGATGCTACAGTTAATGGAAGGTTATTTACTGCGGAGCCACGAAGACCCTGTGGTCAGGGCCCACCTCAGCGCTTCCAGGATCTAGCAGATAGTAATTTGGCGTCGTGTGCACTTCCAAGCTTTACGTGCATTCCTGCAGTTACCAGAGCAATGGAACAATTCCATCTAAAAATGAAAAACTGCCGAAACCGGTTTGGCTCAGTGGACAGAGCGTCAGCCTGCAGGCTGAAAGGTCCCGGGTTCGATTCCGGTCAAGGGCATGTACCTTGGTGGCGGGCACACCCCCAGTGGGGCGTGTGCAGGAGGCAGCTGGTCAATGTTTCTCTCTCATTGAGATTTCTATCTCTCTATCCCTCTTAATTCCTCTCTGTGTAAAATCAATAACATATATTAAAAAATTAGTTAAAAAATAAATTTTTAAAATGAAAAATTAAGACATTCTGGATTTTTTTAAAAAGGGTCACTGCTTGGCTATGAATTCCAAGACTGTAATGATCAGGATATCATGGAATAAGGCTCTTAAAAAATTAAAATACCAGCTGCAATCCAATGGTCTCCTTTTCTCAAGTTGCTTATAAAACCCATTCCTATCCACCTGAGCCCACATGTAAGCACCACCTGCCCATCCCCGGCACACACCCTCCTTCATTTTGAGCCACAGCTGTCCCCTTGTGGGGCTGTTGTGCTTTATTAGCTCCTCCAGGGGCCAGATTGAGTCCGCCTCCCCACACTGGACACTGCAAGTCAAAATAACAGCGAAAGGACCTGCAGGTAATGAGCCATCATACTCACTTGGTACCCACTAAGGAGGGTTTCGATCACTTGCTCTCTGCTACCTTTCGGGAAACATCTGTTTCACATGAGCCAGTTAAAAGTGCATACATCTGTAAATAATAAGCCCGTGTGTGCACATAATTTAATGAATCGGGACATAAAAAGGAATTGAACAGTAGGGGCAAAGCAATTAGAGTAACTGCCCATTTTGTTAAAAAAAAAAAAAAAAGTATTGTTTCCAGCTTTCACTCGGAAACCCTTTTATTCTTCGGTGGGTTCTGAGACCCCCCAACCTTCCTCACCCCCCACCTCCCCACAAAGAAAAGAGGAGTGGACTTTGCATAGTTGGCCGAGGGAAGGAAACCCACATTATGCAAAGCTGGGTGGGGAACTTCCAACGTGCTTTCTCCCCCTCAGGAGGGCTGCATTGGGTACCCGAACCCCTCCGCGCCTGGGAACCCTCCCCCAGAAAGAGGAGGAAGCACAGCGCTTCCTCTCAGGCTGCGGGGAGGTTTAGGTGACGTACGCCATTCTACGCACTTGGCAGGTAATACGCATTTAATATTAGTTATGACGATGACGGTGATCACTTCATGAGAAAATCTATCACCATTTGCAATCATCTAGGGGGAAAAAAACCCACAAAATAAAGTTCCATTGGCCCTGGCCTGTGTGGCTCATTGGTTGGGCATCGTCCTGTGCATGGAAGGGTTGCTGGGAGCATGCGGGAGGCAGCCAATCAATGCTCGCTCTCCGATGGATGTTTTTTTTTCTTCTTTCTCTCCCCCTGCCTCTCTCTCTGAAAAAAAATCAGTGAAAAATATATTTTTTTAAAGTTCCTCTCGACGTGGTCCCATTTCTATCTGCTTGCTTCACACTATTTCTAGGGACGTGGAGAAAAAAGAGGTGGGTGGGGAGGAGGAGCAGCAGTGTCTTGGTTAACGGGACGTACCATTAGAAAATCTATACCTAGGCCGTCAGAGTAAGTGCCAGAAGCTCAGGGAAATACCCCATTCTTCTGTGTTCAGGCCTGATTTCCTGCTGGTACACTGACAAGGGCTTGACATCGCAGCCAACTAGAACCTCCCAAGTTTGGACAGCCCCTCGAGTTTGCTTCAGGTGCTTCGAGAAATCCCGGAGTACACGGATACATAAAAGCAGGCGCCGCTTGTGATGTTCTGAACGTCAAGTGTGTTGTCACCGAAATCCTCGCAGCATCTTCCTTGAGCACCTGTCATGTGCCAGGACTGGGTGACAGCGCAAAGCACAGATGGATTTATTAGCAGGAGAAGGCACTTGCGGGAGGACAGAGCCTGGGACTTTCTAGAACACACCCGGAGGCTTCCACAGAGTGTCGCTTGCTTTGCCCGCCTCCATGACGTTTACGTTGGAAGTAGCTGAAAAATGTTGGAAGACCCTCTGTCCATTTGGAAAACCAAGCGCGGGACCGGAAATGCGGGTGCCGCCTTGGAACAATGGCTAAAAAGAATATGATGGAGTCCAGCCCACGGGGGATTCTGTGAGAATCCTGGTTTAGCTCCGCATAAGAAATGCCAGCAAAGTAAGTGCCCAGTATGTGCCAGGCCCCGGGACAAACAGTCCCACCCGGAAGGAAAGCAAGCTGAACAATGACCGAAATCCCCAGTTTTCTGTTTACATTCTCCTGCGGTCTATTTGCCATCATTAGAGCTCCGGCACAGCAATAGGGAAGAAGAAGAAAGGCTAATGAAAGAGGGAAGTAAAGAGAGTGAGCAAATATTTAATAAATATTAATAGCCGGCGTACATGGAGCTGCCGTGGTTCCATACAGTAGCTGCTAGCCACACGTGGCTCCTGAAAGCTAAGAAAATTAAAAAGGAGAAATGAAGTGAAAGATTGAGTTCCTCCAACGGATGGATATATTAGCCACCTTTCAAGTGCTCAGGCACCACAGGTGGCAACTACCGTATTGGCCAATGCAGACTGATACCCTGTTTCCCCGAAAATAAGACATCCTCCGAAAATAAGACCTACTCACAGGTTTCCTTCTGAGTGAAATATAAGGCATCCCCTGAAAATAAGGCCCCAGGCTCTGTCTCAGAATGAAAATTAATTTACCGTAAACTGGTCGCTAGGGCTGCCCCGACTGGCGTCTAGCAACCAGTGAAGTCGTTACGTTACACGGAGTCCTGATGTCACTGCTGTGTGAATGGAGAGAAATCAGCGTGGAAACTTTGTGAAACCTAAACTGCAACAAGTTGTGACTTGGGTGAACAATTCATGGGAGAAAATCACTGACAGTTGCATTGCAAATGCACTGTGAGCAGGCTACCTTGACAAGAAGTACTCATTTCAAGACAGTGCTGTTGCTAAACATGAGAGATTGGGTCCACTGATTCTGAAAGAAATGGAGTCATAAGAAATTCACCAGGAAATTCAGGAATTGGATTGTTATGATGATGTTCCAGAAGATGATGACATGATTGTCACTGAATAAAAGAGTAAATTCTTGATACTGTAGGATTCACAGTTTGTCTGGTGTTGACAACTACCGTACCGTGTACAGGTAATAAATTTCCTTATTTTCATTTAACAATAAATGTGTACCGTATTCTTCATGGAAAAATAAGACATTCCCTGAAAATAAGACCTGGTGCATCTTTGGGAGCAAAAATTAATATAAGACACTGTCTTATTTTCGGGAAAACAGGGTAGATAATTTTCATCACTGTAGAAAGTTTGATTGGACGGTGCCGAGATCTAGCAGAGTAAGCAATGGTTTGCTCGAACCTGTCTGTGACTAAGCCATCGGTAATAGAGTACTGGCCAGGTAGGTACAAGTACTCTACTAGCCTGGGGAAAGCGGAAGTAAAGGACACACACTATCTGAACTCAAAGACTTCCCAGGGTTAGTAAGGGAGCCCAACAATAAAATAAGGCCACACACACACACACACACACACACACACACACACTCCATCCCCATCATTTCCTCTCTTTTCTGCATTGCCCCCCCACCAAAACATTCCATGGTCCTTTCTTGGTCTTACTAGGACATAAAAACTGGTTCAGGGAGTCTCTACTCAGCTGACAGAGGACAGAGGCAACCCACAGAAGCTGATGACCCCTGGGTGAATCACACTGCACGTGGAGGGTGGAGGCACCTTCCTGGGACTTAACCCAGCTCCACAACTGTGCGGCGTCACGTCGTCACTCACCTCCTCTGAGCCTCAGCTTCCTCTTCTGCAGAATGAGGATAATCGTACTTTCCTCACAGGCTTGTTTGTGAAGATTAACTGGTGACAATGCATGTGCCATCACTAGAGTAGAATGTTGTTAAATATTTAACCAGTCCAAAAAAAAAAAAAAATCCCAAGCTAACAAAAATCCCACAGAAGTCCTTCCATTTAGTCTCTCCTATCAGACGAGAGTAATTTCTTTGTTACGGAGCATAGATGCGATGATTGTAATTATGGACTAAAGATGGCAGCACATTCTTCCTCCCTCCCCCATGGAGAGGTAAACTCCTCAATCTGGCCCGGCCCTGTGGCTGCTTAGCAACAGAATATGGTGAAAGGGACTCCGTGCCAGCCTTTCAGAGGACTGGGAGCTTCTGCCTCCTCCCTCTGGGAGTGCTCCCTCTCGGAATGCGGGTGCCATAAGGAGAGAAGCAAGGCCTATGCAGCCACCGCACAGCCCCAGCGGAGCTGTCTACCCACAACATCACTGCCAGCCCCGGGGGCGGCCTCCCGGGCCCCCCTCCCAGGTTAGCCCTGGGTGATGCAGCCTCAGCTGACATCTCCTGGAACAGAAGATCTGCCCAGCTGAGCCCAGTCCATCCACTGGGTCCTGAGACAATGGGGTGTTAGGCCGCTAAGCTTTGGGGAAGTGTGTTACTCAGCAACATGCTCCAGGAACAATCATAAAGACACACGTGATTGTTTGACCACCTCATTGAATCAGGCCCCACCCCACAAAAACATTCCTGAACAAACACTCCGCAGGCATTTAAGGGAGAGTCTTCCAGAAGGTGTGCACTTATTCTGCTGCTCAGCATACATGTAAGAAGCTGCTCTGTGAACCACATTTAGAAATTACCTGGGCCGCCCACACACAGGAAAACGCCACGCCTGCTCCCTGGGACAAAGATGTGTCACCCACCCGATCCCTCGCCGTATGCACCAGCTGTGGTTCGCAGTGGTTTTTAATTCTTAGCAAAGTGAAACTCAGGTCCAAGGTTCTGAGGAGATCCCAGTGTTTGTGTCAGAAGGGGGGCTACATTACAGGGACCTGCGTGCCCAGGGGTGCCCCGTACATCGTGAGGCCAGAGAGAGCAGCGACAGCGCCAGACCCAGCCTGGCGTCCCCCTCAGAAAATGCCAGGGAGGCCGGAGCGTGGCCGGCACCCAAGAGCCCTTTGCTGAATGGAGAGCTGCGAGACCCCATCCATCAGGGAGCACTGACAACGTGCTGCGCCCCTGACAGCATCCCTGGGCCGTGTGTATTGTGACAACGGCGAAGGTGACAACGCTCACTTGTAAAAGTCAATCTATGTGTACTAAATCTGGGGGCTGAGCCAAGCACTGAATCAAGACCACAGGGCCATCCTCTCTGTGACAAACGGGAAGGGCTGTCGCCTACGTTATGAGCCACAGAGAGAGGCACCCTGTCACCGGAATACCAACCACAAAGAAAGACTGTTCACTATGCACCAAGACTCGTAAGCCACAGGTGTCAGGGAATCAGAGCAGAAGGTCTGCTCGGTGACGTCCGTACATATGTTTTCAGGACAAGCATGGAACCCTCATTTGCATGATCTCTCATCTTTCCACCAATCCTGCAAGGTAGACATTATTATCCCCATGTCCTAGCTGTAGACATGGACTATTTCCACGATCTCAGACCATCAGGCAGTGAGGGGGCTACAGGTGGGGAGACGCAGGGGCGGGTGATGTACATGAGAGAGGGTGCAGGGGAGAAGCAGTAAAACTCCCAGAGAGCGACAACTTTTCACAGGGCAAGACACTCATTGGCCGGGAGACAGGTGGCAGGGTAGCCTCTATAAGGGTATCTGCAACTTCCGCCCCCTGGAAGCCCAGCGTGGGTTTCCGGAAACTCTGGCCCAATGAGCAGAGAGATGCCCGTTCATCAGCTATCTCCCACCTTCCTCCGTGCAGCCAAACGCCGGCTCTCCTATCTCCACTTCCTATTGTTTCCTCTGATAAGCAGGGCCCCAGTGAACAATTAAAGCTCTCAATAAATAATCTCCCAGCACATTCATGTGATGGACTGTTATTTGATACAGCAGTTAGTTTCAATGGGGCAGTTAATATTGATCACATAAAGTACTCCACACAAACATGAAAGTGTTCCAGAACTCCATGGATTATTACCCTTTATCTGCCAGTCATCTGGGTTACGTGTAATGGTCACGGAATTTAAAATCAATAATAACAATTAGTGTTCTGTACACCAAAAGGGATGAATCATGGGAAATGGGTTTTCATATAAAATCAAAGGGAGAGCGGGCCCGGGGCTTGGAGATCGGCTCTCTCTGCCTTCCCAGGGTGCATTTGGCAAAGAGCTTTCAGGCAAGTCTCCCAACCAAGAGCAGCCAGAGAGAAAGAAAGGGACGTGGGAGGGGAGGTGGCCAGACAAATGCATGTGGAACCCTCTTAGACGATGAGAAAGAGAAAAGTGATCAAAATAAGTGCGAACGAACATAGTGAAATGAAATGGGACTGGCAATTTACTTCCTCTGAGATGCGGTTCTAGTAACTTTCTCAGCTGCCAATTCACGGTGATTTTTTTTTTTTTTTTAATAAAAAGGGCAACATCAGTATTTTAGCCCCTCGGCCCCACCACTGTAATGGCGGCATAATTAAAATGCGAAGCAACAGAGAGAAACGTTTCATCATTAAACTGTAACCAGCGCACCATGTGAACTCAGCCATCCCCAAGACTTGTTTTTCATCAATTATTTGTTATTTATCTGATGTAAATATAAGGAGGACTAATTAAAACGTATGCCTTTTTGTGCAGCTTCTTGTCATTAAAGCCAACGAAAGCATTCGGAGGCCCATAATGAAATAATTATGTTTGCCTTGAAGAAGTCTCTTCACTAACACATGGCAGTGCGGAGTTAAATTAAAACATCGGGAACTGAATTTCGCTTGCCTCCATTTCCATTTTAGGTAATTATACCCCCAAGCTTTCCCATAGACCAGGCCCTAAAAAATCTTTTGAAGCTGAAAGGACCTTCAGATCATCAGCCTTTTTATAATTATGGACTTTGATGACCAGACAAAGGTACTGGAACCCTGAAAGTTTCAATATTTGTGAGAAGAGGGATTTATTCTATGCCGTCTTCATTTGCTCTGCAAATTAGAGAAAAACTGTAATAAATGTGATCGCTATCTCTTCCCCAGTTAATTGATGCACTGTTCTTACCTACCACAGTATTTTGAATTCAGCTGTGTGTTTGTTTGTTTTTCTGACTTGGTAAATGTTCAGTAAGTAACTGATAAAAACAATAACAATAACAACAACAACAACAACAACAAACATTTCACTAAATCTGAATCAAATTAGGAGACTAACTACTATTCCATACTAAACCTAAGAAAAGAGCAATCTTTTAAGAAAGGGGTCAACTGAAGAAAAAAAAAAATAGGACACTTTCGTTTGAATATCTCCTCCAAACTTCCAATGGGATATACTTGCAAAAAAAAAAAAAAAAATCTGAGTTTGAGAGAGAAGGAAGAAGGAAAGAGGGGAGGAGACTTTGCTGGGTGGTTTCTGGGCTGGTGGCTAACGCACAGGCTGGAACAATGCTGTCATATGATGCGGATGGGGGTGGGGACCTGGTGCTCAGGAAAGTAAATAGGAGTCCCAGGGATTAACTCTCTGACAATGTGAATTCCCTCCCAGCTTGCTCTGCAGGGAGACTTGGCATGATTCATGGGGGATACGATTTGGTGACTGCTGCATAGACTGTGTCACGAGGCGCCAGAGGGGAACGGTTGACAGCCAGCAAGCAAATACCTATGATATGACAACTGCCATTATAATCTTAAGTCTGTTTGTATTGAAATCACTCCTTGCCCAAATTCTTCTACTTCCTGTTTGGAGCAGTCTCCTTGTTGGGAATGAGGGGCCCTGTCACCAGGATCACTCCTGGGAAAGTAGCTTTCTTCTCCCCAGCAGAGCTGGTTCCCTTCATCAGCCGCTGCGGGGGCCTGGAGGCCTCTGGGACCCCCCAGCCCCCCGACCCTGGCCAGAGGAAATGCTTGGCCAGGCTCAGCCACGTCCCCGACGTCACTTCCTGTTATCCTCCTCGCCTTATCACGCTGCAAACCAAGGGTCTTATCTTGCTGAATGCCCCCCTCTCAGCTCCCCACCCTGCAAGGCCAGAGAAGGATCGAGTCAGCAGTTCCACTGCCTGTTTGAATTCCCATCTAAGACGCTCCGAAAGCTCAGGATGAATAACATAACCGCACGCTCACCCTCTACTGCTTCCTAAGTACAGAGAGCTTTGGCAACTTAAAAAAACAAAACCAATCATTTGAAAGGATTTAGGGGGCTGGGGTGGGACAGGAATCCTGCTCCTTGGTGGTGAAGGGAAGAAGCTGGTTCGGAAGCGGAGAACTCAGGGCACCTCAGTGACTGATGAGGCGGTGTCATTAGACCTTACACACCAGGCAGGTTATCTCATCTCCGATTTAACAAGAGGTACTTAGGCCGAGACACTTACAGACAGGCTCCTGATAAATCTGAAACCCCCGTTAACTCGGCGCTCCTCTGCTCCGTCGCCCCCAATCCCAACTTTTTAAGACGGAGCTGGAGAAGAACGGATACAGATCGGCTCCTCGTAATGCAATTTAATAATGAAATCCCTTCCCTGACCACACACACACACACACACACACACACACACGCACACGCAGCCAAAACACAAACCACGAACACAATGCTTACGTGCATTTTGCAAGGGCTGCCTTCGAGTCACACAAAAGGAATTGCCACCAAAGGAATGCACGCTCCCAAGAATGACCCAGAAGCACGAGGAGACCTTCAGGAATAACGGGAAAATTGAGCTGTGGACACTCTGGTGACACTGCCCCTAGAATCCAAACAAAGGCTTTCTGTGCCGCTCCTGGGTTCAAGGGGCAGCCTAGGAAATGTCCCAATATCGAAATCGCTGGCATCTTTCCATGATTTATGTGGGAACCGGGGCCGTATATTGGAAGGTGGGTTATTCTAGAAAACCGGGGATATACGGTTGCCGTAACTGCCCTATAATTTGAAAGGCAAGATTCCACATTAATATCTCCTGGAAAGGTTTTCAGCCAAGATTTTTTTTTTCCTGATTAACCTTCATCACAACTCCCATTTCCGAAATGGCCCATTTAATTGATAGTTAACTGGATTTATATTGGAACATTTAAAGTATAAAAGTGTCATTTAAGGATAAATTTATTGGCGGCTACGTGCGACTCGAACCCTATGGAAGATTCCTCCTAAGAGGTTCTAAAAGGAACGCTGCCCGCGTTGTATTTAAGAAGTCCTGTGCGACTTGGAAAAAAAACAAAGTTTTCTCTTCTGCATCTTGGCTTTACGTCTCCATCTGCCTCCTGGAGAGTTTCCCTTCCAAGGAAACCTTGTGAGCATTTACAAAACTGATTTTGCTTTTAAAGATGATAAGTTCCTTGAGAGCAGGATTTATCATCCTCATCATGTCATTTCCCTTCTGAAATCCTTTATGGATGCTTGCGGAGCAGATGAGGAATAAAAACGGTTAAGGTTGTCTTTGCAGCCAACTCAGGGGCTTGCCATGTTGAAAGGAAATTATAAACATCTGATATCCAGAACTTTCTTTTACTTTTATGCTGGAAAGTTCATGACAATGGTGACTGCTTATATATATGGACAAAGCCAGGCTTTCAGAAAGGAGAAGAAAACTTCTGAGTCAGGACAGCTAACCTATCAGAAATGGCCATTCTGATCATTTATCTACTAAGGGTCTGGAGGGGGGGGGCATTCCAATGCAAAGTGCATTTGGGCTGGAAAATCAAATACTCACTAGAGCTTCTAAACCAGTTCCATAGGCGAGGCTGAAGCAGAGCCTATGACTCCTATTGTTTTGTTTTACTTTTAGAATCTACCCTTTTCTGGCGATGAAATGTAAACTGGTGCACTTTTCCTCCTAAGTTGCCCATCAGTAGCTCCCTACCCAAAGCACCAAGGTCTCTGGATACAGGCAACACTTACTTTAGTAAATCTCTTTTTCTTTTTCCTCCAGGGAAGAAAAGTCTGTGAATCTCCCACTTGTTTTCACCCGACCCTGTCCCGCACCCTCTGAGGTTTAAAGCAAAAATCCCCTTTCTTCTCTCCTTTCTGGTGGTGTGAGTTACCACCGTCCTGTGGCCGAGAAGCAGACAATTACGCCCTGCTTTAGAAAAAACAATCGAGCCTTTTCACCGAAATATTTATTCAAAACCCCAATCAATTCATACGGTGGCTGTCAGTCTTTATTTAGTCTCTCTTTCAGAGGGTATCTTGGATGTTGCCACTTTGACCCCAATTTATATCTCGGTAGGAGAGGAGTTAGATACTGTTTAATACTTCAAATTCAGGTCCCAGGTCTCTGAGAAGGGGACTTTTGCCGTTCCTTAATCACACGAAACCACAGCTGTTTTTTTGTTTTGTTTTGTGTTTTTTTTTTAAATCAACAGCCACAGATTATGCCTTCTCATTAATGGGCAAAAGACCATTTCAAAAAGAAATCTCCCCCTCCCCCATTTTTCTTTTGATGTGTTGAGGAGGCAAAAGACAGGGACGGGGGCCAAGAAATGGTCACACTCATTTCACTGAAAGCAACTATATTTAGACCTTGCATATTAGGATTTATCCTATGCCCGCTGAGCACCGAATGCTGGAAACATCTGGACCGGCCTAAACCCCAAGATAATCCAAAGAGGCATCTGAACAGAAACTTCGAGACCCCCATACCTTCCAGGGGCAATCTTACAATCCTATTATTTATACCACATTCCCTTAGTAGCCCGCTAATCCTGACTTCGCATTTTTATAACCGGCAATTTACAGGCCTTACTCCAGCAGCAGCTGGCTGACATATCACTTTCCTGCCTCGAAAATTAAAAATTAAGAAAGAGGAAAACAACATTCTAACACCTTTCAAGAAAAGCTTCTGGGGTTGTTTTGTATTCAAAGGGTTCACTCTAAGTACTACGCACAACACACACACACACACACACACACACACACACACACACACCATTAAAAAAAAATCAGTAGGATCTCAAAACAGAAAGGGGTTTTGGTTGGAATTTAGTACTATTTTTCTCCCCCGATCTTGCCCACTGTTTCCTCTGCTTTAAGAGCACAAACAGATCTGCTTCTCGTCAAAACAGTCATTAAGTAAAATGGAAAAGGTTGTTGGCTTTTAGGTTTTACTTACACAAACCTAGCCCTAATATGCTTTTATTTCAAAAGCCCTTCGCGAGCCAGTTATGCCACTCTGAACCAACCGCCCCTCTCCTGGCAGACATGTGTTCGAATTTTTATTTATGCTTAGAAACTGAGTCACTTGCACGGCTAGCTACCCGGACGGGTCTGAAAGAGGTTTATGGGGGAGGAGAGAGCAGCTCTGAAGGGTGCCTAAGCAGAATTTACATTTTATTCATTTAAACCCCAAGTTAGGGTGTGGGATTCCCACCCTCGTGAAGCTGACCGCAGCAGGCTCTAATTGCCCGGCTTGCAAAAATAAGACGCAGGAATTTCTGAAATCCCTTTGTCCAGAGCCTTTATTTACTTTTCCTAATGCAAGCTTCTTTGATTAGCTGAACTCTGCTGTTATCAACACTTCTTGCTTATCGACCCGGCCCCAAGGCGAATGACACATTTACCACTCCTCTTCCCAGATAAGAAAAAATCCCTTGTTTAACTTGTTCAAGAACAAACAAAGCTTTTCCCCCCACTCCTACAACTTAATGGGCCTGTTTGGAGGGTTAATTACTAAAGGGAGAATGTCTGCTTGTAAAAGCTCTATTAGGTCTAATAGCTTTATGCCAGGGTCTTCAGCATTTCTCCCCCCCCCCCCTTTCTTAAAAAAAAAATGTTTCATTAGAACTTTCTCCTGCAAGAAGTTTGAGAGAAACCCCCTCTTCCCCGGCCCTCAGTTCCCGGAGACCCCAGGTGAGATCGCGTACCCCAGTTTTTTAATTGCTGGAAGAGGACAGGGTCTAAAAGATCTGGGAGAGGCTTGGAAAATGACTTAGTAACCCTAAGTTTCTCTGCCTCCTCTGGAAAGAAACTAGGAAGCAGGAAAGAAAAGGCATTTGGGGAACAGCTGAAGATGAAGCCGCCTGCTGAAAATGATCTTGTTTTTGCCCTGGTTAAGGCTCCACGAAATATTCAGGCAGGCAAGGCAGACTGTGGGCATCAAACGGTTATTGATTTTTTTCTTTTCTTTCCCCAGCGACAGACCTGTTGATTTCCTGGCCCCAGAAGCGAGCCTGTCTCCGGAAAGAAAAGTTTTTCGGAGAGGGCGATTTCAATCTTGTCACCGTCCCCTCTGCCTTTTCCCCCCTCCTCTCTTCAGATAAGCCACCGCGTTATTAGGAAAACTCGATTTCTCCCAGTTAAACCCTGACCCCTTGGAAAACCAAGATTTAAAATGTCATTTTCAGGCTAATGCTCCAATGAATTGTCAGATAAAGTACTAAAAACAGTGTGATAGATAGCTCAGCCATTTATCTAAATCACTGTCAGGGCTCAGATGCATCCTGCGGGCTCCCACCCCCCAGCCCCCGAAGGTGGGATTTTCCTGGGACTTCTGGTCATTTCTCAAGCCAGCGGCCGGGCTACTGTGGACCAGATGCGTGCCTCGGCACCGTGTCAGCATCAGATAACCAAACAGTCAATATATATATATATATATATATTATATATATATATATATATATATATATAATATATATATATATATTTTTTTTTTTTTTAAAGCTGGGCTACCTGGCTTATATTTCCTTCCCTAGAACCAATGTCCAGGTTCCTGCCTGCATCGCAAGATATGGAAAATAATGGATGGTCCAGCCCAAGGGGTGTTCACCGCCGGTAGTTTTCTAGCAAAACAGCAACTTCTTAGAGCAACAAAGTGGCTCGGAAAGGTGGCAGCAGGGTCAATGCTAAGAAATATGGCCTTTTCCTTCGCAAGGAAAACATTGGGGGCTGCCGCTTTCACTGGTGGTGGAGGAACTTCGGGAGCCGCCAGCGAGCCGCCTCAATCAGGCTAAAGTTCCTCGCAAGGAAGATGTCACATTTTAATTACTTTGGACTGCCGAGACACATGGGGAAGGGGAAGGGGGTGGATATACACAACCCGTAGCTAATCCCAAGAACAGCAAAGTTAAATTCCCCTCTGCATACATCTCAGTAAAAAAAACACCCCAAAACAAAAACAAACCCAAAAACACAAAACTGCACAATGTGTCAAACCGCCTTACTTGAAGAATGTTTCAAAGTCCTGTGGTCACCCTCTGCTTACCCCCTCCCGCCACCCCCCCCCCCATGCAGATTTTAAAAAAAACACAAAAACTGTTTTCAAGAGACTGTAAAGGTTGGGAAGGAGAGGAGCAGGGGGGGGGGGGTCGGGAGGGGTTGTTTGGGAAGAAAACATCTTACAGGAAAATCTCAGCAGAGGGGATCAATATGCACACGCCTTTTCCAGCCTTAAATCATTAAACCCTTTGTCTTGCTACCAGTGCCAGTTTGTTTCCAATGTCTTTATTGCATGCAAGAGAGACAATTCATTCTCTCTCTCTCTTTTTTTTCTTTTCTTTTCTTTTTTTTTTTTTTTTTGCTTGGTAGAAGAAGGGGGGAAAAAAAAATAAAACCTACATTGAGCAGTGTGCCGGTGTTGCCATTCGGTTTGGGTCAATCCACTGAAGCATGCTTTGAGAGCTTTCTCCTGGAGCATGCAGGAAGACGGGCTCGCAGTGTAGAAATCCAGGATTTGCCCAGGACTCACTGACAGAACATCCATACAGTCAAACATGGTCTCTCCCCTGCAACCGAATGTCTGCAAAAGTGCTTATCCTCTAGGTGTGGAGGCAAATGGCATAGAAAAGTCCACCCAACTCCATCAAACTCTGCCCCTTTTTTGGCACGCAGGCTGTTGGTCTTTTTCCCAGCCCCGAATCATGAATTATGACAGACAAGCCAGCTAAAAGCCTGTAATTGATCCAAATGATCATTTACCATTTTCCAGGCTTGCTCGGCCAATCCAGCCGGGGCAGGGTGGCGGGGGGGTTCCCAGCAAGATCCCAAGGTGTCCTTCGGAGGAGCCAGCGCGTGCCTGCCGGAGAGCCTTCCGAATGCGGTCCGGGTCCTACCCCGACGGTGCCCAGGCGAGCGCTGCCCGGCTCGCTCGCGTCCTCCGCATCCCAGTCCTCGCCCAGCGCGCGTGGGGGAATGCTGGTCCCCCCCTCCGGCAAAGAATAGACCCTCCTGCCTCCGAACAGCTCACTTCCTACTACTTCTGTCACACGGCATGAAAGATTGAATTGCCTAATATATGCGAGTGAACTTTCGGTGAACCCTTCCCGGGCTGCTAACCTTCAAATGACCCAACGAGTCTGACATCACCAACTCCCAGGATTCTCACAGAGCGCAGAAACTCCCAGCAGCCCTGCACACGCAGACAGCCAGCCGGAGAGACAGGCAGCTAGCAGCGAGCTAGCGGGCGAGCGCGCAAGCCGGCGGCTCTGCTTTCTTTCCCCCATTTCTCACCTTAAAAAACAATGCAAGAAGCGCTTTTAAAAACGAGCCCGGGGAGGAGCCCCCGGGCGCCGCTCCCCGGCTCCCGCTGAGCGCCAACTTCTCTCCCCCTTTTCGCCTTTTTTCTTTGCAGCCGCCGAGCTCGCAAGCGCCCCGCTCCTTCCCCCCCCTGAGCCTCTCGCCTCCCGCCCACCCTCTGGCCCCCCAGCCCACCCCGTCCATGCACATTCCTCCCTCCGTGCGCCTCTCGGTCGTCGGTGAAGTTCCTCGTAACTTGTGTGTGTTTTTCCACTCCCCGAAAAAGCACAGGCAAGCCCCGAGCTGCAGACTAGGGAACGGCTGGCTACCCCTCGCGGGGGGAAGCCTGGAGATGAGAAACTTTCCATTTCATCATGTTTTTCTCCTCGTAACCTCTCGCAAGCCCTGGCGTTGCATGTGCTCTGGAGTCAAGAGCTAGCTTTCCGGATTCAGTGACTTTTTTTCAGCGTAGGGAGCAGTCAAGAACTAGTTGCTCCCGTCCCAAACACACACACACACACACACACACACACACACACACACACATACACACATACACAATAAATAAAAAAATCAGGGCTATAGGGAACTTCAGGTCCTGCCCTGAGCAAAAATAGAGAGTGCCCAAGAGCATGGATGAGGGAGTAAAACTGAACTACTAGATGCCCAAGTCCAAACCAGTTACATCACTTACCAGCTGTGCGATCTGGGCCATGAACTTAGACACTGGGCCTCAGTTTTCTCATCTGTAAAACGGGAATATACTACTGCCCACCTCAGTGGGTTGCTGTGAGGACAAAAAAAAAGAAGTGCTTGTATGACACTGAGGACGTATCCCGGAACAAATATAAGCTTGTGATTCTCCCTCTTATTTTTATTTTTAAAAAATGTATTTATTGATATTTTAGAGAGGGAAAGGGGAAAAAATGATTTGTTGATCTACTTATGTATGCATTCAGTGGCTGCTTCTTGTATGTGCCCCGACCGGGGTGGATCCCGCAACCTTGGTGTGTCCGGACAGCGCTCCAACCCACTGAACCACCCGACCAGGGCCTCTCTTATTTTCCAACTAGGGAAAGAGAAGCCCAGAGGAGCTCAGACCCGCCTAAGGGAATGCAGCTTAGAATCACGACTAAAACCCAGTTCACTGGAGTCCCTGTCTAACGCAGAGATCACTGTGCTGTTCCCACAGCCTCGCACCCCCAAAGCATATTTCGGCGGCCTCTCTCATCGCACATATTTTGGCGCCCCCCCCAAAAAAAATTTTTTTCCAACCCATATTTGAAAACTGGTTTAAGTGTGAGGGTTTTGTATTTGCAAGGACCAATTTTCACCAATGCGAGCCCCTGCCCAATCTGACCACTATTTATTTAGAACCGTTCTAAGAGAAAAAAGAGTGATTTCTGTACCTTCTACACTGACCCCACCAAGGGGAGGGAGAAGCTTCTTAAACAAGTCTTAAAACACTGAGAGGGGCAGGTGTAATATTTGCAAATAAACTCGGCTGACAGCTGACAGACGGAGAGCTTTGACGGACAGCCAACCCACCCTGCAGCCATTCTGCACAACTTGCTTAATGGGTGCACCTGTACCTCAAAGACAGGAAACTCAGGGAGGAATGAAGACACCCTACTTCTCCCATACTTTCTCATAATTCTCCCCCAAGCAGGGCTGGCAAGGGGACAGCCAGCCTGCCTGCCCCTGGCAGGGGGGAACGCTGCTCCCCTTTCTGGTGGACAGTGCTGGAATGTGCGCTGGCATCCAGGCTTTCACAAAGCCTGTCAGGGGCCACCCCCCCCCCCAATACCATCTAGCAGAGTTGCTGAGTGTCACTTGTGGTGTAACATGAAAAGTATGCATCGCACACACTTCCCAAGTCCAAGGTCCAACAATTTTTAGCCCAGCAAGCTCCCGATCGCGCTACTGAAAAGTCCAGGGTGATAAAGGCGCGAGATTTTGCGGAATCTATGTACTTATTTCCCCTCTCTCTTGCTCTCTCTCTCTCTATTTCTCTCTCGTTTTATATCATCCTCATGTTGTAACAGAGCTGCATTATAAGAAACCCTTTAACTACCAAGAAAACAGACATTTTGAGCAAGGAGCAGGGAGGACTTGACAAAACATTTAACACCCCGTCGTTAAGATGGTTGTAAAGATACACAAAGCGCCATTATTCTGGGGCGATTTCTATGGGGTCCTTGAGACTTACAGCTCCAGATGTTTACGGAAGGCCCTCAGAGTCCCTTGGAAACTGGGCTCCTTTTAGGCCGGCTACTGGACATGGGTGAACAGTTGTTCGGGGAGAGAGGAGGACGCATCTCTATGTAAAGGACAGCAGGAGGAACTAATGGGTGAGACCAGGGAGTGCTGCCACGTGTGTGTGTGTGTGTGTGTGTGTGTGTGTGTGTGTGTGTGTACAGGTATCTGCTACCAGGAGAGGCCCCGCACTTCCTCCCTCAATATCCTGCCGAGGGATTGGATGCACTGGTCCCGGGGAAATGAAGATGGGTTAGTGACCCCTGAATTCTGATCATCCCCCATTTCTTAAGCTAGAGTAGCCGTGGGCAAACTCTGGCCCGCTGGCCAGATCTGGCCCGTTCGGCTGTTCTATCCAGCCTGAGGAGCCGAAGAGTGGAGGGTTCTCTTGCTCTCTCCCCTCTGCTCCTTCACCAGCAGCCCAAGATGAGAGTGCCAGCATGGTCAGGTTGCTTTTGTTCCGGCCCTCCGGTCCAGTTTAAGAACCCTCGAGTCAAAAAGTTTGCCCACCCCTCAGCTAGAGGATCAGACTCATCTCGAGAGGGCATACCTGCTCCCAAATTTCTTCCCTCAATACCATGTCATAACCCAAAAACAATAACAAAGTATGCGCAGAGCAGGGGCTGGGAGATTTGGTTGTTTTCTCCTTTTTTTGTGTGTGTGTGCGAGAATATTTAAAATTTATAATGGCCTTAAAGTCGTCTTAAGTGTAGAGAAATAAACTTGGGCCTTGAAACTGAACCATCAGCATTTAAATCCTGGCGAGCAGACTGCTATGGGTGTCTTCTGCTGCCACCGCCTTCAGCCGGTTAATCTTTTCTCATCATGAATTAATTATGCTGAACGCAATTATGAGAACTATTATTTAACCCAAGTATTCATTTATTAAAGCAGCCCCACAATTTAGCCGCATGCTCCTTATCATTTCTCCATCAGTAAATCTAATAATTCTTACCCTTCTTGAAAACTCGATCCCCACTCCAAATTCGCAACTTAAGTAAAGTCAAGGAAAGACACACAAATAAACCACCATTCTTTAAACACATACCCGCGCACTAAAAAGATGAATGACTAGGTAGAAGACAAATGGCCTCGTTAATTTCTTGATCACGAAGTTTAAATTATTGATACCTCTTTTAAACATTAATCAGTTAGACAAAACCTCTCCCAGATATCCTCCTGGTACAGCATAAAATAAGATCTGGATATATGTCATGGCCTGTACAGAAAGCCCTCACTTTTGTTGTCAAAAATTTTCTCTAAGTCAAACAACGTATAACAAAACCAGTTTTCCCATAGGCTAAGTGACAGGAATAAGAGTTAAGTTCCTGAGACATTTCATCAACATCATAACGGAATATAACACGCACAAAATGACGTTAGTTGAGGACCTGCATTTCCTTTGTGTTTGGCCCTGATCAACACGCTTCCAACCCCAAACAGAGAAGCAAAAGTTTGAGACCGAAAAGCCATTTTGTTTCAGAGGAACCCGTGTATTTGTCAGTGTGACACAGCACATTTGAAACCCATAATCATAAAACAAGAATTTATAGCCAGGGTTCAGGGTCTACATCTGTTTCCCTGGTGTTCACACAGCAATTACCCACTGGACAATCCAGAAAGAAACCCCATGAATCACGCTCCGCAAACATGTTGGAACTGGAGAGTTTTGCGAAGAAAATGCAGGCGTCTTGATGCGACAGCCTTGCAGCCCTGGCCGTGTGCAAAACCGGTCCGGGGCTTTGTGTGATGTCTACATAAAGCGGTTTGTACAGGCGCGGACACATCCACCCCCGGCACAAGTCATGCAGAGTGCAGGCGGACCCAGGAGGGGGGAGCGGAGGGAGGGGGGCGCGGATTGTTTGAAAAAGACACACCTGTCCCTTTCATGTGTGTGTGTGTGGTTTTTTTTTTTTTTTAAAAAAAGTATTTATTTATTTATTTTTTGCTGCTAATCTCATATAAAGCCCTCTCGCCACAATTCTGCCAGAAGAACAAATGGCTAGCACCGAGTGATGTGTGTGTTCCGCAGGGGCGCCAGGGCAGAGATGTGCTGCCCGCACAAGCCAGGCGCTGAGCGGTTCCCAGGCTCCACACCACCAGGCAGAGCTGCGGGGAGGAGTTCCGGCTCTCATCGCCCATGGACACGGCTGCAGGCCCTTCCGTCCGAACACCTGCTAATGCACAGGCCGGGACTGATGCTGTCCGTGGGCCTCACACCAGAAGCATCCAACGCGGGGCCTTGCAAGGTGGCTGTGTGCGTCACTGCGGACGGGGTCCTCTTAGGACCCAAGTAGCATCTGTTTCTCCTCAAACTCTTCTCTCCACCTCGAGTGTTGGCCACCGTGTCCTTCCTTCACCGGGCTCCTTTCCCTCCAGCTTCCTGCTTTGTCCAGTTTCCGCCCGGCTACTTAAAAAACGCCATTCTCCCCCAGGAATGTGGTCGGCAAACTGCGGCTTGCCAGCCACATGTGGCTCTTTGGCCCTTGAAGTGTGGCTCTTCCACAAAAACCCACAGCCTGGGCGAGTCTATGTTGAAGAAGTGGCGTTAGAGGAAGTTTAAGTTTTAAAAAATGTACCTCTCAAAAGAAATTTCAAACGTTGCACTGTTGATACTTGGCTCTGTTGGCTAATGAGTTTGCCGACCACTGCCCCCGGACAAGGGGCCCACTTCTCTCCTTCCACAGTTCTGAGTTATTTTCTTTAGCACCTCTGGCTTTTGCTGTGTGTGACTCATGAAGACACCTATTAAACACCAACAGTTTCTGTGGATCCCAACTTGAGACTTAAATATATCCCCTCTGGAAAGCCTAGGTACTGAGTAATAAGCTCCTAATTATTTCTCCGCTGATGGCCGTTGCTGGGGGCACCATCTCAGTGATCAGTTTGGGGGAGACTTATCTTTGGCTATTTCCTCTTACTTTCCCCTTTTTAATTTAGTTTTTTTTTTTAAGTAATCCTACATAATAAAAGGCTAATATACAAATTGTCCCCTTGGGAGTTCAACTGAGCCAGAGTTTGACCAGTTGCTATGACATGCGCTGACCACCAGGGGGCGGCACGGAATGAGTGAAGGCCCCAGCCAGCAGCTGGAAGGCCCTGATCGGCTCTGATTGCCAGCCAGGCCTATGGACCCTACCTGTGCATGAATTTTGTGCATTGGGCCTCTAGTACCTTTCATAAAAAACTCAGAGACTATAGTCTGAAAGATATAAAGTAAGGATATATATATATATATATATATATATATATATATATCCTCTAGGTTATTCACTCATCAAATGTTGAGTACCTACCATTTGCCAGTCACTGTCATAGGTGCTGGGCATATATCCGTATATCTTTTGGGGCGGGTATTCTTTGCTCCTTTTATCAAATAATACAAGTTATTCTGCAACGTTTTTTAATTTAACAATATCTCCTGAACATCTTTTAATAACAAACAGAACTTTCTCATGTAAGAAATGAATACATAGATATCTATTTTATAAGCTAAATAGAGCCTCTTTACATTAATGTGTTCTAAAGAAGTCCTGTGGATATGTGTACTAAAACATCTGCTGGATAAAATTCTAGGAGCAGCATTGCCAAGTCAAAGATGATGTGCATTTTAAAATCTGATAGCTACATAAAATTGTACTCCAGGATGGTAGTACTATTATATTTTCCCCTTTTGTTCAAAAACATGGGTCAGTAACTGTTGTGTATATAGTGCCACAGGAAATACATTAGCCTTTGTAGGTGATAGCATTTCTGCTATAATTGCTCAGCTCTGCAGTGGTAGGATAAAGCAGCCATAGACCATGAATGAAAGGGCATGGATGTGTTCAAAAAAACCTTATGAGAGTTAGCAGTGAACTGGAGCTGAAGTTTGTCCACCTCTATTCTAAACCAACATTTCACCAAATTCTACATTGTTTTGTCTCTATCCCTATGAAACCTACCCATACCCACTGGGTTTTGCTTACACGTTAATTTTCCTTCTCCTTTAAAAGCTTCACCCAGTTTTCACTTGTGAACCACATGAGTAATATAGCTCTTTTATTATATTTCTTCTTCCAGAATCACCTCTCTTCCTATTTTGGCTCATGTATTCCCAATTTCTTACTTCACTCTCTTCCCTTCCTCCTGTAAGAAGGGGTGTGATATTACATTTCTGCCTTCACACGGATCCCCTGTACTTCCTTTGGTCTACCACCAAACCTTCCTTTACCAGTAAAGCCCATGATGTCCATCAACACTCCTCTCCCCTCCATATACGATGGCAGTGTTTGAGAGATGAAAACTTGAACAATGATTCCTGAGAATATGTGCCAACGCACCGCCATGCTACATACAACATGCCCGCGATGTCTCTGTATTATTCTGTCTGAATTGTTTTCATGTCTCGTCTCAGTACATCTTCCAGTGAGCTAAGATTAGATGTGCCCGCCCCGTTGGCGGAGAGCTTAGAAGAACAGCGCGAGACTTGTTCAAGGATGGAAAGAAGCACAAAGGATTCTAAGGGTGCTTTGCAATTATTTCATGTTAATATTATTAATAAAAATTAATGTCTACACCTGAGATGTCTAACTTAATTCCTAGTTCAGCCCTTCATTTTCTGAAGATCCTATGTATGAACAGAGGCTATTAGCTGGCTCCTAAACTGCTGTTTAAATTAATTAAAATTCAATGCAATTAAACACTTTGTTTCTCAGTCACACTAGCTGCATTTCAAGTGCTTGAAACCCACGCGTGGCTGCCATGTTAACAGCACAGACACAGGGCATTTCATCCTAGCAGAAAGTTGTGTTAGAGCGGGGTGCTCTCAAAGGTCAGCTTAGTGATCAGAGAGGCAGTAAGGTGGGACCATGGAGTCTGGGCATCAACTGGCTGTGCTTGAACCCCAGCCTCCCCTCTACTAGTGTGAACCTCATCAAGTAAGTTAACCTCTTAATTCTCTCACCAGCAAAATGGAAATACTAATGGTACCTATGCTAAAAGCCCATAGAAAAGGTTAAATGAGGTAGTACAAGTTAAAAGTAGGTAGGTCATTTCCTGAGACAGAAGTGATTTTAGAATGTTAGTGCAATGTCTGCAAGGAGAAAATGAAGTCAGGAACACACACCTCAACTACTCCTCAAATGCTAGTGCCACCAGGTATGGGGACTCTCCTGTCAGGGCAGTCATTTTCCACTAGGATGCACCTTTCGGGCTATGGGACCCGGATACATGCAATTAGGGCAAGTTCCCTAAGAGATTTCACTGCATGTGCCTGGTTATATGCCACTGCATTAAAACGTGTGTGTGTGTGTGTGCGCGCGAGTGCGCACGTGTATAGATAAAGGAGGATGGTTTCCTTTATTTTACAAAGCCGACACTGAGTCAGAATGGCAATGAACAATTTGACAAGCCCTACCCTGCTGCACCTGTGGGAAGCAGGAAATATACCACATGACGTGGTGCTTTCTGTAGAAGTGGTATTTAGTCTCGGGAACATAGGACCAATTTTGGCTAATAAAATGGCAAAGGTATTGTACAAGATGGAAGACTTGTGTTATCCTATCCTGTCTACCTTATCTTATCTTTCCTTCCATCCATCCATTCATCCATCCATCAATCCTACCTACTTACTCATTCATCTACCTGCTATCCGTCCCATTCACCCTCTATCCATTTACCTATCTACCTTCTAGTTATCCACCCACTCACTTGTCCACCTATCCATTTACTCATCGATCTACCCATATATCCATGCTCTGACCCATCTTCTACCTATGATCTACCCACCAATAGTGATAGAGAGAGCATGGCCTTTTGCAAGGCAATATGTAGAGTATGGACAGGCACAAAAGTAAAGCTTCTCAGATTATGCATGTGTCTTTCTCTAGAATCCTTGAATAGGATTTCCTGGTGAGAGGTACTAGCTGAAATAAGGTCAAAGTCACTGACCACTGGAGATTTCAGTTAAACAAGTTTGATGATCAGGTTGTTGCTAGGGCACCCCTCAGATCTAACACCAATCTCTAAGAGCATCCCAGGATTTGAAATGCTAATGAAGCTGAGTTCTATTAGCAACACAAAAGTTTCTGACTCTGAGGGAAGCTGAAGGCCCTAAAAGAATTTCCATCAGATTCTACTAGCAAAAGGGATGTAAAATTCACAAATACATCAGAGGAGCCAGTGGAGAGGGAATGGAGTTTAAATTCACCCTGGTGTCTGACAGAGAAAAAGGCAGATAAAAGACACCAATGGGACTGAATGGGAAGTGTGAAGGTAACAAAAAGCCAGATAGAAATCTCTGTGAAATTTCTATTGGGGAAACAACCATCGGGGACACACACACACACACACACACACACACACACACACACACACACACAATATAAATACAACAAATATTTTTGATGAAAAATATCATTTTCTCTCTCCTTTTAAACAGCAGGGTATAAAGCCACACTCTCAATATCTACAATATCTACCTGAATCGAGGGCTTTGACAACTTCTGTTTGAGAGGGTACCGCAGTGGCTTGCAAAATGAGTTTTGGCATTTTGTCATTGTTTGCTTTTTTTGCTTTGAGTTAGAGGTGGTTCCAAAGAGAGTAGTAAAGATTTTTTCAGAAGCAACAGCTCCAAAATTTAAGGGAACAGATAAGCATGGGAGGGCAAGAAAGCGAAATAATAGAACTATGAAGCATCTCCCTGTCTAAGTCAAATGCAATGATAAAATACAAGATCACTGAAATCATTCCCAGAACACCGCCATTCCAGGGCTCCCCACCCAGGGCTACAGAAGAAAATTTCCAGGGTTGGTGAAAGTAATCTGCATGTTAATCAAGATCCTTGGGTACTTAACTCTGCACACTACAGTGTCAGACCCTCCACTTGGTGAATGCCAAGACACAGTCCTAGAGGAATCAGTGTTAAGAAAAATGAGTTGCACCGTAGCAGGCTTGGCTCAGTAGATAGAGTGTTGGCCTGCGGACTGAAGGGTGCTGGGTTCAATTCTGCTCAAGGGCTCATGCCTGGGTTGCAGGCTGGATCCCCAGTAGGGGGCATGCAGGAAGCAGCCGATCAATGACTCTCATCATTGATGT
The DNA here is from genome assembly GCA_963924515.1 of Vespertilio murinus. Classification (NCBI taxonomy): domain Eukaryota; kingdom Metazoa; phylum Chordata; class Mammalia; order Chiroptera; family Vespertilionidae; genus Vespertilio; species Vespertilio murinus. Next base: position 16,099,805 of record OZ004715.1, read on the forward strand.
CTCTACCTCTTTCTCCTCCCTTCCTATCTGAAGGCAATAAAATTATTTTAAAAAAGAAAATAAGAAATAAAAGATGATATTAATATTCCTCAGGCAAATGCCCAATCCCCTGTGAGGTCTAAAGGTTAAAGACCTGCTCTGTTTCCCTAGTTGAACCAAGGCCTCCTTCCATTTCTTTTGGGAGGACTGGTCAGTGGCAGAGAACACAGCTGATATCTACTCCCCCGCCCCCACGTTCAAGATTCAAAGAAAAATGACAGAGCTCCTCTGTGTGGTATAGACAGAATGTGTCAAAACTCTGAAGAAGCCCTCACTTCCAACTCTGAAGGTTACCAGGAGCTTCCTAGGACAGGCTGCCATGCAGGCTTCTGCTGGTCCTAGCCGTGTGGGCTGCCCTTGAAGAGGGAGGCCCCCTCAAAGCTCTATTTTTGTCGTATATGTAATTTGTGGCCAATCTGGAGGGGGTAAGGACAGGCTAGCGTACCAAAACTGAGCTGGGAGGCCAGAGGTCTCTCTGCACACTAACAGCTTGTGAGAACTTGTCTGGTCTGATCAGTAACATGAGGAGGCTGCTGTGACTCATGGCGGCAAATACATGGCTGGGGTGCCTCATCGGAGCCCACGCCAGAATTACTAATGTGTACCTTCTAAAAGATCTGGGTAAGGCTGCCCAGCAACAAACGAGCCCAGAGGTTGGCAGATTCCAAGGCCAAAACCGGCCCACCACCTGTCGTTGTAAAACAGCTTTATTGGAGAAGAGCACATGCTATTATTTATTTGTTTACATATTGTCCATGACTGCTTTCAACCAACAACAGACTTGAGCGATGGCAACCGGAATGGTATGTCCCACAAAGCTGAAAATACTTTTGATCTGGACCTTTCTTTAAAAACAAAAACAAAAAAAGTGCTGACTCCTTACTCCGTAGGCATTCACTACCAATCTGTCAGGATTGGCTTTGAAGATGAAATTGACCAGCAATCCTCAAACTGGGTAATATGGAAGGTTTCTTCAAGATCTAAACTTGTCATTTTTTTAAAAAAAAGATATGTCAAATACACTCCTTCAGCATCTTTGAGATTCCTTTTACTCTACATAGAAGACTCTTTGCTTAGATAGTAACATGAGTTATTAAATCTGTTTCTTTATGAATACATTGCCTTAATTGAGACACTAATGGCCCTATTTAAAGAAGGACTCTAGGTCATGTTCATTACTTCTCCTTGGTCCTACCATTTAAGATTTATAGTCATTATTACTACCTGGCACACATTTATTTTTTTATTGTATGTCTTTGATAATAGAAAGTTATCCCCTTGAGGGCAGCAACTCTAGCCAGTTTCACTGTGATGGCCCCAATAAAAAACAGCACATGACACACAGTAATCCTTCAATAAATATTTGTTAAATAAACAGCATTCTTGGAAGACAGTGATTTATAGAGCCGTGTACAACTCGGTAGAAATTTAAAATTGGCAGAAATTACAACGTATTGTTTCAAGTCAATTAGAACGGCCTTACCGTAAGTAAAATAAAATTAGGACTTAATTATTAAAAGGCATCATTTAAAAAAAATGAAATCTATGGCATAAGCTTTCTACTTTTAGTTCAGTGATGAAAAGGTCATGCAGACCAAGAGAAAGGGCAGTCATTTCAAAAAACAGCATTGGGACAACTGGATACCCATTGCAGTGAACAAACAAACAAATGATCCACACCTCACACCATATAGAAAAATTAACTCAACAAGCATCCTGGCCCTAAAATTAAAACAAAAACTATCAATTTTTTAGGAGTGAAATAGGAGACAACCTCATGACCTTGGGTTGGGCTCAGGTTTCTTAGATAGGATACCAAAGTATGACACATAAAAAAACAAATGAATGATTTGGATTTCATCACAATTAAAATGCATTTCCTTAAAAAAACAACAACCCTGCTAAAAGAAGGAGAACACAAACAACACACTAAGGGAAGAAGTATATGTTTGAAAAGAAATTTCTAACCACAATAAGTAAAGAAATTTCAAAATTTAATAATAATAGCTCAAGCATCCTACCATCACCCCTCGTGGGCAAATGATTTGAACAGAAATGTCACCAAAGACAAAATACAATGGCAAACAAACACATGGAAAGATGCTCAACATCGATAATTATTAGGGAAAGGCAAATTAAATCCACAAGGAGATCCCACATCACACCTACTGGAATCACTATGATTAAAAAGGCCACCATACCACGTGTTGCTGTGGATGTGGAAGAACTGAAACTGACACACTACTACTACCAGTCTAAAGCCATTCAAACACTTTGTAAGCAAAGTGGGGAAATTTCTTAAAAAGTTAAACATGCACCTACCAAATGACCCAGCCATCCCACTCCCAGTTATTTACTCAAGAAACATTAAAGTATATATTTAGTGAAGGACATGAATGCTCGCAGCAAATTTACTTGTAATAGCCCAAACCTGGAGCCAATCCAACTATCCATCAACAGGAGGATTGATCAACATAGAACAGACAACTCTTGGCAATACAAAGAAACGAACTAATACGTGCTATGACTGAGATGAATCTCCTAATAATTACGCTGAGTGAAAGAAGACAGACACAAAATATTATTCGAAGTATGGTTCCATTTATATGAGGAAATTCTAGGCAACTTAATATATTATGTCAGATAGCTAATCAGGGGTTGCCTGAAGATGGGGACTTGAGATGGACAGGTAGACGAGATTACAAAAGCACATGGAGAAACATCTGGGGAAGGTGGTGGGTATGTTCATGATTACTATTTTTCATTGAGATACAATTGACATATAATGTTCTATTAGTTTCAGGTGTACAACATAAGGGCTCAGTTTATGTAGATATTGTGAAATAATCACTACAATGTCTAGTTAATACCCATCACCACATATAGCTACAAGTGTTTTTTTTTCTCGTGTTTAGAACTTTTAAGATTTATTCTCTTAGCAGCGTTCAAATACAACACAATTTACATTCCCAGAACTTATTTATTTTATGAATGGAAGTTTGCATCTTTTGATGATCTTCACCCATTTCACTCACCACCTCTAGGCTTCCACCTCTGTTTCTGGTAAGCATCAGTCAATCTATTCTCTGTATCTATGCATTGTGTGTGTGTGTGTGTGTATGTGTGCGCGTGCGCACGAGCGTGTTTAGATTCCACCTATAAATGATATATTTGACTTCTCACTGACTTGTTTTACTTATCATAATGCTCACAAGATCTATCCATGTTGTTGCAAATGGCAAGATTTCAGTGTATGTGTGTATATATTGCATCTTCTTTATTCATTCATCTATTAATGGGCATTTAGATTGCTTCCATGTCTTGACTATTGTATGGTGCAATGAATAAGGGAGTGCAGATATCTTTTCAAGTTAGTGTTTTTCTTTTCTTTGGATAAATACCCAGAAGTGGAATTGCTGGGTCATATAGTCTTTCTCATTTTCGTTATTTGAAGAACCTCCATACTGTTCTTTATAGTGACTCTACCAAGTTACAATCCCAACAGGAGTATAAAGTGTTCCCTTTTCTTACATTCCTATCTTTTTTATATCAGCCATCCTATCAGGTGTATGCTTTTTATTTTTATTTATCCAAAGATTAGTGATGTTGAGCACCTTTTGGCTATCTATATGCCGTCTTTGGGGGGGAAAATGTCTGTTAAGATCTTCTGTCCATTTTTTAAATTGTTTATTTTTTTCACTATTGACTTGCATGTGTTCTTTATATATTTTGGATATTAACTCCATAGCAGATAAATCATTTGAAAATATTTTCTCTCATTTGGTAGGTTACCTTTTCATTTTGTTGATGGTTTGTTGTTGTTGTTGTTGTTGTTATATATGTTCATTATTTTGGTTCTAGTAATGGTTACATAGGTGAATACATCTGTCACAACTTATCAAATTTTATACTTTAAAAATTACAGTTTAATGTATGTTGATCATATCTCAATAAAGCCACCCCAGACAAAATTTAACAAAATATTTACTTAGTAACAGCCAGTACAGTGAACACACTAAGCCTTGAGGATAAATGCTGGCCATGCCAATGTACTGCAAGTAGGTAAATACTAGCCATGCTTGTTTGCAAAAGTGCTCGACTTCACTGGTTTTCTGGGAAGCAAACTTAAGACCACAATGCAATTGCACAGCATAGGCCCAAAATGAGAACAAAAACAAACAAACAAACAAACAAACAAGCGGTGATACCAAGGATATGCAAAGATGTGGAGCAATCTGAATTTTCATTCACTGCCAGTTGGAATTGAAATTTGTACAACTTCTTGGAAAACCCTTTGTCAATATCTACTGAAACATGGCATACCTTCAAATCCAGGACATGGTAATTCCATGGTATGCCCAATAGAAATGCATACATATGTTCACATAAAAATCATATTAAATAAACTGGCCATAGCAGTACTAATCATAATAGCCCCAAACAGAAAATTACCCAAATATCCATTAATCATAGAATGAATAAATGATATGTTCATCCATTAAAATTCTCTCCAACAATGAGAACTAATGAACTTCAACTACATTCAGTAGCATGGATAAATGCCACAAACATAATGTTGAGTGAAAAAAGCCAGAAACACACAAAAAAGTATAACTCTATGATTCTATTTATAAAGAGTTCAAAAATAGGGTCTAATTAATTTCTGCTGCTGGAAGTCAGCATCCCTGTCACCCTTTGGTCAGGATTAGTGACTAGAAGAAGGTTAAGGAACTCTTGGTTTTCTGTTTCTTGATCTGGGTGCTGGTTAAGTTATGAAACAAATTTGTTTGATATGTTTAATTATGAAACAAATTTCCAAACTGTGTACATATCATTTGTGTATTTCTTTCTATGTCTATTTCAATAAAATTGTTTACTAAAAAAAATAAAGAATGGATGAGTCTGATGACTCACAGGGTGTTTTTTGTTTTTTTTAAACTTTTATCAATTGGTCCTTGGATTGAAAAAGTTTGAGAACAACTACTCTGGTCAACAATCTTGAGAGGGTGAGGAGCTCTTAGCATAAGCAGGTCAAACACATGGGGGAAGGGGGGTGGAGAAGTTTAGAAGTCATTACAGAACTAGCTTTGAATATTTAACTCCAAAGTACAAAGAGCATTTTCATGAAACCTCATGTCAGCCTTTATATAACCAGGTTCTTTGGTTAATAGCAACATCTAGTGAAGAAACACCAAAGCCTCAATAAACCAAGATATAATTTTTATCTTTTAAGTAAATATCTAAGATAGTAAATGCAGGAGAAAGAAGAAAACGAGGGGCAGAGGACAACAGAAAAATAAAATACGCCATTTCCTCTAGGTAATTGTCTGCTATCAATTCCCCACCACGAAGCACCTTAACCACAATGTATTAAAAGAAGCCAAGAGTGATTAAATAGCTTAGAGTCATTTCCAGGGATAGTCACTGGCTCTATGATGCCCCATAATGACTGCTCCTCAAGATGACAACACGATTTTTAAACAGGATTGGTGTTTCCACTTGCCGTTTGCTATTTCTCCAATGTCAGCTGCTTCTGCTCTCTTCCTTACCCCGCTGCCCAGTTCCTAGGCTCCTGCTGCGCCAACCTGCTGGGAAGGAGCCTTTCTGGCACCGTCCCTTTCCCTAAAGCTCCCTGTTGTCTCTCCCGTTATCTCTGCGTCCCCTGGGCTTGCTGAGAGTTTGGGTAGTTGGGGGCCTCCTCTCTGGATGCCCAGGTATCCTTTCAGTCTAGAAATTCTCCTCTTTGATACCAACCCATCAAGACAAAGGGGGTACATAAAGGCCAGGCCATCAAGGGCAATTCTTTGGCCTTGATTGAGAGTAGCAGTACTATTCTTAGGCTGTTTGGGAGATATTTTTGGTTGCCTCTTTGACTGGGGAACTATTGGTATGTAGTGGGTGGTGTTAGAGATGTCAGTTGTTCTGTAGAATGAGGAATAGCCACTCATGTCCCACACGACTTTAGAATGTAGGTAATACTGACCTGAGTCTAGAAACAAATTCTTTCTTTAAAAATATATAAATATTTTTAAATCCTCACCCGAGGACATGCTTGGAGAGAGAGGAAGGAAGGGATGGAGAGGGAGGGGAAAAGTATTAATTGGATCAAACCCCAAACCTTTCAGTGCATAGGATGATGGTCCAACCGACTGAGCTACTCTGGTCTGGCACAAATTCCTTCTTATATACCTACACACAAACAATTTTTGCATGGTTTTAATGTGTGTACTTGTTCTTTCAAGGTGTATTTTGTACTAAGCAGAATTTTACCAAGAGTTGCTTATCATTCCAAAAAACCCATACTGGTTCACCCAAATCTCACATCTGTCAGTCAGTATTGTACTGGTTCTAAAAGGTATGAGCATTTGGCTACCTTACATCGTCTTCTGATGTAGTCATGTCCAAGCATTTACATATTCAAATATAAATTAATTTACTATAACTAACTTTCTTTTCATGTTTCTTTATGTTACTATTAAAATGCTATGTTGATTTTTTTAGAAGTTTGTAGTAGGTAGGTTATGTTATTGGTAAATTTCATTTCAGAATTGTATTGGATGTTTTGTAAAGTATTTTAAATATTTGTAATTATATAATGGAGATACTAGGTATCAAAGAGTTGGGATCCACTGATATAGAAAAATAGTTCCAATTCCTCTGAAAAACTTTCAAAGGCTTTTGTAAGATCTTGACTTTTATGCCAAACATAGGCTGACCTTTGCCCAATGGTGTGATGGTAAATATTTAACAACCGGCTCTTTGTGGGGGAGAAGCTCTGATTTGTAGTGCATGCCAATTTCCATGATGTAAATACTTTGATTATGGCCAAATTTAAGAATCATTTAACATGACATCACCGGACATAGAATTGGGTAGATATATCAAATACTTGTTCCTGTGAGTTTTTTCAGGTAAGGGGACAATGAGGACCCATTAGTTACCAAATTTCTGCCTAGACACACTACAATTTTTTCCAACAGGATTTTAGAATAAATTGAGTTTGCCCGAACAGGACTCAGGGGACCATGAAACAAATTAAGCAAAGAATAATAAAGAAAACAAACCCACAATCACAGCCATATACAGGTAATACTTGCCTTTAGGCTCAGAGAGTTCACTGATCCAAGATTCAAAGGCAGTGCAGACAAGCATGAAGTAAATAGTTCTTTAAAAAGTCAGCTGTTATCAGTTGAAATCCCAGGGTAAAAAGAAATGCCTTGTTCAGATGGGAACTAGAGGACACCGCAATATGTTCTTAGCATTTATTCTGCTGCCACGTGGAGAGAAAACACTGGAGACAGATGTGTGAAACTGTTTAGACTGGAGAAATTATTTAAGGACAGCGCCACTTAATTAGCCAGGTAATGAGAATCCGTGAGTGGCAGACCAGGCACCGTTGGCTGTATCTCAGCTTGTGAATGTGCGCTAAGTCGAAGGAAGAGCAATCTATCTTGAGTGGCACGATAACCCAGTTGTTTCGTTACCAGTCATTTTTAGGACCGAGGGATCAGCACAGTGTGTTTTGGCCAGAGTACAAAATCTCACCACGAGAGAATGATGGATGGACCCCGGGCTAAGAGAATGGATGAAAACAAGAACTGGGTTGTTGTAAATGGTGCTCAAACGTGAAAAAGTGACCAAGATCTATAGGAATGAGAAACTGTCTGATGTAAATATGTGTCTGATTTAGATTCTGTCCAGGATCAAAATTAGAAATATCTCCATTCTTTTCCAACTCCCTGCTAGAAGAATTCCTGGCATGGAAAAGTAAGACCGCTTTGTGTAACAGGCATGAACGTACTTACTGTTCTTATGGGGACTTAGGCAGTAACATTTCTGGAACTGCTCAGCTGGCTTCGACATGCACTCCACAGTTGATTGGCTACTTTAAGTTCTGCATATTTTTAAAGGGAACCCCACCAAAAAGTTCTTTGTAATAAAAAAAAGCAAAATTTTGTACAGTTTACACTATTGCATACCTCTTTAGTGCTTTCAGAGCTTGAGACATTTCAAGCAGAGTTGCACTTTAGAGATTCTAATAGCCGAAATGATTCTTAGATTTTGCATTCTCTACGAATCCCAAATGTTCAAGTTGATTCCAGAAGGTACTTATACGCCATGGCACTACGGAGGTAACACAATTTTGAGCGAGACACCTGAGTTCATGATAAATGTGTTCCAGACATGCAAATTTTACAGTGACGGTCAACCAGGGAAATGTGCAAGCCCAGCAGATACTGGCATATGGCGTGTGATCGGAGGAGGGGGAAGAAGGTTTGCAGAACCTTTGCCAGCAGATGCTCAATGACAGAAGCAAAGTCCGTTGTGTGGTCTCTTGGGAAAACAACAAGAGAACAAATGTGAAAAGAAAATTGTTGTGTCAGGAGAAGATATTCATGAACTATACCTTTTCCTCTGGTAACAAGGAATGGAGAAGACTCACAGCCACAGGCTTTGGCTACTGTGGCCAAAGGTCATAGGTCATCAGACAGAATCACAAGAACCTGCCGCACTGGCACACTCATTTTTGGGGCATTTCATGGCATGATAATTTTTCTTGTTCTGTTTTATAAGCCATGGTGGCATTCACCATGCCGTGGCCTGCTTTGCTTGCCGCATGGAGCCAGGCACGTCTTCCTTGAATAATTCTGGAAGAAAGAACTCTGGTGGCACTGGAGACTCTACACGAACCATGCCTTCAGGCAGAGATCTGCAGCCTTCGGTGTGCAAAGGGCAAGTGACAGGATACGAATGGGACAGGTGTGTGTGCGTGTGTGTGTGTGAGACAGGATACGAATGGGACAGGTGTGTGTGTGTGTGTGTGTGTGTGTGTGTGTGTGTACAGATAATATGAGATGGGCTTTCAAGAATGGAACTAAGATAGGCATATAGAGGGGGACGTCATAGCCAGCAGGTGAAATGGTGTGCTCAAAGGTGCCAAGTTGAGTTAGGGATGATGATGGTTGCACATTTAACTGAGAACATGCCATATTCAAGCAGGCACCTTATATAGACCATGAATTAATCTCTTTAGGAACGTTCAAATTAAGTATCACTATTCTTAGAGTATTGATAAGGAAACTGAATTTCAGTTAACAGGTCTCAAATGATGATGAGTAATTTGGAATTTGAATCGGTGTCTGTTTTTACTTGAAAGAGTGTTCTCTTGGCTACCATACTCCCTGGTCAATCCACTTGTTCAGCCGCAGTGAGACCTGTAGCAGGTTTTAGAAATTAGGATCTGTTGGCGAAAGCCTCAAATATTGGACGATAGGCAGTGAGGGGCCACTGAAGGATTTTAAAGAGCACACCACGAAGCTGGTAAGAAAATATCCTGAAAAGACTGTGGTGGAAGCAGTCATTTAGGTAACTGTCAAGAAATGTGGGTGATAGAAATAGAACAAAGGATGGTGTCTACAGGACTTGAAAGACTGCTCTACAGTGAAGGCAGAGAGGGAAGTAAAGATAACAGAGGCACCAAGACAGAGAGTTGGTGGGGGTGGTGAGCTGCCTTCAAGAAGCCTTGGGATGAATGAGGAACTCAGGTTTTACCACTCTGAGTTGAGGCAATGCAAACTATTTGTGAAGGGTGGTCTGGTAGCGGTGGCTTCTGTCACCCTGCTCATTGTTGTGGCTAATCTGGTTGCAAAGCAGATGATTCTATCTTGTTTCATTACTATTTTGGGCTGAATTGTATACTCCCCAAAATTCATATGTTTGAGTCTCAACACCCAGTGCCTCAGGATGAAACCATATTTGGAGAGAAGGTCTTTGAGTTAAAATGAGGTTCTTAAGGAGACTTTGTCCAATATGATCAATGCCCCTATAAGACAAAGAGACACCAGGGGCGCTCATGCACAGAGGATTGACCATGTGAAGAGGCAACAAGATTGTGGCTAACTGCAAGTCAAGGACAGAGGCTTCAGAGGAATCCAGTCTTACTGGCACCTTGGTTTTGAACTTCCAGTCTCAAAACTGTGAGACAAGAAATTTACATTGCCACCTAGTCTATGCTCTTTAGTTCTGGCAGTTCTAGCAAAGCAATACATCCCTCTGGAAGGTCTTTTCCTTTTTTACTCATCAATGCTCTGCACTTCTACTGAGAGCTGGCTCCTATAACACTTCTGCCATGACCATCTCAACAGAAGTGCTTTCTCATCACTTTGAATTTCTAGAGCAGCACTATCCAACAGCACTTTCTGCAATGATGGAAAAACAACTGAGCTCTATAATGCTGTAGTCATTTGCCACACATGGATATTGAGGATCTGAAATGTAGCAAGTGTGACTGAGGAAGAGGATTTTATTATTTATTTATTTATTTATTTATTTATTTAAAAAAATATATCTTTTATTGATTTTTTACAGAGAGGAAGGGAGAGAGATAGTCAGATACATTGATAAGTGAGAAATATCGATCAGCTACCTCCTGCACACTCCTACTGGGGATGTGCCTACAACCACGGTACATGCCTTTGACCAGAATCTAACCCAGGACCTTTCAGTCTGCAGGCTGACGCTCTATCCACTGAGCCAAACTGGTTTTGACTGAGGAAGAGGATTTTAAATATTATCTAATTTAATTGGCCACATTTTGCTAGTGGCTAACATATTTGGCAACCCAGATCTAGAGCGTTTATTATGTCCTTTATTTCTTCACCCCACAATGTCTTGGATGATGGATATTTCTGCCCAGGTCTCAGTTTTCAAGCCACACAGTGAGCTATGTGAGAGCAGGGATTCTCTATTAGGTAAGTTTGCATTTCCACAACTCCAACCTCAGTGCCTGATGTAGGGGCCATGCTTATCACAAGTCTGTGAGCATATTATTATTGCCATTTTGTCTTGGATCACTGAAATAGATTACTTATCAGTCTTGTGGTGCAAAAGAAACACTTTCCATGACTTTCACATGTCCCACTAGATGCCAGGTCTCTGGGGGAGCAAGGGATGGTTAAAATACGGCCTGGGCCTCTGAAGGTTCAGGTCTTGTGGAGTAAGCAGAGAAATAAAGCTAAGCTCACCTCTCAGATCTGCAAATACCCTTTAGCCATACTTGCAGTTTGTCTTAGGGGATTTAGGATTATACTCATTGTATTTTTTTCCTCTGGTTCTATAGAATCAATTTTCTTGTCTATGGATTGAAAAATACAATAATAAATGCTGGCTGGGCATGAGTCATATTAAGATTCTTGACAAGCCGATGCCGGTTTGGCTCAGTGGATAGAATGTCAGCCTGCAGACTGAAAGGTCCAGGTTCAATTCCGGTCAAGGGCGTGTACCTTGGTTGCAGGCACATCCCCAGTGGGAGGTGTGCAAGAGGCAGCTGATCGATGATTTTCTCTCATTGATGTTTCTCTCTATTCCTCTCTGTAAAAAAATCAATAAAATATATATTTTTAAAAAGATTTTTGACAAAATGTAGTAAGCAAATGTTCTTTGAAAAGCAATCAACTACTTCAAGGTAGGTGTCAAAGAGGAGTGAGGGGTGATCTTCAAGGGCAGAAAGTTTAAAAAACCTCACTTGTTCAATGTGACTGTGACTAGCGTTAATGTATTATCCTTAATACAAAGAGGGCCTTTCTCTTTATGGGCAATCTTTGAACTACAGAGGCCATTCCTAATTCATTGCCATCCCCTCCCCCCATTCTATCTTTATCCCCCACTATAGGACCTTGCCAATAATAGGTGCTCAAAAATGTCCACTAGATAATGAAGAGGAGACAATGTTGATACATATTTTTGCTGCCTTCTCTACACTGGGCCAATTCTCTATTCTCTAGAACCATATCCCTTATAAAAAGGGAAGGTAGTAAAAGTCAACCATCTTGTCTTCTTCTGCTCTAGTAAGCGGTATCTCTTTGGGAAAAAAATCAGTGTCTCCAAGGAGTTAAAGGGGGATCAGCATTAACAAGTCAACTTTCTACCAAGGAGCATGTTACTGTTGGCTATACAACACTCCAGGCCGGCTAAGCTAACCCTGCTGGTATGTGAAATGGAGGGCAGCCAACACCTTGTGAATATGGAAGGAAACCAGGAAAACTTTGCCAAGACTACTCATCAGTGAGAAGAGTCCTCTGGAAAAAAATGAAGTAACAAAGATTGCTGAAATGTGTGAAACAACCTGAGAATCCATTGACATTTTGACAAATCTCACTCCTCCCTGCTTTCCTCAAATAAGAATCAAGCAGTGAAAGCTTGAGCGATTTTTCAAGTAGAGTTTCCATAGTCAAGACTGAACTCTTCCTTGCCTTATCAGCAGCCTCTGAAAGGCTCCAGGTGGATCCTGGCCAGGAAAAAAAAAGAAAGAAAAAGACATCTTGAAATAGCCACTTAAAAGTTATTAAGGAAGCTTTGCCCTTTAACTATAAGATTCTGGGGAAAAATTTTAGTTAAATTTTTATTTTATTTTATAAAATGGAATTTACAGCTTGTGAAACTTGGCATCTTTTAAAAAAAATAAAGATGATAGCTGATTTCTTAAAAGAAAAATAAATTGAAATAAAAGTGCTAAATACCAGCATTCAAATGTCAAAGAAGACAAGATTTTGAGGGAAAATATCAGAAATGATCAGAAAAGCTAAAAAAAAAAGTTATTAGGATGGCAATATAATTTAGGACACAGCCTCTTCTTATGTCACAGAAAATTAAAAAACAAAACAAAACCCCACAACAACTCACAAAATCACAGAGCTAAATTTTGTATTTTTGTTCTGATTCTAAAGTTAAGGCAGGGTAACTTGATTTTAACCCGATCTTCCTAGATTTACTCAGGGTTAAAGGCAAAGTTGAGGTCAAATTTAACCCTAGTATCTCATCCTCCAGCCAAAATCACATGAACCATGAACTCAATGAAGCTTCACATGGTTTTCCTTCTAAACCATGAACAAATCAATAGTGTTGGATGAAACTGGCTCTGAGTAATTGGGTTTTATGTAGCTTGGGGCTTCAAATTATATTCTTTAACCTGTTGTGATGTCTTCCATCAATTTTGGAAAATTTATGGCCCTTTTCTCCTTAAAATTTCCTCTGTCCTATTCTCTCTCTTCTTTCTTTCTGGGAATCCAAATATATATAAACTTTTCAATATGCCTCTTATGTCTATATTTTCTGTATTTTACATCTATTTAGCTCTACTTAGTGGTTCACTCTGAATACATTTTTCCCAACCTATCTTACAGGTCTCTTATCCTCTCTTTTGCTATGTCCAATCAGCAATTAAACTGATTTATTGAAATCTTCATTCCAGTAAATTATCTATCTATCTATCTATCTATCTATCTATCTATCTATCATCTATCTCTTAATTCCAGAACTTCTACTTGTTTTCTGGTAATATAAAGTCTACTTTGCTGGTGAAAGTCTTCATCTTACCATGTATTTCTTAAATATATTGATCACATTTATTTTAAATATAAGTACATCTGGATCACCTATCGGTCTGTTTCTATTAGCTATTTCTTCTTGGTCCTGTTTCATAGTACTTGGTAAGTTTTGATAGAATGAGGGATACTGAGTATGAAGAATCTTAGAAACTCTGAATGATGCCCTATTTTTTAATTTTATTTTTTGTGTGTGGCTATTTTCAGTTTATTGCATGAAGGAATTACACCAGTCCAAGTTAAAAGCAGACCCCAAATGGTTGCATCATACAGGCTGTGAGGTTTTTAAACTTGTGACAAGGGACAGAAGGGAAATGCTACTCATTGCAAAGAAATCCCCACTTAAGAATATGGAGAAATAATTCACCTGCAGGGTGCCCAGCGCAAGAACAAATGCCAGTTCCTGGTCGAGATTGGACTGGCTAAGGACGACCAGCTGAAGGTTCATTTTAAGTGCTTTTGGCTCACAGAAGCTTAATGATGCCCTTTAGAGAGGATTTACCTCCTCTTCAGTAAAAAACAAATCTAGATATCTAGAGTAGGGGAAGCTTATCTAAAGGCACAGTAACCCAGAGAGAAAGTTTTACCCTCCTTAGGCCTGGCCTACTTTGGGTTCACCTACTTCCAGGGTGTTGCCTTTTAGGGGTCCTATGAGGAGCCTGGGATGTTATATGTCTTTCCAGTACCATGCGACTCGGAAAACCTGCTCTGCTTTTTAGCAGATTTTCTTCTGCTTGGCTTTTTAACCTCTTGCCTTATCCAACTATGAATGAGACAATTACTGAGCGGGACAGAGTCTGCGGCCTTCCTTTCTCAGTGGGCTTGGGCCCCTCGAGTCCTGGATGCCTTGGCAGAGCTGATGGCTTCAGAGAGATTTTTGTTTTAATCTTCTCTGGCCTTTCCAGTTGCTCTTCTTGGGATCACTGGTCTGCTACCAGCTACTTCATCAGAGTCAGAAGTACGAGTGTTGAATAACTGTGGTTTTTGCAAGAGCAAAATCCCGGAGGCAGAAAACTATAAAAAACGCAATGAGGAGAATTCATTTTCATGCACAGGTACTGGGGTTTTAAAATGAATAGGAAAATCCTTACCCCGGGGGCATTCACATCCTACCAGGCTTCTGCTAAGGTGCACCTGATTCCATTCCATTCTGATTCTCCTGTTTGCTCATTTTGAACATTTAGTTCAAGATCCCCCAATAAACCTTTGCTCAGAGATTCAGGCAAACATTGAGATCTTCTTTCTCTGACACTTTGTGCTACTTATTATTAGCACCTCACGGAACATGTCACAGCGTGTGAGGTGTTTAACACACTGTTCCCTGCTCCCTCACCCACCGGATTGTGGGTTTTCTTAAAGACAGGAACTACATTTGATACTTACGCTGGAACCTCCAAATCTACCCAATATAGACTTTCTAAGCTCTTTTCTTTTCTTTTCTTTTCTTTTCTTTTCTTTTCTTTTCTTTTCTTTTCTTTTCTTTTCTTTTCTTTTCTTTTCTTTTCTTTTCATTTCCTTTCTTCTTCTTCTTCTTCTTCTTCTTCTTCTTCTTCTTCTTCTTCTTCTTCTTCTTCTCTCTCTCTCTCTCTCTCTCTCTCTCTCTCTCATCATGATCACTCCCAAGCAAACTCCCATGCTTTCAGTATCTTCTGTGCAGTAAGGAATGGGGAGAAGGAAGTAGCACTCTTTACGGGGTCCTATCTATGAAAAGGGAAGAGTTGCAGGGACTGTATCTAAGCATCAGCTCTTCTTGCCTATGTAGAATACTGAGTGATTGGCCTTTCTTTTTCCAGATCAGAGGAAGAATGGGTGGTATTTATTTTGTGCTTCTAGGACACCTGGCAGTATCCTAAGCATGTTACATACTATGTTATTCAATCTTTAGAGCAATCCTAAGAGGTGGGTTTTATTAACCTCCCCGTTTTGCAAATAAAGAAACAGAGACATAATGTGGCAAATTACAAAGCCCAATGAAAAGGTTCACTTCTCTGGGAACAGCAGCTGAGACCCTTATGCGTTCTTCAGAGATCCCTCGTCCTAACTCAAGGCAATCCTGGTGATGGGCCGTAGCTCGTAGCTCGGGGTGGATAGCTGATGGGAGACTTGCTGATTATACATATTCTCTGCCTGTGAGACAAACCTTGGATTTCCTTCTGGCTCCATCTAACATGCTTTCCTTTCATTTTTATTTTGTTTCACTCTGCCCATCAGGACTGAGTTCCGTCACAGCAGCTGCCATGGCCTGATAAGCCGGGGGCCTATGTTTTCCACAGAATGAGGGTTCTGAAGGCAGGCAGCCGGGTCTCACACAATGGCTCCCTACACGCCCTGAAGGATCCACGCTCTTCCCCCCTTTCGACTCCGTGAGTTAGATACGTAACTTTCATCATCGTGCTTGCAAGCTGAGTGCTACCTCTTCAGCATTCTGTCTGTATTTCAGGTAAGAAGAAAAGGGATCAAAGGGGGGGTGGGGTAAGATAAAAGTAAAGCCAACCATTCTGTTCCCATTTAAATAGCTTTCCCTGAAGCCTCATTAAGGGACTCTCTTTCCATCGGGTTGGCCAGAAGAACTATGCCACAAAGGAGTCCAGAGATGCAATATTTTAAATGGGTAGATTCTCAGAAAATACACATCATTTTAATAAGGGGGAAAGGACAAGGGCACCCCAGAGTGTCTGCCATAGTTCTTGGAGTGTTAATTAAAGTCAGGGAGACAAGTTCATCAAACATAGGCGGCCTCGTAGACCCTATTTCTCAGTGAGCATCACAGTGATACGTGGAGCTAGAATAAGAAACCCACCCTCCTGGGCCATGACTACGCATGCGCCCATCTGCAAATGATCCCATGTCGTAAAGCCATGATGTTGTAGAGGGAAGCGCCCCGATTTAGCAGCAGAAAAGCAGGGATCACATCTTGCTCTTGCCACATGTAACCCGAGTTCTTGGGCAAGATGCTAAGTTCACATTCCTTATCAGTAAGATGGGCATAAATGCATGCATCCCACCCATTATGTTGATCCTCCCGTCCTACAGAATTGGGAGGATCAACATAATGAATACAGAAAGCTTTGAAATCTACTGATCTTGGCATTTTATTGATTTCTTACGACACATTTAAAAATTAAAAATGAAGACGTATAAATGAAACCCAGCTGGTTATTTGAAAATCCTTTTCATAAGTCCATCTGAAACATGTATAGGAACTCGTACCATTTTAACCTTTTGTATATAAAACATATATGCATGTAGATAATGTTAATAAGATTTCGTGATGCCTTTGGAATGGAATGCAACAGAATTTACAATGTTCCATTTTAATACTTCAGTTCCTGGAACCCACCTGGCTGCCTAATTTACTTCTTTAGCTCATCCCCAATAAGGTGAGAAAAAAAGGGCTGGGAATTATCAGTGTATCTCAACATTAAAACTGTCACCTCTCTCATCGGAAATATGGCAACTGTGCTGTGTTTTCCAAGATATATGCCAGCAATATTTCAAAATATGATTAACAGTGCCAATACCTTGTAAAGTTGGCACATCTTTTCTCGTTTTGTCTTAGTGATGTCGTCTATCTTTGTGAAAGCTGATATATTAAATAGCTTTTTAAAAGCCTTCTTGTGGCCTTTTCCTCCCCTCGGTACAGTAGTGTAACTTTTATCGATAATAATGGGAGTGCTGTTGGGGCATGCGGGGTGGTTATGTGGCTCCTGTAGTTAATGGTGATGGACCAGCCTTGAAGCCACAGCCTGGAGTTCAGGAGCCCATCTCAATTACTTCAACTCTCAGAGGGGAAGGGAAGGTGTCTGACCACACTCTTTTTAGCCAGCTCCCCGGTCTTGGAGCTTTGCTGCCTTTTTGTTTAGACAGAAGCTAGTACATATGTGGCCACATGAATGATGTGAGATGGCATGGTAATAACTTTCATGTAAAACTGTATGATTTCCAAAATCTAAAATTAGGGAAACTTTCACCCAAAAGATTTACCTTGGCACCAGCCTGAATTTCCTTAAAAGCGTATATGAAATGTGATAATTTTCAGTTAAAATCTGGATGTATCGGCTCTTGAGACTTATACAAGGAAATGTATTCTTTTTTTCCTAATGAAAGGGGCCCACTCAAAAAAAAATCACACAGGTTTTTTGAGATGGGGGAAAAAACTGTGATAATGGGACTACTTTTAGATTAGGAAATGGAGACCTTACTCTTGTTCCATGAACTACCTAGAATCATACAGTTAGTTCCAATTCCTGACCATGGATATAGAAGATATAGAAAACATCATAATAATGTGGAACTTGCCACAGAACAAATATGAACATATATGTCCATATATATATATATATATATATATATATATATATGTGTGTGTGTGTGTGTGTGTGTGTGTGTATACACACACACACACACACACACACACACACACTTGAGACAGAATGGAAACTCAATAAATACTTTTAAAATAAATCCAGTATTAGGATATTTAAATGTGAAGGACAGAGCTAACCTAGTATAACATTTTTATCAAGTGACTCAGGTTTTACTGAAAGTACTAGGAAAAGTCAAACTAATATAATAGTCCTATAGGGCTTAGCGGAATGCCCCGAACATAATAAGAGCTGAATAAACATTTGCTGACTGAAGGAAGAGTGTTAAAAGTTTATTGTACATGTGATAAAAAAAAAAAACCCACAAGAGTAATTTTTAAAGCTATATTACTTTTTCCTTTGATGATGACATTTGTTATGGTGAAGCTCAAACTTGATAAATATGACAGAGTATGCATTTGCTTATGCTATTCAAAGTAGATTCCCACCACATATTTAAAAACCTGTGCTATTTTTTTGAAGACAAAAAAGTGTCTGCTAATATTCACACAGGCACAGCTGGCCCTTTAAATCCCACAGACTGTCTTTTACCCAATAAATAACTCTGGGTCCTGGCCAAGCCCTCAAACTCATCTCTCACCGGCCTCACTTTACCTCCCGAGTCACAACCGACTCACATTTCTTAGAGCTCCTTCCTACCGGTGCCGGCACCTTTCCGCTTGTGTTACTACCTCTTCAGTCCTCTTCCCACCTAGTGTTTTATTAACATTATCTACATGCACATATGTTTTTTAAATATGTTTTATTGATGTTTTACAGAGAGGAAGAGAGAGGGATAGAGAGTTAGAAACATTGATGAGAGAAACATAGACCAGCTGCCTTTTGCACACCCCCTACTGGGGTGTGCCCGCAACCAAGGTACATGCCCTTGCCCGGAATCGAACCTGCGACCTTTCAGTCCTCAGGCCGATACTCTATTCACTGAGCCAAACTGTTTTCGGCTTATGTTTTATATACAAAAGGTTAAAATGGTATGAGTGCCTTCCTTCACGTCTCAAATATTTATCGCCTTCTCTTTGAGGCCTTTCCCAGCCCTCGAATGCTCTTCTCTCTGTGCCCAATTAAAAAAATAAAATCACACAGTTTTTGTGTGATTTAGCTGCTACTATTATTATTTAAAAAATATATTTTATTGATTTTTCACAGAGAGAAAGGGAGAGGGGTAGAGAGCTAGAAACATTGATGAGAGAGATACATCGACCAGTTGCCTCCTGCACAACCCCAACCGGGGATGTGCCCGCAACCAAGGTACATGCCCTTGACCGGAATCGAACCTGGGACCTTTCAACCTGCAGACCAATACTCTATCCACTGAGCCAAACCTGTTTCGGCCACTGTTATTTCTATGTTCAATTTTCTTTTCCATTGGATTGTGAATGATGAGAGGGCAGACATCCATAGAGTCAATTTACTTCAGTGTCCATAGCCAGTAAGCCCTTCTGAAAACAGTGACAGAGTGGATGGACGATGAGTATTTCTAAGATGAACGAATGAAAATACGCCCCGCAGCCCCACAGACCAGACACCCAGTCCTCTGCACAGTGGCCCTTCCCTCTGCAGACCATGTGAGCTAGCTTCCTACGTGGTGCAGAGCACCTGCCAGCACGCCTGGCCACCTTTCCCCCTCACAGCAACTCAACGGAGCTGATTCTCTTACGGACACCCTTTTTTAAAAAAAATATATTTTATTGATATTTCACAGAGAGGAAGGGAGAGAGATAGAGAGCTAGAAATGTCGATGAGAGAGAAACATCGACCATCTGCCTCCCGCACACCCCCCTCTGGGGATGTGCCCGCAACCAATGTACATGCCCTTGACTGGAATAGAACCCAGGACCTTTCAGTCCGCAGACCGATGCTCTACCACTGAGCCAAACCGGTTTCAGCACGGACACCTTTTTTATTGAAGAGCAAATAGACTTAAGAGGTGTTTAATGATTTTCTCAAAGTTAATCAGCTATGCAGAATGGTGTGCTGTGGAAAAACTAGACCCACGAAACAAAAAGATGGACCTTCCCTGGTAAAAGCCACAGCAGTAAAAAAAAGCAATCCAAACCCAGGATATCCATAAAGAGGCTACACAATAATAAAAAAAAAATCTTAGCTTCTCACTATGTAAAACAAGAAAGGCAGGGCGTCCGAAGAAGGGGCAGGAGGCCCTGTCAACTCTAATACCTGGAACTTGATCAGAAAGCTCTCCAGTTTAGGAATGTTTGCCGCCTCCCCCGGGAAGCCCCTTCAGATTTCCTCCATGTGGAACCGCATCCCTTAGCTAGTGTGAACCCGTTAGCTGCACTCTGAGCTCAGCGGGCTCCGTGCATTCTGCGAAACTGCTTTTTACCCTCTTCCCTTTCCTCTCTCCTGCAACCAGCCATAGGTTTCCGCAGCCCAGTTTATTCAGAGGGCTCATGCGTTTCGTGTCAATGAAACAGCTCGGGGGCATTTACTACCACTAAATAAAAAATAAAATAAAATAAAATAAAAAACCTCTCTCCTCTGACAACTTCAAAGAAAAAGCTGGTAATATCCAAAACGGTTGTAGATTCTTTTTTTTTCTTCCTCTTTTCTTCTGATGCTAGAAAGTCACATGGCAGAGGAAACAGGAAAAAATTCTTTCCCACCTATGCCATGTGCTGTGGATATTTACAACGCCATCATTGTTTATGCCGAGTTCCATTCATTTTTGTCAGCAGGCTTCCTTTGTACAGTTTAACTACTTTCTCAGGCTACGCTCTCTGTGAATTGTCACAATGGTTAATGGGACATTCTGTATCAAATCCTATTTAATTTTAAGGCATTTCTGTCTGCTAATTTATTACCGGCAGCAAATTTCATTTTGCCAGGGCAAAAATCAATTTGTTTGTTTCATGTTGAAAATAGTTTTTCAAATAAATTCTGATGGTACACTTATCAAGCCCTCTTATCTTTCATTAAACTAATGCTTTCAAGCATAATTAAGAAGGGACTGGAAACTAAGTATATTGTAATTCTCTGATATTAAAGAAGACATATCAAAATAAATCTGCAATCGTATCATTACATCAATCTCTACGACGGCCGCCACAGTATTATGGCCATAATTAATTAGCTAAGGCACAAACTACTAATAAATCTCTAGAAATTAAATGCCTAATTTTTCAAAACCAAGTCTTCATAAATTGATTATTTAGAATTTAGAGGCTTTTTAATTAGGGAGAAATTTATGCAATGCTGTACGTAATAATTAGGAATCAGCGCTTCTGCGATATTTTTGAACATCAGCAAAAAATTAAATGTTGGGAAAAAGAGTCTGGGTTAATTATAGTATTTCACTGTCAAAAATCAACATATAGGTAAAATTTAGAGGTTAATATGGCCTCTCCATCTCTTTAACTCCCACCTAACCGTATGTTCTCAGTGCTGGGATCATTAACCGAATCCAAAAATCAATGAGAGAGAGAGGGTGGGGGAATCTCCCCAGTGATTTATGCCTCTAGGAAAGTTTTTATTTTATCCAACAGTTTCAGCAAACCTCATCAATCCAGGTTAAATATTTAACACTCTCCCCCCCCCATCCCCTAGGGATAGAGCAGAGATATTTCTGAGTCTAGCCATCATTTTGGGCGAGTGATTATTTTGACATAAGACACAAAAGCTGCTTTGTCGGGAGGGTGGGAACATCGTTTGGGGTCGAACAAAGGCATCGCTGAAGTGCGACCTCATTATGTGTGTGGTCAAAAGCCCCAACGAGACCGGGGAAGAGGACCCGATGGTGAGCCACTTTACAACCACGGAGGCCTGCTGTGCGTGGGTTTCAAAGCCAAGGCCCTCCCGGGTCCCGGAGCCTGGCGGGGAGGTGCTCTGGGCCATATCTCGTTCCTGTTTACACGGGGGCCTGTAGGGAAATGCTAATGCCATACCGCAGATTTCAATAAAAACCAGAATGATGGCCGACACAATCCAGAAACCAATTGGGTTTTTTCCCCCCTCTTCTTTCTTCTTCTTGTTTCACCTCTGCCTCGCTTCAGTCCTCTGGACACAATCCAGCCAGTGTGTTTCGCCTCCACAGGTGCTCGAGGGATAAGGCCAGCTTGGGTGAAATGCCACGTTGCTCATCTCAGCACTTTCCCGGCTGGCTTCCTTTTGAATCCATCTTCCTCCGTAAGGAATCCAACCCTGAGCTCGCCCAAGCCGGTGTCCCCTGGTCCGCCCAAGGGAACAGAACTAGTCTTTCCTGCGAGCTCCAATAGGTGGTAGACCACTGTTTGCTCTTTGTGGGTTTCCGTAGTGCATCACCAGAGCCGTTTATTTCTTCAACTGAAGGTCTTCCGGAGGAACGATCAAAGCCCCCGGGCCCAGGACTCAAGAGGGACAATCGCTAGCAGATGCGTTTGTACTCGGGCAGAATCGGTCTGTAATTGTTGCTCGGAGGAGAGAGGAAGGGAGAAGTAGCACCCCGTTCCCTGTTGCTGGCAGATAATAAACTGGAGATGAAGCCACATGGACTGGGGTGGGGGTGGGTAGGTGGGGGTAATGGGTCGGGGTGAGGGGAGGAAATCGCTTACACCCACAGAATAAAATTTCAGGCTCTGACAGCTGCGAGGTAAGGAAAGGGGGATCATTTTATTCCGGGGAAATGCAATAATGGGCATCTTGAACGATGGGAAGGAGTTGGTAGCCCCAGGGTGGTGACACCCAGGTTGTACATATTCAGAAGCGTCTCCGAGAAGGAGAAATATGGGCCAAACAATCATCCCCTTGCCAAAGCATGAGGAGTCCTCAGAATCTTAGGTGGAAGGCACAGCTCCCCTCAAAGGGACCTTTGAGAAAGTGGCGTAGAGTTCCCTATTTTCAATGCAACTGACAAATACCATAAGCACATGAACTCGGAGGAAGCCCTACTTGCATGCCTAAGGCTCTCGCTAGAATCCAGGAGACCTACATCTCATGCCCGGATGCTTTTAACAGCCTCACTGCAGGTATCCTGACTCCAATCTCCACTGTGCAGCGGAAAGAAGCCATCTACGGGGCTATTACTCCCGGCCCAGTCCTTCAAGGGCGCCCACCTGCCATCAGGAGAAGTCCCACTTTAGCTTGACATACAAGACCCCTTGTTAACCTGGTCGCTTGTTAACCTTCCCAAACCCATTTCTCACCATCAGCCTCCAGGCATTCAGAGCCAGTTCCCCTTTCTCTCCTCTCTGGTCAACTCCTACTCATCCTTCAGGTGCCAGCTTAATTGCTCATTTCCCCCAGAAGTCTCTGACTCCCCAAGTTGGGTCAGGTGCCCTTATCTCTGTGCTCTGATGCCCCCCCAATCCCCTTTGTCCCCCTAGGTTAGCTCTGTCAAGACTGTATTGCTTATTCATATTTTTGTCTCTGAATTTTTTCTAGATTTTATATATATATATATTAATGCGAATTGAATAAATGAGCAAATGTATGGAGCCCTCTTCTCTGTATTCAAAACTTTGGCAGGTGGAGAAGTCAGGAAAAGGCACTCAAGACAAAGAGAAGAGTCTGAGTCTGCTGTAAGATGAGAGGGTGCATCTCAGAAATGTCCTATAGATGTGTGCGACTAGAGTATCACATGCAGGGCGTCCCTCCAAAACCCATACGGACTTGGAATGATTATAAACTCAGTGTTTATTTACATACAGTTCACTTAAAAATGTAAAAGAATCTATAGAAATAATAATAATAAGTATTAGAAATAATACTTATTTCTGGTATTACCTGTTCTGGTCCAGGCACTGCTGATAACGAGAAGCAATGGAACCACAAACATCAAGAAGCATTTCATTCGGTATTCGTGCGCCCTCCATTCGTCAACTGTTGCTGGTTTTGTACCATAGACTTTATCTTTTATGCATCCCCATAAAAAAAGTCTAGTGGATACATTTTCTTTGTTCTAAGCTTAGTCTAGTTTCAGCGATTATTTCAAATCAGTTAAACCCTGTGAAGGAGTGAAACTTAAGTGAGTTTTTAGCTGTTAAAGTGTGTATACATTTTTGGGGGACATCTTTTATATGGAGTGCATGGCAAGCCACAAGGCAAATGGGGGACCAGCCTGGAGGGAAGGGAGCTTGTTTTATTCTGCCTGCAGGTATCCATTAGGGCCCCATTCTACTCAATATATGACCCCAAAGATAAAAGTTTATGATGCATTAAGACAGAACAGATTGTAAATGCTGTGTAGCATGTAATAATTTGGAACCGGTACACCTCGCAATTTTTTACTATCAGCACGCTAATTAGAAAAATAATTTACTTCTCCTCCCCTTTAAGCTTTCTGAATGGACAATTGGCTGGCAGGTCTCCTGCCCTTAAAATCATACAGAAGGCAGGTCTCTCGGAAATGCCTCTTTTTTAGAGGGTACATAGACAGCTGAAAAAGCCATAGCTCACTGTTGCTGAATATGCCACACATCAGCCCCTCCTGCCCCTGCAAGTTCCTAGCAGAGAAAAGAACACTCTCAGGTAGAATTCCAGAGAAAGGGGCCGGTCCTGTGTGTGGAAGGGGCTCTGATGTTTTAAAGAAGACAAAGCTGAGGAACTGGACCCTGCCCCAATTTCCCACCTTCTGTCACCCAACAACTATGCACTACCATCACCATCAACGCCTTTTTATTTTATTTTTAACATATATTTCTATTGATTTCAGAGAAGAAGGGAGAGAGAGATGGAAATATCCGTGTTGAGAGAGAATCATCAATTGGCTGCCTCCTGCATGCCCCCTACAGGGAGTGAAGCCCAAAACCTGGGCATGTGCCCTGACCAGAATCCAATGGTGATTTTCTGGTTCATATGTCAATGCTTAACCATGGGCTGGGCAATGCCTTTTCACTTTTAAAGGCAGGAGTCAAGAGTCCAGTGTATAATTCTTAATACAAGGCCTCCACCCAATCAGAGGACAAGACTGTCCTTGTTAGTATGTGCCCTGACACTTATCTGTTCCTGATAAGCTTGGAGAGAGAGAGAAAGAGAGAGAGAGAGAGAGAGAGAGAGAGAGAGAGAGAGAGAGAGAGAGAGAACCAGGCAATTTAACAAGTGCCATGCAGTAATGGGGGCTCTTTTGGAGGTACAGGGACCCCAGTTCTAAATAGATGAACCAGATACTTGAGAGAAAGTCGATTTTTTGTTTGTTTGTTTTGAGAGGTTGAGGGGAAAGCAATTAAATTATGTTTTTGTTTTTTTCTTCTTCCAAGTAAACATCCTAACAGCCAACTAAAAATGACCTTATAGACCTGTGTGTTCTATTTAATTAACATAAAATAGTGGCTACCATATTGGATTGCACAGATACAGAACATTTTCATAGCAACAAAATTCCATTGGATGGCATGGCTGGATACTAACAGTGGCCATCCTCTATAGCATTGACACACCCCTATTTTTACCAATTCTAAGTCTGGGAAAATTATTGGGGATAGTGGAGACTATCAATATGCAGAATGCCAAATCTAATAAGGTAATGACCTTTTCATGTCTCAGAATCAAAAAGGGCCTGCCTCTTGAGCAGCCATGCTCTTTTCATGCCAGAGACTTACAGGCCATTCCATGCTGTGGGCTGGCAGACAGGAGCCACGAGGTGGCGGGGAAATGCCCTGGGCTGGGATTCAGAGGTCATGGGCTCTCATCTCAGTTCTACGACTGGTTTCGTGACTTTTGTCCTTACAACCTAACCAAGCAGAGGCATTTGTATTTGCATAGTGACTGCATCAGTAGCCTGCATTCAGGAATTACTGCTCTGAGATTGTAAGGTGGACATTGAGCCTTCTAGCCTATCTGTTCTCTGTTTCTTCTATGAGGACTTCTGGGAAGCCTGCCTGTGGGTGAAGGTTCTGGCCTCTGAGCTAATGGCTCTTTGGGAATGTCTCTAGCAGCAGGTGGTAGCTTTGTTTTCTTAAGAAGAGAGGTACAGGTGACTCTCCCCCACATTCAACAGGTAGTTTCACAGGTGCTAGTGGATCACTTGGTGCTTGTAGGAACGTAGGCAATGCCACACGGGTGGGCTACCTAGTCCATGACCCTGAAAGAGGAACTTCTCTAAGCATCAGGGAGCTTCCCAAGAAGACTAAAGTGATTTTCCCTAAATAGTATCAACTCCAAAAGATCCCAAACATACCCCAAAGTGGACAACTTAGAAACATGAAACAGAGGTCATCCTACGCTCATTGCCATGTGACCTGATTATTTTGAGAGGTGAAAGGCACTAATGTTTAAGTCTTTGTCTGGACTATCTAGTCTTACTCATTTTGAAAATGAAGGTCATCTCTCTGTTTGATCTGTCTTCACCTACCATACCCTTTCAGACACCCATTCTTTGGACCTAAAGAACAGGTAATCCACTATCTTGGGAAGAGATGACGATAATATTCCTCAGTTAGAATATTGCAACCTCACACCCATAGCTTGCTCCCTTAAGTTGCTACAAAGAGAATGAACATGGACCATTACAAAGGTTCATCATACTGCTAGGGAGGGGGGAGTGGGATTGGGGAGAGGAGGGTACGGCTATATTCTGTATTCTGGACACACCTTTAGAGTAGAGAGGATATCTACCATTGGGCATGGTTCTTCAGCATCGGTTTTTCAGCATCAACAGAATCACTTGTAAAGCTTGCTAAAACTTGAATTGCCTGACTCTGTTCTTGAAGTTTCTGTTCAGTTGGCAGGGGTGTGGGTCAGGGATAGGGCTTGAGAGTTTGCATTTCTAACAGGTTCCTTGATGCTGCTTCGGCTGGTCCAAGGAGTAAACTTTGAGAATCGCTACTTTCAAGCTTTCTCAAACTTGATCCCAGGTGGTCATAGGCAAGAGGAAACATATTTCCCAAAACGTATATTTTCTTATGTTTGATATCAACTTGAGTAACTCAGACAAATAATAGTTAATCTTATATAGATTTATAATGTTACAGGAGGCATAGTTCTAAGCACTTAAATGTATTGACTCACTTGGTTTAAGTTAGGTATTATATTATCATCTCTATTTGGCAAAGGTGTCTTGGAGAAGTAACTTTCCCAAGGTGAACAGCTAAAGTGAAAAGTAGAACTGGTGTTTGGACAAAGGAAGTCTGGCACTGCCTCTTCCTCCCACCACCTTTTCCCCCCAACTTTGTCCTCTTCCCTGCATAAATGACAACATTTTTTAAAGAGAGGATTCCTTTGGAGCCTCCCTTAAATCCAGTGCCAACAGCCTTGAGACTGTAGGATGGTAGTCGTGGTCAAGTTTATTTTTAATACCCAGTAGCGACCACAGAGCACAGCTTCTCATTTGCCTACACCCCAACATGTTGGGAGTATCTAGATTCAGTGATTATTTTACAAGGGATGTAGAGTGACTCGACAAATTGAAAAAACGGAAACCTGAGTGAAGGAAGGGAAATAATAAACAGGAAAGAGAAAATAATAAAGCAATAGGAAGAAGGGTAAAAATAAACCAGATGGAAAGGTCGAGAGAGATAAAAACGTGGGAAATAAGGACTCCATAGGAGGGGGAAAAAATCCAGAAACCTAAACATGCATGATAGAAAAGTTAAACTCTGGGTCGATGTCACACTGAGAAAATAGAAGTAAAAAAAAATCTCCGAGTAAAACCAGGCAAGAAGAGGCAATGCAGGAAACGGGAGGAGAGGAGAATCGGGGGGGGGGGGGGGGGGGAGACAAAAGAGCCATTAATTGGACTTGGAGCTGCAGTTATAATTGGGCATTTAAGCTTTATCAACATCCTTTTTCACCATTAGACTATTCTGCAAGCGTTTAAGATCCAGGAAATGCCATTTCGTCTCGGCCCAGCTCTTGCCACGGGAGTCCTGGTTGCTTGTTTGTTTTTTTCTTGAGCTAAAGAAGTTTCCCTAAAGGTTGGCATGCAGGATAAATCTCTGAGAGGAAAGGGGGAAATAATTCAACGGGAAGGAAGGATTCATTATGACAAGGGCCAGGTCAGGGAAATGGCCACAGAACCGCATTCCTGAAGCAAAGGCCTGCGGAAAACCAAACCCGCAGCAAGGCCGTTTGCTCTGCCCGGGGATCGGATTGGGGTCGCCTCAGAGGCCGGTCACAGAGCCTGAGACTCCGAGCGTTCTGTTTTAGATTAAGAGCTGGGTTCATGCAAGGGGTACGGCGTGGGGAAGAGCGTGGATGATGTCAGCTCTGGTCTGAGGGCCCGCGTCCTGCGTGGGGCACCGGATCGCTCTGGAACCTTCCTGGACATGAAATGCTCCATCCAGTGGGGGCAAAGATCGGTGGGTGGGCAGGAGAGCCGCGTGTCCCTTCTGTTCTACTTCCTTCCCATTACCTGTTAGGTCCTTTTCTTTCTTTCTTTTTTTTTTTAATATATATTTTTATTGATTTTACACAGAGAGGAGTTGAGAGGGATAGGATAGAGAGTTAGAAACGTCGATGAGAGAAAACATCGACCAGCTGCCTCTTGCACACTCCCCACTGGGAATGTGCCCGCAACCAAGTACGTGCCCTTGACTGGAATTGAACCCGGGACCTTTCAGTCCACAGGCCGACGCTCTATCCATTGAGCCAAACCAGCTAGGGCTGTCAGATCCTTTTCTTTACCTTTCTCTTTGGATGCAACAGGAAACGGTTGAATTTTACAACGGAATGTTTGCCACATTTATCACCTTTCCCCCCGGAACTAGTTCCTATCCAGCTCAAGGTTAATTTTCCAGCCAGGTAGCTGACAAAGTCTCTTTTCCTGCAAAGTCTTTTAGCATCTTCCCTCCAGGGTTCCGTCGCCCTCTGCCCCCAGACCCCGCAGTCCAAGAGAATAGTTATCTGCGAGGCCATACGATTATATTTCATTGAATCTAAGACACTACTGAGTATAAGAAAGAGGCATCGTTATTTCATGTGCCACCAAGAAAATAAAACATCTGCTTCTCCAACCATGATAGACCAGAGGTCGTCAGGTACATTTCAATTTCAGAAATGTTATCATGTTAAACATACATAGAGGATCTCCTCTACCGGACTCTACGCTCTTTGCAGGCATTGACTGTGCCTCAGTTTCTTGTCTCTTAAGCCCGCTCCGAGGCAAAAAATAGCTCTGTGTATTTCCCAAGCTATCTTGCTAACAACTTTCGATTTAAGAGACACAGAGAAACAGAGCAAGAGTTTGTACGTGCGTGTTTGAATAGCACGTCATTCCCATTTTGCCCTTAAATTTTCCCCGGACATTTAGGAGCTGGGCAGGTACTGATTTCGCCCCTGTTTTACAGCTAACCAGCCTGAGGCTCAGAGATGTGATCCGATGTATCTTCGGTCACATCAGCAGTAAATGCTGAAACCAAGATCTACAGCCAGGTTGGAGTAGCCTTTCTCTATGTCTTCTATGTTCATGCAAGAGCAGATAGCGGGAGATGTAGGCTCCTCACCTCCCATCCCAGCTGCTGAGGAAAACCCTGAATTTGGGTGAAATAAAAGAGGAAGGTTTTGTGACCCTGCTCCTCTGGCCTCGGTCCCTTATTTTATCTCCGTGGCAGCTACCTGTCAGTGTGCGGTCCTTCGAGCTGATGGCAGGGAGTTTGTACACACCGAGACCATCTAAACAGACCATTAAATGGTAGTAAAGTATCACATGTGAAAGACAGGTCAATAAATTCCCAAGAACTTACGTTGCCTGCAAGGAGTCGGCTGTTGCTGAGTGTTTGCATAAAATCAATTTTACAAGCGGTCCTAAATAATTAGGGAAGACACCATCATACAGAGAATACTTTACAATCATGAGAATAGCTTCGGCGTTCCTCTCATTGGTCTTTCTGTTTGATATTAGGTGGTTTTTCTCTCTCCAAACCGGCTATCTTTCTGGATAGCTTCTTTATGAGGTGCTAAAATGCTACCTTACGAAGCACCAAGACACACATTTTTTACCAGTTATTTCAGACCAAAGACCCTGAAGTTATTTATTAGCTGAGTCTTCACGAAACTCAGCCTTACAAGTATTATCCTTTCATTCTCTAATCTCAAGTGCTTAAAACATTTGGGGAAGAGAGAATTCACGGGAAGACAGTACATAGCATACATATTAATACAAAAGTTGGGGGGGGGATAAAACTAACTTTGTTGGGTTTAAGATAAAAGCAGAGAACATTTGAGCCAAACTGTCCACATATGCCATGAATTGAGATAATGCTCCGGAGAATGGCGGGTTACATTTCTATTTATACATTGCAATCAAAGGAGGGATGTAGGTGAGTTATATGAAATTCATTGGTGATAGATTAAGGAGGTGGGACAAAGCCAAGCGAGGTGAGGGGGGGTGGTGGTGATGGGGGAGGGGTGTGGAGAAAGAACCTCTGGGATTGGATAAAAAGTAAAATGATGGACACATACTCAGGCGGGTGCAGGAGGCAGAAACATGATAATGAAGGAATTTGTGGCATCTGTCCTGGCGCCCACCACATCGGGTTGTGCCCCAGGGGCTCCAGAAAATGGGAGGTTCCAAGTTATCCAGACATTGGCAGACAGGCTCAGTTAAGGTAAAGGTTGACCTTGTCAGGGAAGATACAGGCCTAGGATGTAACTGCCCACCATAACTGCTTTTAGTTTAAGTTTAATTTCAGACCATCCTTTGTGATGACTTTAGGTCTCTGAGATTGCAAGATTGTCAGGCAGGCCTCCCCTGAGTTTGTTGGGTCAGCATGTGGCCCCTTTTGTCCACACCTTCATGAAGTTTAAAAATATATATATTTTATTGATTTTTTTATAGAGAGGAAAGGAGAGAGATAGAGAGTTAGAAACATTGATGAGAGAGTCATCGATCAGCTGCCTCTTGCATGCCCCCCACTGGGGATATGCCTACAACCAAGGTACATGCCCTTGACTGGAATCGAACCTGGGACCCTTCAGTCCGCAAGCTGACGCTCTATCCACTGAGCCAAACAGGTTTTGGCAACATCTTCATGAAGTTTAAATAAAATGAATATTTCAATGACATTGGGCAATTATTGACATTCATGATGCATTGCAGGGGCACAGGATGAAGCCAAAGGTACCACTGTCGACGAAATGTCCTTAAGGGACTTGTTTGCCACCGGTGCACATACCAGAGCCTGCACGCCACCTCCGCCGTTCCCTCAGGTAGAAGGCAGCCACTCCGGTGATGACCGTGGCGCTGTGAATCCATTTACCACAGAGCGCCACGGGTCCCATATGTTCCCTAAAGTGCCTACATAAACGTATCCTCTGTAAGACATCTGCCAAGTGCCCTCGTGCACACATGCCGGAGTCTTGTGCTAATGCAATGTGGGGATTTTGCAACTTCAAATAACGTTCATTTTAATCGCCATTGTTAAGATCAAATGCTTTGCAGCTGTCTCTCTTTTGCGGAGGAAAAAAAAACCATAACGCTGATGGCTGACATGATGAACTCTCACATTCTATTTTCTCATCTGAATTGCCACACTTCGCTGCCTTGTGTGTACTATGTGAATCTTAAAAAGTGTGACTAGGAAGAAGTGGTGGGCAGCAATGTGAAAAAATAGGACTCTCAGATTAAAAAAAAAAGTGGGTTCTGGTTATCGCTAGGCTGGCTAATGATGAGCCACAGGACCTTGGCAGTGTGGCCAAACCGTCATGGGCCTCATTTTTCCCATTTGTAAAATGGGTACGCTGGATGAAATGACTCAAAGATTTTTGCCCCTTCTAAAATTTGGATTCTAATAATTTTTTACAGAGAGGAAGGGAGAGAGATAGAGAGTCAGAAACATTGATGAGAGAGAAACATCAACCAGCTGCCTCCTATATACCTCCTACTGGGGATGTGCCCGTAACCAAGGTACATGCCCCTAACCGATATCGAACCTGGGACCTTTCAGTCCCCTGGCTAACGCTCTATCCACTGAGCAAAACTGGTTACGGCTAAAAAATAATTTTAGCATATATTTTTACTCCCAAGCTGTAAATTTTTGTTTCTTCAGTTTCTTCTTTTTTTTTCTTTTTCTTTTTTCTGTGTGCAACTTCCGCTGCTGGCTTAGGAACAATCTGCTCTTCATCATCAGTAGGATCACCTCAGTGTGGCAGGGAAGTTCATGTGGGGGTTAATCTACCCATGAGCTCTTGGGAGTTTAGTTCACTTGGATATACTCAATGACCAGAGAGAACCCACATAAACCCTTAGGTTCAGCATTACTCTCTGCTTTTGTAGGCATGTGCAGTAAGAAGTCAGGACTCATTTTGGGACACTGACCCTGTGGTCCAGTCCCACTGTTTCTCCTGGGTGCACCTACCAGCTCCACACTGTAACAACGCAATGGCACCCATTGTTTCTGTAAGGTGACAGCCTTCAGATGCTTGGTGGCGTTTGGATATGCACACCCTTGATGGCCTGGGCAGTTTCATGAGTGTTTTGGAAGTGAACACAAAGATTTGAACCTCTTGATTTGCATGATTTCGTGAGGGTTTTCTGGGTCAAGTGAATAGCAAACCATTTTCAGAGGTCACCTCAGGCCAATTACAAGAAAAGCTAGGTTCTAAATTTTAACCATATGCCTCTCCTGGGTAACTCTAACTCATATGAATTTTCTTATCTAGGGAACGTGACTCAGTTGGAAATCTCCTCCCTTTTCCTTTACTCTAAAATCCCAGTTAAACCTTACATATTAACCAGCACAGAGAGTTCCAGGTATCATTAATCACTTATTTTAAATAAAACTACATACTATAAGAGATGACTTAATTAACTCTGCCTGTTCATTTTTATCTGTGTATATGAAGTCCTATTTCCTACTCCCGTACTTTACATAAATTGTTATTTTATTTTTACTCAAGGAAATATTTGACCTACCCAATGCCATGCTTAGCATGTAAGAATGTTCCTGTTCTGTTAGGACTGTACATATGACCTCCACCTGTGCCTGTCTGCTCCGTTTCCCCCCTCTCTGGCCTGTAGAGGACAAAGCAATACACAGCTCCAAACACTGTTTTGTTCAGTCCCCCTTTGCAGTATGGTTGCTATTTATTCTAACGAGAAAAGCAAAGAAAGGACAATTAGACAAAGTCCAGGAATACCTGTTCTTTCAGGGCTGATAAGCTCAATGGCGTGGGGCATGTCTGAGCGGAATCTGTCATTAACACAATGTACTATTTGTCCAAACATTTGTAGGTCACATTATTTCTCTACAAGCCAGTGAGAGCAAGAGCAAAACCAAGACAGGTTATTAATCACTTACCGAGTATTTCTCAAGCAACACCAAAAAAAAAAAGAAAAAAAAAAGAGAACATAATGGATTGAAAGAAGATTACACAGAAGAAAAACAAGACATTTTTCATCATTGCAAAATGAGCCCACCCAGGTCCCACCAAGTCCATGCTTTACACATGGTGTACTGGGTAGGCTCTGGGGGCCACGTGGGGTTAGAAATGGGACCGGTGCCTAATGAAGAACACCCTGGTGGAGTTCTCACTTCCCCCAGAAGGAAACAGAAGTTCATGTTTGCACGTCTTCAATATTTGTGTTGGAGTTGCTTCCACCAGGGGTGTGGGAAACCCAAATGAATGCATAGAGCTGAACAGTCCTTGGGACAGCCCGCTACCATCAGAAACAGGTAGACTTGGGGTGAAAGATTCAAGTGTCCATTAATGCCAAATGGGAAGAAACGGTGTCTTTTCCTGCTACCCACACAGCTGTCAAGGTGAGAGGGAATTACACAGGTAGCTTGCGTTTTTACACATCTGTCAGCAAAGCCTGTTTCCAAATTAAAAATCCACGACTCAGGAACAGCATGTGTATTGTGAACCTGCCCAGAAGGACTTCTGTGTTAGATCAAAGCATGGATTACAAGATGGCTTAAAGACACGTCTGTATCTGGGGCCATGGGACTAGAATTACTGACGGAGGGAAATCTTTCTTTTTCTTTCAGTGCTCTCTATACTCACAAAGGGTAACATTTTGACACTCATTTGAATTGTGCCTTATTGGAGTGCAATGCATCCCACACACATTAATGGAGTCCCTGTGATGTATTATACACGCGGCACTTTTCTGGGGGGGTTGATAATAGGGAGGTTGTATTGTGGTGGGTAGAGACATGGTAAGATGTCCAAAGCCAAGTGCGAAAAATAGTATTTTATGTGGTGGTGTCTGCACAGTAATAATAGCTAGTCTTTGAGGTTTTCTTAATAAACAATGCAATGCATTAGACCTGCAATAAAATAATACTCTCAGAGCTAACATTTACAGGGTATCCCCTATGAGTCAGCCATGGTTTTAAGAGCTTTACATGGATTAACTCATTTACTCCTCATTAATCCTGAAGAGGAAGATGTAATTTTATTCCCATCTCATAGATGAGGAAATTGAACCACAGGGAGGTTTAATAATGCCCCTCAAGGACACATAGCCAGTAAATGGTGGGTGGAAACTTGAATCCTGGAAGTCTGGCTCTGGAGTCCATGCTTTTCATCATTCTCACTCGAAAAAATAAATAAGTAAAAAATTGTGCAACAAAATGCTTGTAGCTTTTCACAAACAGAACAGCAATTTTGATGACGGTACATGGGCCCCAGCATGCATCTATATGTTTATGTATAGTCAGAAGGGACTGTACAGAGTTTCTCATCTGACAGGTGGTGCTCATTTATAAACTAATGGATAACAAAAGGATCCAAGTTTGCTTGAAACAAATGTATTCATTATTTCAACTATTTGCCATACCCCCGTTTAGTCCTTTATCCCTCAAAAGTGTAAAATGGTACTTATTCAGTCCTAACTATTAGTCGTAAAAGCCAAAGGACTCCCCCCAAATGTATCACCTTCTCTGACCCAAAAAACTGTCACCATATTATTGCAGAGTTCCTTCGTAAGGCGATAACCATTGGTGTTAAAACAACAACAGCACTTAATACAGGAAACCTAACAGTTGAGGATTGGAGGCCATGATGTTGACTCCAATACGCATGGTTCTCCACACATGAAGTAGATCATCATGATGCTCCAGTGACACAGTGATAGAAATACATCATTACTATAGAGAGTGTGCTGGCTCGCCTACTGTGTGTAGACTCCTATTTTACTGCCTTGTTTGAAGCTAATGATTTTTTAGAGATGAGATATGCTGATTGAGGATAATTTTCCAGGCTTTATTTTCTTCCTTAACAGTTTTAGTGCCTACCACCGTGGAATAATGATTTTTCATTATTGACAACCTGGTTTATTTTTCTCTGCTTTAAGTTTTCAGTAAAGGCAATTCTCAGCCTGGGAGATAATCAGTGCTTCCTGCAATAAATAAATACTATGGGTTTTAGAAAAGAGACTCAGGAAAAAAGGAAAAATAAAGTAATCTTAAGAGACTTCCATGTGGAGATTTTCTAGACGTGGTCATGTAGTTCTTTCATAGGCAAAATCCAGGTTAGAATTACTTAGTGTAGCAGCTACCTTTTTTTCTAAAATCATTAAAACTTGAAGAGAGATACCTTGTTCACTCTGAAGAGCAGAACATACATGTTAGGCTGAACCAATTCCTTTAAGAGGGAGCCTGTGGGGGAAGTCTTCTGTTTTCCCTCTAGATTTATACCCCACCCTTCTCCTCCTAAAAAAGCTAACATTTACTCTGGCTTCTGGTTAATTGGCAGATATCAGGAGATGCCAACCTGTTTCCTGCTGGGAACTTACCTGATGCAAAGTTCTGTCCTGGGATAATTGCTCCTGAGACTTGCTCATCTGTTCTCAATCCTTGGGTCCCATTCCTGTTTCCCACTATTTCTTGGTGCACAGTGTAAGCACAGTGTGTGAATGTATTTTCATGTCCGAGTGTGCTGTCTAGATGCTGGCCCTAGCCCTTGACTTCTGCATTCAGCTATGTCCACTCAAAGCCTTCTAACTCTGACCATTCACCATGCTCATGCCTCTGCTCGGGCTTTTCAAGGTTTAGTATAATTCCAATTTGAACCTGACTTTGTTAGTTGCATGAACTATTAAACCATACCTGAGGTCTTAATGCAATAATGAATCTCCTTCACTTTCTTTTTTTTTTTTTAAGTTAATATACAATGATGTCCTCACCATGTACTTTATCCAGCCAGGTATTATTCTAGCTTATCATCTATGAGCTATTCTGACTTCTGGCTCACTCTTTTCCTGTCTATTAATTTCCTATCACCTGAAGTGGGCATCAAACCAAGACAAAGAAAAATGGCTTCTCCAGTTTGGCATAGTTTGAGTCACTAAAGCAGGGGTGGGCAAACTTTTTGACTCAAGGGCCAAAATGGGTTCTTAAACTGGACCGGAGGGCCAGAAAAAAAAGCATGGATGGAGTGTTTGTGTGAACTAATATAAATTCAAAGTAAACATCATTACATAAAAGGGTACGGTATTTTTTTGTTTTGTTAATTTCAATAGTTTAGAACAGCGATCTGGCCTGCGGGCCATAGTTTGCCCATGCCTGCACTAAAGGGTATCAGCACTGATTCACAAAGTTAGAAAGAATTGTGAGAATTTATTTTATTTTATTTTAAAAATATATTTTATTGATTTTTTTACAGAGAGGAAGAGAGAGGGGTAGAGAGTTAGAAACATCGATGAAAGAGAATCATCGATCAGCTGCCTCTTGCACATCCTCTTGCGGGGATGTGCCCGCAACAAAGGTACATGGCCTTGACCCGGAATTGAACCTGGGACCTTTCAGTCCACAGGCTGATGCTCTATCCACTGAGCCAAACCGGTTTCGGCCCCTCCACTTAATCTTGATCTTCTACCATTCTTCCTCATATCAGTAAGATTCCACTATTCATCCCATTGCTCAGGCCACAAACTTTTGATTCTTCTTTTTCTCTTATACCCATACTTCTAATCCACCAGTAAATGCACCTCCAACACACATTCCAAATTTACTTCTTTCTTTCTCTCTCTGCCATTAGAAACCACTATCTTCTCTTGATGGATCACAGTACAGCCTCCTAATTGGTCTTTTGACTCCTGCTATTACCTCCCCCCTACAAATATTTCTCCCCATGGTAGTCAGAGGAGCATTGATAAAGAGAGTGCTTTATCAATGGTTCGCATCTGGAGGTGATTTTGTCCCCCAGGGGACATTTGGAAATATCTGGAAATATTTTTGGTAATCATAACTGGGGAAAGTGGGTTTACTGGCATCTACTGGATAGAAGCCAGGGCTGCTACTAAACCTCTTACTTTGTGCAGGAAAGCCCCCCAAACAAAAACTGTCTGACTCAAAATGTCAGTAGTATGGAGGCTGAGGGGCCATATTTAAATGGTAATAAGATCATGTCATGCTCCTCTTTAAAACCCACCAATGGTTTCGGCTTGTATTTAAGATCCATATTTTTTCCTTTCATCACCAAGATACTAAATGATGTGATACCTCATCACATACTCCTTTTTCCTCCATTCTCACTGTCCCTCAAACTCACTAGGCTTGTTCCTCAAGTTGCTGACAGCAGCTGTGAAACTGAAATGTCCATCACCCAGACTTTTCCAGGGCTCAATGTCAAATGCCACCTCCTTCACCAGGCCTTCCCTGACCAACCAATCTCATACTATCATATTTTATTTTCACTTTGCATTTATTACTCTGCCATTTATTTTTCTGATTTGCATGTTTATTGGATGTTAGCTCCTGAGAGCTGAGAACATTCTCAACCTTTATCTACAAAGCTACAGTAAATGCTCTATACATATTTATTGAATGAATTAATTTTATGTTTGTATAGTAAGGCTTTCCTGGCTTCACGTGTTTTTGAGAAGCCTAATAAGGAACACCTACCTACATGCAAGAATAATTTTTGCTCTAGGACCAACATTTATTTGTTCAGAGACATTTAATGAGAACCTCCCACAGGACAAGTACTCTCTTACCTCTAAATATTTGCCCTCTTTCCTGAACAGGTTTGCTTGCAAATTCATTCATTTGTTTGTTATTTCAATAAGCAGCATGTTAGAAACCATGGAAGGTACTCTGCTCTTTACAATGACCAGAAAACATCTCTAGTCCTTGAGAAACACGCAGGCTTGGCTTGCCTGTCCTACCTTCCAAGAAACAAATCTGACAATATTACTTCTCTGCTTATGATCTGCCCCATCAGCACTGTAACGGATTGAATAGTGTCCCTGTGCCAGCTCCCTCCCTTCGCCTCAATAGGATTTGTCCTGATCCTAATCCCAAGAACCTGTGAATGTGACCTTATTTGGAAAAAAGGGTCTTTATAGTTGTAATTAAGTTAATGATGGCTAGATGAAATCATCCTGGATTATCTGGGTGGGCCCTAAATCCAATGACTGGCAGCTTTAGAAGCCACACAGACAGAAGGGAAGAGGCCAAGTGAAGGAGGAGGCGGAGACTGGGATTATGGAGGGACTAGCCAAGAAATGCCTGGTGCCATCAAAAGCTAGAAGCAAGGAAGGACCGTCCCTTATGATCCTTGGAGAAAGCATGGCCCTACTGGATTTCAAATTTCTGGACTTCAGAAATGTGAGAGAGGAAATTGCTATTGTGTTCAGCCACCAAGTTTCTGGTAAACTCCTTTGTAGCCACAGGAAACGAACATAAGTGCCTACACACTTCACATCTAGTTCCCAAGCTTGTCACTCAGGCTCTCCTGGCTCTGGCTTCTACCTGTTTTTCCAGTCTCATCTCCAGGCTCCGTCCCTGCCGTCCACATGCCACACCTTTTCCCGGGCTCACCCACCATGAGGCTCAAGGCAGGTGGAATTACGTATGTTCATTCTTCTTTTCTGTTTATTAAGCTGGTCCTTTTGCTTGCCTTGTTTGTCCACCCCTTATGATTCTAGTTAAGCCAGAAAACTCTTTCCCATATTTTAAGGCCGCGTTTATATTTTTCTGGTTCCTCACTTTTTCTTAAGCACCTTACTACCTTATTATACCAATTACTCCTCTGTGAAGTCTCCATAGCTTGGAATACTCACCTTCAATATAATGTTAATTTTTATGCCACTGTATTTTTAAAATGAACATTTATTAATTTTAATTACGAAGTACTCCAGAATACAATTTTTTATATATATAAAAAGAAGATTCTAGAAAAAACAAAAGTGTTCCTTTAACTACTAACCCCTCCCCTAAACCAGTTCTCCCCAGTGGTATAGTTAGTATTTTTCCAAATTTATTTAATCTGTGTATATAAATAGAAAATGTATAGTATTATTTTGTGTGTGTTTTTAAATATATGTCATATGTATGCATGCCTGTATGTGTGTGTGTGTATGTATTTTGTTCTGCTCTGTGCCTTTTCACTCAGTTTCTCTACTAAAAATGAACATTTATCCTATTTTCAATATATCATTATTATATACATCTAGAGGCCCGATGCATGACATTTATGCTAGAGTAGGCCTTCCTTCCCCTGGCTGCCAGCACCTGGGACCTGGGCTTTCCTCGCAGCCCTGGCTTTGTCTGAAAGGTCATTCAGAAAGACATCCAGTCTAATTAGCATATTGTGTTCTTCTTATTATTGATGGGGAAGTGAACATCTTTGAACTTGCTTGCTTATAGGCCAATGGAATGGCATTTATTTCTTTTAATGGGAGGGGGATGGCATTTCTTATAGTAAACACAAAGCAGAGTCACTGGAATGAGCACACACTTTAAATGTTAGCAAACACTGCCAACTCTTTCATTATGAGACTGGAGTGAGAGGACCCATTTTATAGTTTTTAAATGAGATAACCACAGAATTTAAGTGGTTAACTAGAATACAGAGTAGTCTAGTCTAGGGAGAATAGTGCTTGACACTCAATAGGCATTCAACAACCACCTGTAGGATGGATGACAATTTCTCTATTTTAGTAAAAGGTGAGCTTCTTCTAAGAGAAAAAGTAATCCAGTGACTCATTTCTTCCCATATTCCCGAAGCCAACAAGTGTCTCATCCAAAATAAGTGCTCAGAACTATTACTTGTTAAGTCCATAAAAACATGCTCTCAGTACTATCACCCCATACCCTGTGTTTCGGTTCTCTGAGGTATTTTGGGTGCTCATCAAAATGAGAATAAGCAAAAGAAACTGCTACGTAGTTAAAAAATGGAAACTATGGCCTGGACTTACTCCCCTGCCCAACTGAAAACAGTTAAAATTGGATATTTTACAATCTACTCATAAAATGCCACCAGTATCTGAAATATGTAATTAAAAATACAGGAGGGCTTTTTCACGAGCATAGACCTATGATGTGGCTCAGCTTCCTCCCCTGCACTCCTACCTTGGTGCACATGGACAGTGGATTGCACAGTGGGGATTACTCAAGGGGGTCCATCCAGCTCCTCGGTTAGAATTTACAGGTAAGAAATAGAGGCCAGGGATAAAAATAAAAAGGAGCAATGGATTCTGCTGGCCGGTCCCTGGGCTAGCACCACATAAAATCTGGCAGATTTTATTTAAATATAATGAACACACCTGGAAATCCAATGCAATTACAAATGAGGAATGGACTCATCCATCAAGGGCAGGTCTGTATATCAGCAGATTCATGAACACTTGTGATAATATAGGTTTTCAATGAAAACACAGACAAGTCCTTACAAGCAGATCGCCACCTCTTGTATTTGTGCAGATATGTTTTTGGTCTTTAGCTATATGAAAGAGTGTGTGCATATTTAGATAAGGCCTGACAATGAGCATCTTTGAACTTGTCTGCTGTATACATCTGAATTATAGCATATAAAAGTGATCAATACTATTTTTTTCCAAATAAGGTGCTATAGCTATTTACTAACTTTGTTGCCAGTTCTACTGTTTAAAGAATTCTTTAGTTTCTCTAAAATATATTCATGGCAAAAATTCTCAGTGCCCTGATCTACAAGTTCCCAGATCTTCACATTTCATGAAATCATGAAAAGAGCAAACTAATAAACAAATTTGGGGGCTGCAAGAGCAGCCAACTTCTCAATTTACCAAAGAAGGACATTCTAAAGGAAAACAACTATCATTTACTGCCATCACCATTTCATAAAAAGAAAGACTTTTATGCCCTCCATCACCCCAAGAGCTCAGAAGAACATTCTCATAATAAAGAGAAGTCTTTTAGTCTGAAGGAATTTAAGTTTATAAAAACTTTAGGCTTACAAAGAAATTTCTTTATATTTTCTATCTCCCAGAGTAGCTCCATAAACCTCCTCTTCCACAAGCCATAGTGGGAGAGCTGTGTTGAGAAACCACTTTCCAGCCTGGCTGCTTCAATACTCTCCTGATTCTTCTGGAATTCTCCCGTGAAATCCAATATAGTCATGATTTGGTTAGGCTAGGGGTTGATGCAATTCCACCAGCATTTTCAGTGGCCCTACTGTGTGCTCAGCCCTGAGGTAGGTACTTTGACAAAGGCTAAAAAGCAGAAATGCTAGCTCGTTAAGTTAAGACGTGCCCATTCCTGTGCTCACTTTTGCCATTTCAGGCGGAGGAGTTCTTGGCAAACATCAGAACATGGAAAGGAGATTCTGATGACAAAGTGTGACTGATGCCATTATGCTGGGTGTCAAAGGAGACACAAATGCTTGGGACTGTCTGCCAAAGTGATACTCCATGGAAAAAGAAAAGATGTTCTACGCCAATGCTGAAACCAATTTTCAAGTAAATGTTAATAAGCATGTCAGCTTTTGCTTTTCCTGGTGGTTGGTCCAACCATTTTAGAACTCTAGTTTCACACGTTCAGGTTGACAGGAAGGAAATGATGGAGGATGGAGGGTAGACTCTTGTCTGGTGTAAAGAGGGTACCACAGAGTCTGCCTACTTAAAAGTCAGCCTCTCCTTTTCCTCTCTCCATTCACATTTCTTTAGGACGGTGGTCGGCAAACTGTGGCTTGAGAACCACATGTGGCTCTTTGGCCCCTTGAGTGTGGCTCTTCCACAAAATACTACAGCCCGGGCGAGTCTATTTTGAAGAAGTGGTGTTAGAAGAAGTTTAAGTTAAAAAAATGTGGCTCTCAAAAGAAATTTCAATCGTTGTCCTGTTGATATTTGGCTCTGGTGGCTAATGAGTTTGCCGACCACTGCTTAAGGACATCTGTCCGTTGTATAATCCCAACGATCTGCTGCAGAAAGGGCTAAAAATGGCTAAATATGGGCTTATCAGTGTGCTCACTAAACTAGGAATAACCTGCTTACCTCATCAGGTAAAGTGAGGCCCATGAACCACTCCAGATTGTGAGGATAACGTTTGGGAAAAGCTCTCACTCAAGACCCATTTTCTCTGTCCCACAAGAGAGTTCATTCCCACCCACAAGGGACCCAACATGTGCAGAAGATATAACAACTCTTATTGCAGATGAACAGGAACAAGTCCCGCTCACAAAGGTAAACTTTGGACAAGAGTAGCTGACAGGCGTTTAGGAACCATGAACTAGAAGTAATTTGACTGTGTCTGTAAATTACTGGTATGTATTTTTAATTGTCCAACTCATGTTTATTAATTGTCCACCCCTCCTCCCCCAAACCCACCCCCCTCCTGATTTTCAGAGATCTGGTTCCTTACATTTTCTAGTAATCTTAGTGTTGTGCACATAGATGCTACAGCCTCTCAAAACATTGTTTCCATTAGTCTGATGATCTGTTTCACACAGTTAGGTCTAATTGCATTTTTTGTGTGTGCAGGCCGTGAATACATGGTGAATCTAGTTGAGTCTCACAGGCACAGGGAAAAAGTCTGTAGTACACAATCTGTCCTATGTTCTACATAACGATGCTTCTATTTGTAAGAGTGCGGTGTTTAAACAAATAAACAAAGAGCCATACTGTTCTTTGACTCCCTTCCCATAGAGAGGTGGGCCTTTGTTCCTCCCCTTGAGTGGAAGGCACAGCGCGATTACTTCAGTAGAGCAAAAGTATTGCCCTGTGATTCCCAAGGTTTGGTCATAAAAAGCTATGCTGTTTCCACCTTGCTCATTAGAACAGTCGCAATGTACCCACCATGTAAATGTGATTACCCTGAGGCCTCCATGCTGTGAGGAAGCACAAATCACATGGAGAGTCAGACACTTCCATCCACAATCCCAGCCTTTGAGCCCCCGAGCCCTGGCCGTCACACATGTAACTGAGTGATCCTCCACATGATTTCAATCTCTATCCCGCATGTCACTCCTGCTCTGCAGGTATTTTCAGCTGGGACTCAAGATATTGTAGAGCAGGGATATGCCATCCCGGTTGTATTCTGTCCAAATTCTTCCCTCGGAATATGTGAGCAGAATACAACTGGTAGCTTTCTGCCACGAGGTTTTGAAGTGGTTTGTTACACAGCAATTGAAACAGGGACATCGAACATGTTTCCAATTTGGGGGATAGAAAACACAGATGGTTTATTTGCCATCTTTAAGGTACAGAGGCCATTCTGGGAGAGGAACTAGGGGCCCAGATGGCCTCATTTTATGGACTCCCACATTCAAAGGGGTTTTTAGGGCCTTTGAGGGATGGGGCAATTCTTCCAGATATCCCCCAAATAACAATTAAAACATAGCATAAGATGGACAATATCAAATTAAAAACGTAGTTTTCATTGAACCAAATGACAGCAATAATAATCAGTTACTATAGAAGGATACGGCTGAGACATGCTCTCAGAAGCGTGATGGAAGACGTTGATGAGCTAGAATAGTTTCAATAGGAGCATGGGTGCATTTTAATTGTCATAGTGATGAAGTCCTTATGCATACCTTTCACAGGAAGAGGGGGCTTGTCTTTAGGAAATTCTATTAATTTCTGAAATTGAAGACAGAAACAAATAGTGTGTAAAGTTTCACACTGAATTGGAGGTGACTATAGGGCAGAGTTAGCAGCTCCTCATAGCAGCTCTATCACCTTCCATGATAAACAGAAACAACCCTCACCATGGCACTCCAGGCCCGATATAATATAGCCCAAAGTTGCTTTCTATTACTCTCCTTTCTTACACTTTCAAGCCTAATGATTCCTGCTGAGCCTCCAACACAACCGACACATTCCCTCCACTGAGCCTTTGTCTATGGCTGTTCTTTCTGCCTAGGACACAAGCTCCTTAATCTTGGATGAGTGTCAGGATGTATGTGAGCCTCCTAGAAGTGCACGCAGAATTTTGTATAAATTTGCATATGTATATTATTCTGGGAAGGAGGCACATAGGATTCACTTACAAATGGGGGCTGTGATTCAATTTTTTTAAAACGCTCAGTATCTCTCTATCTCTTTTTCTCCCCCTTAAAATAACTCTAATTACTGCATGAGTCAACCTCTTCGTTTATCAACAAATGTTTATTGAGTGCCTGCTACGTGCCAGGCACTGTTCCAGGCACTTGGGATACAGCATGAATAAAACAAATAAGGATATTGCCCTTTTGGAACTGATATTCTGGCAGAACTGTGTAGATAATAAAACAGATAATAAACAACACAAATATAAATTACAGAGTGAGCTAAAAGATGCATTCTGTGGAAAAAATAGAGCCTATAAGGGGAATCAGAAGTTGGGGCGGGGGAGAAATTGCATTTCAGATAGAATGGTTAGAATGGGCCCTATTAAGAACATGACATTTGAACAGAGAGTAGAAGATGGTAAAGAAGTGATCCATATGAATGTCCAAGAGAAGAGCATTTCAGATGGCAGGGAAAGCCAGTGCAAAGGCCCTGAGATGAGAGTCTGTCTGGTGTAAGAGGACCAGCAAGAA
Organism: Vespertilio murinus; assembly: GCA_963924515.1. Taxonomy (NCBI): domain Eukaryota; kingdom Metazoa; phylum Chordata; class Mammalia; order Chiroptera; family Vespertilionidae; genus Vespertilio; species Vespertilio murinus. The sequence continues at coordinate 16,144,203 of OZ004715.1, forward strand.
GGCCAATATGGCTGAAGTGAAGTCAGGGAAGGAGAGAGTAGTGGGAAATGAGGCCAAGAGGCATTGCTGATCATGTAGGGCTTTGAGAAAAATGGAGAGCACCGGATAATTCAGAAAAATAAATGATGCAATCTGATCTGGGTTGTGTTGAAAAATAAAAAAAGCTATAAGAGCTGGAAAGGGTGGAGGCAAAAAGAACAGCCAGCAGGTTACTTTAATAATAATCTAGGTGAGAAACAAGGGAGGGTTGGCCCAGAATGACAGGAGTGGAGAAGTTGTCAGAGTCCGGATAGAGAATACTAAGGAAGAGTCAACAGGATTTCCTCAGAGATCAGATATGGCCTGAGAGAGAAAGAAAAGAGACAAGGATGATGCCAAGGTTTGCAGTCTGAACAATCAGAAGGATGTTTGCCATCAATCAAGATGAGGAACACCGTAAGAGAGCAGGTCTCAGGGCAAGGTTGGGAATTCAGCTTTGGATATGCTGAGTTTGGTATCCCAGTGGAGATGTCTAGTTGGCAGCTCGATGAGTCAGAAGTTCCAGGCAAAGGTTCGGCTCGGGATAAACATTTGGGATTCATCAATTCTTGATATTAAGGAGACCAATATACCCCCTCTCTGATTATCTAAAACATTTTGTTGTACTTTCCCAGTGAACATTTTTTCATTTTTTTTTATACCAGAGTTTTCTAAATATTTTTGTCATTCTTCTTACTGGGCAATGAAGTCCTCAGATTGTGTCCTATCCAACTGTGTATCCCTTGTTTTGCTTCCAAAAATATTGGGTAAAGCTCCTACTCATTAGACTTCCAGATTTCAATTGCCAAAATTTGTAAGTAGATTGAAAGTAATAACTTGGATTTCTTTTCTTCCTATTCACCAATTGTCCATAAAATCCAGGCTCTGTCCTCATTTTCTATTTAATGTGCATCACTATCAAGCCAATTTTCTCTTTAAATTAGACTACTTTTAAAGCACTAAGAATATTTATTTTAAATAAAACAGAAAAAAAAATGTCAAAAAGCAAAAAGTAAATGTAAAAAAAAATTCTCCTCTTGTGTGGTTTCCCTGAAAATTAGCTTTTGTACTCTGCTCACACTTAGCTGGGTGTAATTAGTTCTGTGGGTCTCAAATTTCTCATCTGCAAGATAAGAAACTGGGCTAGAAGAGTCTAAAGTTCTACAAACACTTCTTTTGAAAAATGCAGATGGCTCTGTTAGATCACTAACATTGCTGGAGATGCATCATTTATTCTGCTTAAAACTACATGTGAGCAGAATAAATAACAGTAAGCAATAGATCTTGCCATCAGTAATCTTTACAGCAGCTCTTTGCTACTAACTTGCAAATAAGTAATATTCTTTTAAATAAAAGGGAGTTTCTAAAAAATGATACTGAGCATTTTCTTTGGAAGAATTAAAAGGAGTCATTTTCTGAGTTTCTGTTTACTACTTAAAAAAAATTAATAATAGCTAAGTCTATTAAACATCCATCTCATAAAAAAAAATGAGACCCAATCACAAGGCAAACAAAATTATTCTCTGTGTTCTGTCCTAAGTGTATTTCATGAGACTCTAGGCTACAATTTGCATGACTAAACGGAATCTTGTGATTCTTACATTCAAACTATTTAACCTAATTATGAGGTTTTGAAAAGTACTGTGTTCACAATTCTTGCTTTCTTTTTTGTTCAAGTCTGCTAAAAGAGGGTTATATTTAATCAGGAACATCACGGTGACTTACAAATGGCTCTTCTCAAAACCAATTTGCCTGTAGAATGATGATAATTAAAATAAAAAGGTCAGATCAGGTTCAGGGGTCAGGAGTGGAAGTCAACCACAGGTGGGGAGAGGAAGACAAAACTAACCAACCAACCAATCCTACTCCACCACCACCCCACCCCCAATGGCTAAAGAAACTCCTGTCAAGAAAAGGCTAAGTGGCTTTGATTGAAGTGCCTCATTGTGTGACAAAGGGGTTAAAATAGAAGGATTCCACCAGATTATCTCAGATCTGAAAGCTCTTGGAGTAAGGGGAGGCCAGCCAAGGAAAACCTTGCTCTCAGTAGAGATGGATAGAAAAGATTAAAACACAAAACAAACAAACAAACAAAAAACCCCCACAAAAGACAGAAGACCAGAAAACTGCCTCTACCACCAGCAGGCCCAATGGTGGAAATAAGCTTCTCAGGCTTGATCCTGGGTGAAGGTATCCACACAAACTCCCACATTATCTTCTAAAATCCAATTTATTTAAAACGTGCATATATTGCACTTTGTGCATGTCAAACAGTACTCTAAGAGCTTAGAAAATATTTTAATTTTCCTGTAAACACCATGAAGTAAGCAGTATTAGTATTTCTAGTCTCCAGATGAGGACTGTAAACACAGAGAGGTCCCATAACTTGCCCAAAGTTGCATAACTCGTTAAGTGGCAGAGCTGGGATTCAAACCCAGACATTCTGGATCCAGAGTGCGTGCTCACAGTCACTAACTAGCCCACGCTGGAGGAAATGAATAAAAGACATTGCAAACAAATTTATATGATTCCAAAGGTCTACTTTCCCACTTTATAAAATTCTGGGTGAGTGTCTTTCGTCCTTCAATAGTTGAGCAGCAACAAAGCTGGTTTTCTTCTTAAGGATTAGCACCTCCAGTTCCCTAAGTGTGTAAAACTCTGTTACCAATATATCCAATGCAACAAAGGCAATAAAAAAAAAAACAAAACAAACTGGGGCATTCTGTTATTGCATAGTTTCTTTTACATTGAGTGCCTGAAAAGTAGGAATGTGAGTTCAGCTTCTAGCTCTACAACACGTGATGAGGACTAATGAATGATCTGGCTTGCTTATACCATGGAAGATTTTCCATGGCTTATGATAGCTCCTTTTCCCTTTTCTCCATTGTACAAAATACCATAAAATGAAATAAACTAGTAGCTTATACTTCTGGGTCTAAGAGTATGTTGACACAAGTTTTAGAAATGAGCACAGACCACCCCCCAAGAGGAAATTTCAGAAAGAGAGAGAGAGAGAGAGAGAGAGAGAGAGAGAGAGAGAGAGAGAGACATAACATTAGGGCACACACGATCTTAACCTGATTTAGCATCCTTTAAAACCACAGTCTCCTCAAGGATTTTCCTGATTACTGTCTTCAGAAGCATGAAAAAGTTACATGGGATTTTCCTGATTATTGAATGTAAAAGCATGAGAAAATTCCATGAGTCACCCGATAGACTTGTCTGATTTGAAGTCTACCACCAGGCAGTTTTGAGGGCTACATTTTTATTACTGCTACATAGCAGCCCTGGGAAAAGGAAAATATGTTAGTTATAAGAGCTAACATTCTGCAAGTGGACCAGAATCCCTCAATCAATCATTCTCCACATTTTCCTTTTGGTGGTGGGAGTGGGGAAGGTCAGGGGTCCCTTTGAGAATATAAGGAAACCTGGGGAGCATGAATGTACTCCCTAAAAAAATACATGGGTTCACAACTCTATTCTGTCTTTAGAAACCATGTGATATATTTAGGTCCCAATGGAATACCATAGATGGTTTAAGACAGCCGTGGGCAAACTACGGCCCACGGGCCCGATCCGGCCAATTCGGCTGTTCTATCCGGCCTGCGGAGTCGAAAGAGCGGAGGGTTCTCTTACTCTCCCCTCCGCTCCTGCTCCTTCACCAGCAGCCCAAGATGAGAGTGCCAGCATGGTCAGGTTGCTTTTGTTCCGGCCCTCCGGTCCAGTTTAAGAACCCGTTGTGGCCCTTGAGTCAAAAAGTTTGCCCACTCCTGGTTTAAGATGATAGTATAGAACTACTTGAAGGCTGGACTTACTGTTGCAACTGGGTCAAAGACCATTGTGCCCACTTCAAGCAATTTTCTGGTCTCCCCATAATCATCTGGCCAAATAAGAAAAATCTATGGGCAAGACGTATGAAAATACCCAGCGACAGTTGTCACCTCCAATGATAAGAGTTATGAGAGAGGCAAAAAATAATCTGAATTTTGGTTTCAATCGTATTTTTCACAAATATTACTGAATCTACTTCGGATAAGACAAAATAACCTCAGCAGTAGTTTCCCCCCAGGTAATATTAATCTCACAGTTAAAGTTTAACGAGTTAAGAGAGAATCAGTTTCCAGTGAAAACTAACTGGAATCAGATAAAACAGGGAGACAACAAGACCTTCACAGGAATCCCCATTGATATTTCCAATCACAGGAAGCAAGCTGAGATTGCCCAGGGTAAAATGTCCTCATTCAGTCATTCATTCATGACCTCGTCATAAATTACTTTACGCAACTTTCCATTGAGAGTCTACTATGTGGTAGATTCTATGATGTGGTGATGCTCAATCCAACAGAACTTGTCCAGGGGTGACCATAATGTACTGTGGAGACTCAGAGCCAGGTTCCCAAACTGCTGATGCCAACTGCATCATCACTCATCAGTGGAAGAGGAGCATGAGCTAAACTGTGGGTTCCACGCTCTCATGCGTCTGAACATTAAAGTCAAGCTGTGTGTTGATGATGATGATGATGATGTTGATCCCTCTACAGAGCAAGAAGGACCTTCTCTTTATTCCTGTAATCTAAGTGCTCATATTTAGTAAGCACTTGCTGAGCAGCTGAAAGCTCTTACTTCTCACTTGGTTGTTCAATGACTCCATAAGAGCAGGGTAATCATGGTTGTACTTGCACACAGATGAGAAAAACTCAGTCTTAAAGAAGGTAAGCGAATGCCCAAAGGTATCACCATACACTGCATATCCACGCTTAGAATTCAGAACTTTTCAGCTTCCAGTGTTCTCATGGTACACACAGGCCAACAGGGAAGTGGGAAGTAATGAGTGAATTTTTACATCCCCCTGAAATGGATGCCGTAAATCGTGGAAGATGAGGGCTGTAAAGGTGGACTCGATCCTGTTCAGAGTTGCGGCATTTTGTGCTGCTGACATTACATGGACCAGTTTTGACAGAAATGAGCAATAATCTAATTAGTGACTGAAATGCAAGCAGTCAGAAGGAGAGAAAGAAAAAGACAATAAGGAAAAACATGTTCCTTAAAAACTGGGACAGGTGAAAGCTGCCAAAACCAGGCAGGACCAACTCTAAACACAGACTTGCTTGTCAAAGGTGAAAAAATAACAAGGAGTTTTAATCTAGCTTCTGGGACACTTCTGTTATCAGAGGCTTCAAGGCTGTTGCCAAACCCAAGAGGATCTGGGACTATTTTCTTATCCTAGTTTTTTTTTTTTTTTTTTTTTTTTTTTTTTTTTTTTTTAATATAGATTATTGATTTCAGAGAGGAAAGGAGAGGGAGAGGGAGATAGAAACATTAATGATGAGAGAGAATTACGCACTAATCGGCTATCTCCTGCACGTTCCCCACTCAGAATCAAGCCCCCAACCCGGGCATGTGCCCTGACCGGGAATTGAACTGTGACCTCTTGGTACAAAGGTCAATGTTCAACCACTGAGCCATGCCAGCGGGGCTTCTGGCCCTAGTTTTGAAGACAAGGGGCATGTTCTTTTCTGATTCGAACAGGGGGCATGCTCACATCAGAAAAGATGGGGACTCAGAAGGAGAGAGAGGGAGCGAAAGGAAAGGGGGGTGATTCCAAAGGCAACAAACAGAAGGGCGTTCACATTCTATCCTGGGTTTGCTTTCAGGAGCTCCACGGAACTGTTTCAATGCAGGAACCCAGATCCACAGACTCAAACTTGTGTCTGGGCTAGGTGGAGTGGAGTGGCGTTTGCAAACTCCACGGGCCACGAAAGTTCTCTTCTTCGGATTTAAAACTCACGTTGTGTTCTGGAAACTCGAGGCCTACCATCTGAAATGCCCCAGAAAACTCTGACCCGCAGCTCTCGCGTATTTAGACAGTGGTTAAGGTTATCACAATCAGAAACAACGCTCACAATTAGTGGCTCTGATCAGGTGAATAGGGTCGTCTTTCTCTAGTCACACAGGCAGAGCTGGGCATGGGGGTGCGGTAGGGGCTGGAACACGGGCAAACGAAAAGATGTGGAGGAAAATAACCAGGACCCAATCCAAGAGAAACATGGACAATGCCTTTTCAAAGCAATCACTTAACCTTGTTTTCATACACACACAGATGCCTTCTGGGCTGGTAAAATGGTTGAAAACCACAGCACTGAGGGTTGCTTAGCTAGGAGCCAGGATGAATGGGTTTCAGATAAAGAAACCCCTTAAAAGATAATAAATAGACTGGGCATTCAAATGAGGGGCCTCACAAGTGACAGATACAGGTGACCTGTAACCAAATCAGATGCAAGCACATACAGTTCATTAAGGAAATCGGATATGTTTTCCTGAGATCAATAAACAGTCAAAATAAAAAAAAATCCACTGGAGAATTGAGCTCTAACAGGGATTCAACCCAAAACACCCGATTTCAAGGGGACGCTATAGAAAAGAGGCACGGAAAGAAAACAAAATTGGTAGGAAGCAAAAGAGAAAGAAAGAAAGAAAGAAAGAAAGAAAGAAAGAAAGAAAGAAAGAAAGAAAGAAAGAAAGAAAGGAAGAAAGGAAGAAAGGAAGAAAGGAAGAAAGAAAGAAAGCTCCCCCTTTTCTTATTACCCAGTGAAAGGCAGAACATAATGAAAAACTATCTGGTTAAGCCTCTTTTTAGGAATGAATGGCGGAGGCTTGCTAACCAACGTTAGCAAGGAGGAGGCTCTCCAAGGCTTCCCCGGAACTCCCATAGCCTGTCACCAGAGGCTGCTCCTTAGAGCGGAGCCGTTAGATAAAGCCAGGTTCATGTTTCCCTCCCCTCGGTATTTGGAAACAGGAGCACCAAGCTTAATTGGCCACAAAAAGGAGCTGCCGGCTGCATAGAAAAACCCTCTCAACCCGTGATGGATGCCCACTGACACCTCTGAACAATGACGCCATGGGAACCGGCAGAAGGTGCGCACCGTACACAACCAGGGGGCGCGCAGCCCCGGCCGGATGCAGAAGACGCAGACCTCAGCCATCGCCCTGCATCGGAGCAACTTCCTCTGGAGTTTTCCTGTCTGCCTCGTAGGCATAATCTCAGACATGACATTTCGACATTCGTTTATTCAATAATTTTTTTTTTTTTTTTCTGCATAGACTTCTAAGTGCTGTCGGGGCTGGACACGCAGCAGAGAGCAAAAGGAACTGAGGACCTTGCCCCGGGATCAGCATTTGCACTGAGGGGAGACAGACAATAACCAAGTAAACAACTACTTGGTCAAGTGGTAGGCGGTGGTGAGGGCTAGGAAGGGAAAACAAGGCAGCAAGACACTGCAGAGTTAGCTGGCAGAAAAAGGCTCCAGGGGGAGGTTACACTGAGATGCCTGTACGGCAGGTACAGATCCTTGCACTCGGAGAATACTCAGATAAAGTCCAACTCTTGTTTCCTCTTTAGGCCCTGACGTCCTCCCTGAGAGTGACGCTCTGCCCTGTGTGAGCTGAAGTGCCTGACATGGTGTGGAATGCAATGCAGCAGGGGGGAAATGCTGACACTCTACTGGCCCCAATGACCCACCCTTCCTAGTGTTCACGCCCTGTGTAGACTGTCCTCTCGAGTTTGGGCTGGCCCCTTAACTTCTTCTTCTTTTTAAAAAAAATATATTTTATTGATTTTTTACAGAGAGGAAGAGAGAAGGATAGAGAGCTAGAAACATCGATGAGAGAGAATCATCGATCAGCTGCCTCTTGCACACCCCCCACTGGGGATGTGCTCGCAACTAATGTACATGCCCTTGATTGGAATTGAACCTGGGACCTTTCAGTCCGCAGGCTGATGCTCTATCCGCTGAGCCAAACTGGTTTCAGCTCCTTAACTTCTTTTAACCAAAAGGATCTGATGGAAGCAAAGTTGTGCCAGATCCAGGCTCAGCTGCTACAAATGCCTGGGAGTGTCTGCTCTTGCTCTCGGTGCCTTAGAAGTTCTTCTACCCTGAGACCAACCTGCGGTGAGAAGACCAACCGGGCCATGTAGTGAGGTGCCAGGGGAAACCCAGGCGCTTGCCTACCGCCCAGCACCAACTCCTCCAAGGCAGTGAGGGCAGCGATCTTGGAAGTGGGCTGTCTTGCCCCCCTGGAGCACCTTAGCTGACCCCACGTGCAGCAGAGACAAGCTGTTCTAGGAAGCACCACACAAATTGCAGAAACACGAGCAAAAGAAATAAAATGGTGGTTGGATTAAGTCATTCCATTTGGGGGCAGTTTTGTTATTAGGAAGCCAATGCAATGACATTTAAAAAAAATCCTCACCAGAGAGTTTTTCCCCAGTGATTCAATGATTTCTAGAGAGAATGAAAGGGAGGGGTGGGGGGGAGAGAGAGAGAGAGAGAGAGAGAGAGAGAGAGAGAGAGAGAGAGAGAGAGATCTTTCTGAGAGAAAGAGAAAGGGAGAGAGAAACATCCTCCTGAAAGAAAGAGAGAGAGATGGAGGGAGGGAGGGAGGGAGAGAGAGAGAGAGAGAGAGAGAGAGAGAGAGAGAGAGAGAGAGAGAGAGAAGAGACATCAATTGGTTGCATCCCATACATGCCCCTGCAGGGGCTGGGGAACCTGTCACCTTGACCAGGAATGGAAGCTGTGACCCTTCAGTCTGAGGCCAATGCTCTAACACTGAGTCAAACCGACCAGGGCCAAAGCAATGGCCTTTAATTTCAGACACCAAACACAATAACTTCTGATGCAGGATTTTCACTTGGAAAAGGAACGTTTTCTGGTTTTGATTTTCTTTTGGTTTTGTTGTCTGTGCGTTTGATTTTAAAATACCTCATTTGAGGACACAGATTGCTGGATCTCACACAGGGGAAAATATGTTCCAACTTAAGGCTCAGGAACAGGAATGTCTGCTATTAGGAAGACAAGAATACGTTTCTGCTGACCTATCCCTCTCCCGCGGGCCAAACTCACGTCCTGCCATAATTCTGTAGGTAGGAAGCTGAACTGGAATTGACCTCAGTGAGCATTTCCCAACTCAAGGGACGGCACCCCGCCCTGGAATTCCTGACAACACTATCAACCTCGCACAGCAGCCACTTTCTGGCCATCCTCAGAAAGTGCTGGCAAGAAAGTCTGGTCTAAACAGGGGACAAATCTGCCTGGCTTTATGCAAAGGAAGAGGAAAAGCAAGGCAATTAATTCACCCTGGGGAAACATGCTGAGGTTATGAATTCGCCAGGTAGTGCAAACTGTCAGCTGTGTTCCCAGAGAGGATGCGCCAGCCTTCCCTTGTCCTCCGGGCCCTTTCCGCCTCCCCGGGGGTGGGGGTGGGGTGGGGAGGGCCATGGGTGGTGTGGAGAGGGTGATAGGGAAATTTAGGACAAAAATGGATAATGTAAACCAGGATTTAGTGTGAACATCACTTCTTGATGGCATTAACTACACTTGTGTCCTATGCATCAAAGTTCCGGGAGAGGATCTAGCCCCAGGGGTCTTCAGGATGATCTTCTAAGTGGTTCTCAAACTGTGGGCCTACAATCAGCATCAGCTTCCCCTGGAAACTTGTCAGAAATGCAAATTCTTGGGTCCTAACAAGGTGGACTGAATCAGAAACTCTGGGAGCAGGGCCCAGCAATCTGTATTCTAACCATCCCCTCTAGTTAACGTTGATGCACACTCAAGTTTGGTAACTTCTAATGTATTGAATTTCAGGAAGAATAATTAGAATATTTATTTAATTTTTATTACTTTTTAAACTTTTATTTTTTGCTCATCTTCACCCGAGAATATTTTTCCATTAATTTTTTTTTGAGAGAGAGTGGAATGGAGGGGGAGAGACAGAGAGAGAAACATCAATGAGAGAGAGACACATAGATTGGTTGTCTCCTTCATGCTCCCTGGCCAGGGCCGGGGATTGAGCATGCAACTGAGGTGCATACCCTTGATTGGAATCAAACCTTGGACCCTTCAGTCCACAGGCTGACACCCTATCCACTGAGCCAAACCAGTTAGGGGTATATTTATTTTTAATTTAAAAAGGAAAAACATTAAGTTTTACTAACATTGAAATGAAATTGACTTTCCTGTTCTCACTTGATTCTTAAGTCTTGTGTCTTACGTGATGTGAAGTTTCCCCAACCCAAAGGACTTGAGGTTATTATCCCTACTTGTTTATTCACTATTATCTTCTTTTAAAACATTACTCTTTTTACTTATGCCCACTGGTGTATTTACAAATTATAGTACCTAGTTTTAAGTTCATTTAAATGGCCAAGTCCTACAACGAAAGTGCCAAGCTAAAGCAAATAATGGGCAGAATTAACTTTTACAATCTGCTCACACTTTTAAGAGACATGACATTGCCCACCCTATAAATATTACTGAAAATATTTTAATGAGTGCCAAAATACACTTTTATTCAACATAACAAAATTTAAAATATTTAAGATATTATTTATTTCACCTTGTAACACCCCTTTACATATTTATTTTATATGGTTCGATAATGTAAAATATATTAGCATAGGAGTACATTTGTATATATCCTACACATATCTTGGGAACTCATTCTCAAGTACTTTTTATTGATAGGATATACTGATATACTCCATTGTGCTCTTTTAAATAGAATTTCTTGGCACAAGTGTACAGATAGACACAATAAATCTTCAAGACTGTACATCCATGTACATTTTTTTTTTATCCAAGGCAAGTGAACTATATCAAACAAAATAACCAGAAACAGTTTGGAAATAGTGGCACTTGGGTACCTTTTGTGGTATATAAATATAAAATATAAAAGAGAGTTAAAATTGACAGAATCAATGCCATAAAATTAGCAGATATTGCTACACAGAAACAATCATGCCTAAGATTTAGGATAGTTTATATACAAGAAGAGATTTAGCTTTAATCTATTTCAAATCAGTACTCAATCAACTCCATTTGACAGATGAGGAAACTGAGCTCAAAGAGATTACATAAATCTCTCAAAAATCAAAGGGAAATGGACCTTGAGGGTGTTATGCTAGGTGAAATAAGTCAGACAGACTAAGGCAAATACTATATAATTTCACTTACATGTTAATCTGAAAACCCCCCACAAAACTCAGATACAGAGAAGAGATTGGTGGTTACTGGAATTGGGGGATAGTGTTGGAGGGCTGGGGAAAGGTGGTTAAAAGGTACAAACTTCTAGTTATAAAATAAATAAGTCCTAAAGATATAATGTACAGCATGGTGTCTATAGTTAATACTATATTATAAGTTGCTAAGAGAGTAGAGCTTAAAAGTTCTCATCACAAAAAAACAAACAAAACACTGTAGCTCTGTGTGACAATGATTGTTAACCAGACTTCTTGTGCTGATCATTTCGCAATATATACAAATATTGAATCAATAATTTGTATACCTGAAACTAACATAATGTTATATGTTAACTAGAGGCCCGATGCCTAAAACCCGTGCAAGGAGCTCAGCCACCACAGCCCCAGCTGCCTACATCCTCTGTGGGGCCATCAATCATGGAGATTTCCTGCCCCCCAATTGATTGTCCCGAAGGGGGTGGCGGTACCCCCAGCTTCATCTGGAAGGTTGTCAGGAAGTTCATCTGGACAGTCATTCCACTGTTCTGCTGCTCAGTCAATTTTCATATTACGCTTTTATTATTATAGATTATATCTCAATTCAAAAATAACCTAAGGGAAAGATTTAAATGGTGGGACATCTATTGGATCCTAAAGCCTGTGCTGTCAGGTGACTGACTTCGTAAATGTGACCTTTTTGCCCAGGAGGCCCATGGAGATCATGACAGAAGATGCAGGTTGGCCATACAAGATTAGAACGAGGTTGGAGGCTTGTGCTAACCAGAGAGTTTGAATGAATTCGGGGAAAACAGGGCAAGCAGTGAATCTACAAAGAATACAGACACATTGACAGGAAAGCCAGAGGAGGTAGAAATTTCCTGAGAAGAGTCTCCCCTAGTATCACCACGGCTGGTTGATAGGATTCACCATGTCTTGCAGGCAGTGAATGGACATGTATGATTGACTGCAGCTGTCATTGTATTAACTTTTTCACAACATAACACAGATTTCTTCCTTCATAAAATACAAATCCTGAAAATTGGCATGGGTTTAAATAGCATGGGCTTCCAGGCCTCTCTCTGATTTTACAAAATGTCTAAACACGCCTGAAGTTTCAGTTACTATCATATTTCCCCACTGCTTCTGGACTGCTGACTTGTCACGGTGTTTGGAAAAATAAATGAGAACAAAGTGAACTTCATTTTTTAAAAAAGTAATAATCAGTAAGGGAGGAAAGAAAATGCCACTTAAAAATTTGAGTGCACCTAAAGACAATATTCTTTGTTACCTATCATTGATTATTTGTTATGACGTTATCAAGTGTCATTTTCAGCTGAGTGGCAATGACTCCCTTTAGGTGGGGTACTCCGTTGATTAGGATGGCTAACTGTGTCTCTTCACAGGCTCAAGGTCACTGGCCAAGTGGGCCATGAGGAGTGGAGGCCTCACCCATTTTTCACTTACCTGATTGAGCTTGCATATCACATTGCATCATTTTAGAACTCTCTTGCCCATGCTTTAAACTACCTTGGACCCTGCCAATTTCCTCATATCCAGCTTTCATAACTTTGGCCCTGGACATATCTAATTATCTAATTTCTTAGGCTCTGCATTAACACGGCTGAGTCCTGTGGAAAAACTCATGCTGGCTTCATGGCACTGGTTTTATCATCTGGGATGTTTTCCTGGTTGACCTACTTCTTCATTCTCAACAAATATAATATTGGACCTTCTTCCCTATCCTCGAATGTATATTTCCAATGCTTTCTCTTCACTGCACTCATTCAGAGGTTTTGAACTATTTGGAAGTCTACTAATAAACAATGTTCTTGCTAATTCAACTTGAACTGCATGAGGGTGCAGCTGGCATCATGGTTTTCTTCTTTGGGTCTAGCACGGGGTGGATGCTCCAATATGCATTTGAATAATTATTGTTGGCTGAGAGAGGAGTGGCTGACTGATTTTGAACCTTGACCTTTGGGCCAAGTCCCTCTCCCAAATGCCAGTGAGCCTTGTAGGGGCCCTCAAACATTTTTGTCTAAATGGCTGTGTCAAAACATCCTGTGTTGCTATCATCAGTCACTTCAAGTTTCCTGATTAATTGGCCAGGGACAATTAAGGCACATTCTGCAGTGGCTGTAGAGCTTGTAAGTGGTATCCCAGGTTAGCCATGGAATCAAGTTTCTAAGGGCAAAATTGCCTGGGACTGGTGAGCTTCTCTGAGACATGCAGGAAATGGGAAGGAGGAATAAAAAGCACTAAATTCAATAAAGATGCTAATTCATTTCACCATTAATTTTTAATCATTTGGCTATCTAATTAATCAGTCAATTAGTTTTGTTTGGACTGTGGCTCCTTCCTGAAAGCATTTAGAGCTGATGGCCATAAAATACATAAATATAATCACCCTAAAAGTTATTAAAAATAAGTCAGAAGAAATGTTGGCTCTCTCTACTCTCTCAAGAAAATCCAGGCAACCAGGTTCAAGGATGTTACCCTTGGGGATGTTCTAACATGACACAGAATAAATAAATTACAAAAGGAATTTAGAGACATGGGCAGATTAAAAATAAATGGAAAAGGTATGGAAGTTTTATCTGAATTAAGTTTTATCTGAATTAACTGGCTGGGAGACGAGACTACAAGGAAGGGGCCTTGGCTGTCCTTGCCTTGGTCATCAGAGACCAGATAGTCCACAGCTAATCCAGCCACTGAGCACAGATTCGTGAGCAAACGCAACTGAGATCAGTCAACCCCAGCCCAGATCTGAAGGACCACTCACCTGACCCCCCCCCCCCAAAAAAAAAACAAACAAAAAAACAAAACAAAAAACCACGCAGACTTGTAGAATCATGAGCTTATTAAATAGTGGCTGATTTAAGCTACACGTTTTGGAGATGTTCCATAAACAGCACAGGCGAACTCATATAGTTCATTTCACAGAACCACCTTTTGGGAAACAAATACTTATTTGCTTCAGTCTACAGCTTCAGCACACGGAAAAATCTTTTTAAGTTTTTGTCCTGAGTCCATTTCAATTGAGTTCTTTTATGAATTTCATGTCGCTGAACCCTATTTTGCTATGGACATCATATATGGCCATTAGATGTAATATCCATCGGGGAACAATAAAGTGCTATGAATTCCTGCTTGGCAACCTCGGTTGCTTCTTTTTGAAACAAAACTAAAAATACTCCAGAAGTTAAATTGGACTCCGATGGCACTGGATAAGCACTTTGGTGAGTTCTGTTTGTTAAGTTTTTTATGCTCCTGGGGTATTAATACCACTGAGTTTGAGCTGGGAACACTTTTTTTTTTCATTTTGGAAGTTTAAGTCAGGGGCTAACCTAGCAAATCAACACCTGCATTTAGTTTTTACAAGGTGGCAAGTCAAACAATCCAAACTTCACCATGTCTTCCCTTCCATGGTAAGATGGTCTATATTTGTAAACCAAGCAAACATGCATAAAGGGGAGGGGGGGTAAATGCTTAAGAACACAATGTCTACTTTATCTTACAAATACAAACATGCCAAATACTTTTCAGAGAGCATGCATGAGAAGGACAAACAAGTCCAGCTTAAGCGCTAAAAGCCTTCTACTCTCTCTGGCTCCCACATGTATATAAAAGGTTTAAATGAACAAGAAAAACGTGTTGGGATTAGGATTGGATTCCAAAAAGCTTTTATAGTCATATAGAATGACCGGGAGTTGCACCAGCTTCAAAGGACACACCAAACAAAAACTGATTTTTATCAAACAGCATTAATACTTTATGGAGCGAAGTTGTTTTCACAAAGTATTTACATAATGAGGAGCTTGCCTCGCTGTGTAAATGTTTATGGCTTTAGGGTTCTCATCTTAGAGCTTTCAAATTCAGTCAAAAGGAAAAACCGTGTGTTTGTTTATTTGAACTTTAAAATTTGTCGCCAGATAGCGAATGCAACACTTTAGACACACAAATTCTAGGCCGAGTCCTGACTCAGTTTACCTCTTTGACACACTGATCATTCCATCTTCCACCCTAGCATGGAGGCAGATGCATTTTCATAAGTTATTTCAATTTGTTAATTGGCCCAACCACTGGCAAGTCTTTCTGACATAAACATTACCCAGAAATTAATTGTTCTTGATTTGTTAATGTGAAAACTTGCTCAAAGTCTTCCCAAGGATCTTAGGGGGAAAAATGAATAAACACAACTGTTTTCAAAAAGTACCGTTTCTTTACACATATGTTATTTGGCTCTTCTTAACATACTTAACTCAAAAGTTCTCCACCAACAAGCGCTTCTAACTCATTTCAATTATGACTTTGTGAAAGAAGGCATAAGGGGCCTAATTACCCCCTTACCCCTGAGGCAATCGGGTTAGAGAAGTGACTCAGTCATTAGTGGAAGTTTCTGGAACACATCACCAGGCTCTTCATTCTTAGCTTAAAACTTCTGCCAAAACACTTTCTTTGGGCTCCACACTGAGCCACACATTTTGAGGCTGTCACAGCGGGCACGAAACTCCAACTTTCCTCTCCTAACTCCTGAGTCTTTCTGTGGGCTTGACTTTTCCATTTTATGAATGGCCCTCTTCTATCCTTTGAGTCCTTCTTCCTGTGTGCCCCTTTGTTTCCTCAGGACAAACCTGCTGATGCAAAACAGCAGCTCCCAAACGCTACCCAAGTATGCAAATGACTGGGTAATCATTACTCCATGATTTTTAAAAAAAAATCCTGTAACCCTTTTTGAGTTACACAGTTAAATAGGGTTTTGATGAGCAACAAACCATATTCTTAAAAAGGTGTAGCACACACTAGCATGTTAAAGGTAGTAACTGCTTAACCCTGGTTTTTCCTAAAGTAAAGAATTCATTAATTCATTCATTCATTCATTTTAAGAAACTGGGTCCTGAGAAATATAATTTGGAGAAATTAAAAAAAAATTACTGCCTGGTGGCATGGCTCAGTGATTGAGCATCAACCTATGAACCAGAAGGTCCTGGTTCGATTCCTGGTCAGGGCACGTGCCCAGGTTGCAGGCTTGATCCCCTGTGGAGGTCATGCATGAGGCAACTGATCAATGATTCTCTCTCATCATTGATGTTTCTCTCTCTCTCTCCCTCTCCTTTCCTCTGAGATCAATAAAAAAATATTTTTTTAAAAAGTTCTTTTCTTGAATAAAGTTTTTCCCCTTAAGGATCTTCCCTATTTCAGAGTTCCATGTTCTTTTATTTCAAAACATAGGAACTATACATTGAGATGAAGAAAAATATAAAACAGAGATGAGGGAAAGGAATGAAATTAATCTCCATCTCCTGACTTGAATGATGTCCCTTAAAAGACTAAAGGGAGAAAACCAGAAAGTGTTCAATTGGGAAAATCTTGACTGAGAATGTGCTATAGACCTGGTACTCTGCTGGGACCAGGGTCACTGACCGCAAGAAGACATGACCTCGCCTCCCAGATGCTCACCGTCTAGTGAGAGAGCCTCGAAGGAGGGGCAGCACTCTGGAGTCCGCACCCACCAAATTGTAGAGCAGCTGCTTCACGAGAAGGTCTTTCTCTCCCTGCAGAACCTTGACATCTGCATCTGAAATTCTCATTTTTAACACCCACTCCCTACCTAAAAAAGGGGCCTGCAAAATGTAAATGGGCAGTTAGCCAGGTACACTTTGTATCCCGAGTATTTGACTTTTTTCCACTTATACCACGAGCTCCGGCCTCTCTCTTGGTTGTACTCACAATGGACACTGTTCTTCCCCATTTCAATGTCAGCAACTCTGCTGCCTCAGATGATTTTCTTTTCTTTGTACTTAAGATGAGATTCAAGCCCAGGCCAAGATGCCACCTCCATTTCTGCCCTTGCATTGTTTAAAAGACCAGGTAGCGCTCTGGCCAGTTTGCTCAGTGGTTAAGAGCATCAGCCCTAGGATGGAAGGGCCATGGGTTCGATTGCCAGTCAAGGGAATGTAGCTTAGTTGCAGGTTCCCCAGTGCCAGGGGTGCATGCAGGAGGCAACCAATCGATGTTGTCTCTCTCTAAAAATAAATGGGGAAAATATCCTTGTGAGAGGACTAAGAAAAATAAAAACATGGAGGAAGCTTAGTTGCCAAGACAGAAGAATATATTACCAGATGATAGACTGTGTTCAGTTGCAAATTAGAGAAAACCTGACTATAGAGGCTTAAACAAAATGGGCTCCTTTTCTTCCTGAACCGTCAACCCAGTTGTAGGCATTTTGCTGAATGTTTTTTCAACCAGGAGAAAGAAGGTTGGTGCCTATTTTGCCTCTTTCTTTCACAAGGAAAACAAAGACCTTTGCAGAACCCTTGTCTTAGCAGATCTTGTTTTTATCCTATTGACCAGAGTGTGTTGCACGGCTGTGAGGGAGAGAGAGGAAAGAAAGTGAACCTGAAGAGGTCTTGTGGGGGCCAATAAGTCTTTGCCACAAGGCCAATCCTGGAATTCCAGATATTTTTTTTTGTCATGGTTAACATCCAAGCTCTTTTACTGGTAGACTGCTAAAATGCTGAAATCGTGCAATAAGTCTATAAATTAAAAGTGTATACACAGAGGAGTTTTTTTAAAATATATTTTATTGATATTTTACAGAGAGGAAGGGAGAGAGATAGAGAGCTAGAAACATCGATGAGAGAGAAAGATGGACCAGCTGCCTCTTGCACACCCCCTAACAGGGATGTGCCCGCAACCAATGTACATGCCCTTGGCCGGAATCGAACCTGGGACCTTTCAGTCCACAGACCGACGCTCTACCACTGAGCCAAACCGGTTTCGGCAAACACAGTGGAGTTTGAATATTAGTTTTACTTTCCCTTCACACCATGGTTAAATTTATAATTTTCTTGAACCGAAATAGAGGAGAGATCCAAGACCATCTGACACACTTCAGATGATGGCTGAAACTACAGCTCTACTTAACCACCTTAGTAACTATTTTGCTTAGTGTATGATATCAGTCATTTGTTGATTCGTCCATTCATTGAGGTTCTACTATGTGCCAGGCATTATAATAGGTGCTAGGATACAGTGGTGAATGAAATATAATTTCTTTTTATATGAGTCTTTGTTTTTAATGGAAGAAACAAATATAATGTATTTAATTATAATTGCGATAAATACCACAAAGGGAAGTATAAAGTGAGATAAGGATTTACAGGAAGTTAGTAAAGTTTGAGATATCTCAGGGAATCCTTCTGTAAGGATTTCTAAGCCACCATGCCACTGACACTTTGGGTTGGATAATTCTTTGTTGTGATGGGTTGTCCTGTGAATTGCAGGGTGTTCAGCAGCCTCTCTGGCCTCTACCCTTAGATGCCAAGATCTCTTTCCTTCCAGTTGTGAGAACCCAAAATAGCTCCAGACATTGACAAATATTCCCTGGAGGCAAAGCTGTCCTCAGTTCAGAATCGGTGATTTAAACAAAGACTTGAAGGATGAAGAGGAGATTCTATTACACCAAGAGGGAGACGCTCAACAATTCGGAGTTCATCTTTCACCCAAACCTGTTCCTTTGGTAAAATGTTGAAACCCTCTTGTTTTATCCAAAGAGCTTTAAAAAGCACTTCTTCAAAAAGTGTTTGTGGAATAACTGGGAAATAGGTGCTAAATTCTCTGTGATTCACATCTCCAATAAATAGTAAATTCTATGAACTTTTCTTCCACTCGTGGTTTCACAAACTACAAGGGTGTGTATGAAGTCTGGAGACATAATGCTAATTTACCTTTTCACATGTGGAAGATGTCCTTGATGAGATGATGTGGAGTGGCCTATGTTTCTGGACTTCATGTACACCATGCAGACAGGCTTCCGAGGTCCTGCTTCATGTCAGGCACTGTCCTAGATACTACAGTATAAATATAAGTAAGGAAAGACCTATAGTCTCTATAAATGTATTACTATTCTCTTGTTTCGTTCAGGTGCAATGCTGATTGAGTTACAGAGACAAACATTTAGTGTTCTATCATATATATATATATATATATATATATATATATATATATATATATATATTGCAATCCACATGTCCTTTTGAATGAAAACAGATTGAGAGGTAAGGGCAATGGCTATTTAGCTCATGATTCAGCACTGATGACAACATAAGGAGAATACCAGCAGATTTGATTGATGATAATTATGATATTAATGATAGTGATTCTGCAACTCAGTCAGACAATCTGCAACTGAAGTGGCAATTCCACTAGGCTTGATTCTTCATAATTATTTGCTGAATCAATTGGGAATTGGTTTTCATCGGCTTCAGGCTCTGTGGATACCTTTTCCAATGTGAGACTCCTCCTAAAATTCCTTGCTAGCCTTTTGACCTACTTCCTTCTTCTCCCTTCTCTGAGACAGACCTTCCCCAAAAGCTTGCCTGTTCATTGCTTGCCTAGCCAAGTCAACTGCCAAGGACAGGAGAGCTGAAGGGAGGCAAACTACTTCTTTCCTACCCTGTGGAGCCAGATATTTAAAGTGAAAAAAATTTAAAAAGTACTCTTGCTTTCAAATTAATGTTTTCTTTTGATCAGAACCACATAGGGATTCACAAATCCTAGTTGTTCATAAACTGAAATCAGTGGCATAAAGACGGACAAGAATATACATTTCTATTCCCTTTTTCTACAGAAAGGATCTTGATGGTGGAGGCTCATCACTTGTGTACTAAAGAATAAATTTGACATTTTAAAGAAAACAGGGCTTGGAGTGGAGAGATAGTTACAACTGGGACTCAAGCAATTGGGAGACTGAACTTTAACCCGATGGAGGTGAAAGCAACTCACCAGGGAAGCTCCCCAAGAGAAAGAAAATCAATAGGATGGTGCAATGAGGTAAACGCAGCAGTACAATATAGCCCCCTTTCCAGCCATTGGCCATTCAGTATCTTTTGGAGTCAACCTCAGCACCAACACACCTCCCTCTTTCTCAGAAGAAGAAAAATACCAGCAGGTCCCTGCCACTGAATGACAGTGACTTTTGTCCACCGTGTCCCCCCTTGCTTTGCATGTTCCTTCCCAATGGTTAGTAGTCTTCTAATTCAGATGTCCACGCAGGGCCTTTTCAACCTATCCAAGATTCCTGCACATCTTAAGCTCCTGGTCCTCTCCACAGTGGAGAGGTATTTCTGAGAAATTGTGTAAATCACAACCCAGAAACTGTGGCCAGAGTTCTTCAAGATTTAAGCAGTGTTCCGTGGAATCTGCTGAGGACAAAGTTCTTTTCCAGAAAATGCGCAGGTTGCCAAGCATTGCAATATATATTATTAGTTGGACCCAGTTCTCAGACCTTCTCTGGAAGCAGAATGCGATGGCGCCTGGGAATGTAATACATTGGACTCATATATCCCAGCCGCAGAGGCAATTCGGGACCGGAGGAGGAGATCCCAAGGCACTTGTGGGTGTACGTGTTGAAAGCAGAATGTCCTTTCTTTAGAAATGCTCTCACATTTGGCAGCGGGTCTGAGGTTTGTTTGGGTAGGGCAAGGCCACGGAAATAGATCTTGGAGGACGCCTCTTTTAGAATGTTTCAAAAACAGTTAAATATTTTCAGATGATGTGTGTTCCATCTCTGTTAAAGATACCTTGGATTTGCCATGAAGGAAGGGACATAAAACTTTCAAATGAAAGTCTTAATGCCATTACAGCCTCGGGTAGGGTGATACCCAAAATGTTTATAATATGGAAGGTAATGAGTCCTGCTACTCAGAATGGATCTCAGCTATTCTCTCACAGACCTGTTCCAGAAGGCTCATTGTTGTGCCAGGCAACAACCATTTAGTGGTGAGGAATTCTTTGGGGAAAACCCAGATGACCCTGCAGGAGGGGGCTCAGGATGGATAATGCTTACCATGTGGACACAAGTACTTCATTATTTTCATGACCAAGTATAGCTACACTGGTGCAAGCTGCTGAACATCAGCCTTAGTTTCCAGGATGAAATTAAATGAATAGATGAATGCCTTTTCCTTTTATGAATTACTAGAAGCCCAGTGCACAGATTCATGCACCAGTGAGGTCCCTTTGCCTGGCATATACCCTCTTGCCATCCAAGACCCCTCAGGGGATGTCAGAGAGCTGGTTTTGGCCCAATCCCTGCAGGCCAGGTTGAGGGACCCCACACGCACCAGTGGGGTCCTTCAGCCTGGCCTGCGGGGATTGGTCCAAAATTGGTCCGGTGCATAGATCCATACACCAGGCCTCTAGTGTGCATATAAGACCTTTGGTTAATCTCTTCCCACCCTCCCTCCTCTCCCCTTCCCTCTGAGATTCATCAGTCTGTTCCATGTTTTCATGCCTGTGTATTGAGTGTCTTCCCCTGGTGGCCAGCTACTAGTCGAATGGTTGGACATTTAGCATATTAGCCTTTTATATATATAGAGAGAGATTAGGTTGTCCAGAGATACATAGAAAACCACAGAAGCTTCTAAGGATCAGTTCAGCTTGTTAAAGCTTTTCCTAAGAACTTCCCTATGGATGAGAGGTTGTGAAGAACCAAGCAGGCCAGCAGTTGCCTTTGGCCCTATGTCAAAGTAACTGGAGAGGGTAAACGAGTCCAGCCAGAGCTATCAATAATTGACCGTGGGTAATTCAGTACGTATATTCCCCAGCCGCCTTTCTGCAAAGGTGGCAAAAAGAATGTCTTTCTGTTTCTCTTCACCCATTCCATTTAGACACTAGCCCACCCTCAAATAGTGTCACACATTCCAATCATGAAAGAACAAACGGTGTAACAATAGCCAGGGACCTTCAGACCAGAGCATTCCCTTGATAAACAGCCTCGGCGCTATCTCTGGATCTCCCATGGGATGCCGGCTGCAAAGTGGCTGAAACTCTAAATTGGGTGGGTTTGGAACTTCGGGGTTATATCATCTGTGTGACCAAAATGTAGCCCCTGGGACCAAGAAAACATCTTTGTTTTGGCACTTTGTTTAGTGTGTGTGTGTGTGTGTGTGTGTGTGTGTGTGTTAGGGTGCTCAATAATGGTGATTTCATTGTAAATCCTGTAGCTCAATGAAAGATACAGTGGTAATTATTTGTAGAATGAACTTTTACAATTTTTTAGATCTAAGTTTCTTGAGCTTTCAACTATTCGCTGTAGATAAACTCAATTCAATTAATTCACTCAACAAATATTTATCGGGTGCCCACTGCATTATCTACCCTTTTAATCTCTGGGGATGTAGGAGGGAAGAAGGCAAACAATATACTCATGGAAGTTGCATTCTAGGGGGTGGGGAACAGGTAAATAATAAGCAAATAAATAATTATCTTATAACTTCAGATAATAATACATACTCTAAAGAAAAATTAAACCAGGTAAGGGGTGAGTGGGAATATCTTAGCTAGGATGGTCATCGAAGTAAGGAGCAGACCTCTGAACAAGGAACTGAACAGCTTGAGGGAGAGAGACCTGTTACTATTTGCTGGGAAAGCATTCCAGGCACAGAGGACAATAAAAGCAAGAGCCGTGAGGTAGGGACGAGCCTGGTGTATTCCAGTCACATGGAGAAATCCAGGGTCTGGAGTGGACTGAACGAGGTGTAAATGTAGGACACGAGGTCATGTGTTGCTCTTGCTCCTCAAGTTCCCACCTTCTGTCAGGTTGTGGGAACTTTTCATATAAATGCCATTAAGTTCTCCATGAAGAATGAAATGCTTCATAAACTACAATGGTGGAGACTAGTATACTGAATTGGAGAATTATATTCCTAATTTTATTTATTATTGTTGTTGGTACATAGAATGATTAATGATTTCTCATATGGTTCTATAGTGAACATGTTTTATTTTTTTCCTGTGAGGGAAGAGAGGTGAGGATGGTGGTTCTAGCAGTTGGACAAATCAAGACATAGAATTAATTAAAAAAATAGAACCAAATGTGTATTTCTAACTCCTGTGTCTTCTGATTTACTTAATAGCCCCAACTCTCTCTCTCTTTCCACAAACTCTCACTCAACAGAGTGGGATCGAATGAAGTTTCTCCAACAGAATGTAGTTTCTGTGAGGACAGGGGTTTGTTGGTCACTGTATCCATGGTGATTTGAAAATAGTTCTTGAATGCATGCCCACACTCTGCCCAGCTTCATCTCCGTCCCTGTCATTTCCGTTTCCTCCCTTAAGCCTCCCAGACTAGGACACAGCTCCGAGAGGAAGACCGTGGGACACTGTGGATCTTGCCAGCGAGCAGTTCTCCGGTGCCAATCACACCCTCTCATCCTGAACATATTGTGCTACAGACCATTTCTTGGAAAAACCCTAATCCTCTTGGTACTGCTCAGCCACATTAACCTTTAGGTAATGGGCACTAAACTTAGGAACAGTTCAGTGGAGTTCCGAGTAATTAGAGAGGTGGCCACCTTCGTCCAAATAGTTCCTGTCATTGTTGAGAGTTTGTTCCAAGTAGCCTGAGTGGTGGGCAGAGAGAAACACCCCAGCCCTCCTTCTCCAAAGCTGGGGGATGTGGAAGCACTTCACATCGGGGAGAACGGGTAGGCATTTGGGTCATAGAGAAGTCAACCTCTGGAGATTCTTGCCTGCAGGAGGTTTGAAATATACCGAGAAAACAGGACTCAGAAGATGCTATGAAACGAAATGCTAAATGAATAAAATCAATTCCATTGCCACAGCGCACTGGATTCTAAACGTGTCTAACATGACATTAGAAAATAGGTCCTCAGGAGGTTAAACATGGCGATAAAGGGGATGTTGCATGAACATGCTCCCAGAAACAAATGGGAATTACGACTAAAATTCAGAAAAAATTCCTGAATAATCAACTTAAAGCTCACAGGAGAGAATCCTGATGTCCGAGGACTGAAAGTGGAGACCACATAGAGGCTGATTTATTTTGTATATTTAAAAAAATAAATAAAACATACAAAGAGAAAAGATTTTATCTATGTTGATTCCTTAAACTCTAATTCAATTATTCTAACTCTTGAATATATAAAAAAAAAAGAAAAAGAAAAATAAGGACTCACGGATTCATGGAATTAAATTTAATTGTGTTATTTATCTAGAGGTATTACTGCTTATTTTTTAATCATATAGATTTTTATCATGATGAAATAATAGCCTTTCTAAATAAAAACACAAAGAAAAGGAGTAAGGAAGGAAATAAAAACTATTCATAATCTTTGAACCCAGAATGACCTCTCTTAACATTTTGGCTTATTTCCTCCCAGTTGTGTGTTATTTTTTCTTCTTACAGAGATAAGATCAGATGGAATACATAATTTTATTTCCTATTTTCCTCCTAAGATATTGGCATGTTTCCCATGTTTTTAAAACCTTAGTTTATTGGCTAAAAAAATAATAATCAAATACAAGGTTTAATAATTAGTCTTTGAAAGTTTAGGTATGGCGATCTTACTACAGACTCCACCAAAATGTCCCAGATGCTTCCCACGGTCTCCTCTGCTTTCCTTTGTTTCCCGGTCACATAGGTGAGAAAATACCAAGAGGAAAATTCAAACTACCAAGAGGAGAATTCGGCAGAGAACATAGAGGCAGGGTCCTCAGAGGCAGATGCCTAGTGTATGCTTGTCTGCCCTTGCAGACATGTGGAGTCTGGCTATTTGGCTGGGGTCTCTGTTCTCCAGCAGGGCTCCGCTCAGGAAGTCAACTCTCAGTGGCCTTTCAGTTGACAGCCAAGAGGTGGGGTGACTGCTGTTAGCGGGGACGCGGGGGCAGAAACCTTCAGGGGCCACGGCACCGATGAAACCAGCGGGGCCAAGAGAAGGTAATGAAGTGACAAACCTGGCCTGACATGCAAAATGCAGGAGACAGAGGCCAAGCAGCTACACACCAACGTGCTGGCTCAGGAAGTCTGTCCAACAGTGGATTGCTTTTGCAAAGCTTTCCCGTTCATAATCAGGGCCCTGTAACTAACAATTATTTCGATCAGGGAATTATTGTTGTTTTTAAAGCCCTTGAGCTCTGCTTCCTAAGCATTGTGGGTGGCTTTCTAGCATTGCACTTAACAGTTTATGGTATGTGTTATGAACTAAAATATAATGATAACTACTGCTTTTTGAGCGTTTAGTATGGGTTATGAATGGAAGCACTCCCTGGATATGCAGCCACTCATTTTAATCCTCCCAGCAGACCTATACAATATACTTGTTCATTCCCCCTTTGCATATCACAGATGAGAAAACAGAGGCACAGAGAGGTTAGCCACAGTTAGCCGGATCCCATGCTTCTCACAACTCCAGTCTTTCTCCTTCCCTCAATAACCCCCAAAAGGAACATGGTATGTCTTATCATCACATCCTTCACACTCACACTGATTGGAAAAAGGAAAGTGATCAACAAATCATGTAGCATGTTAGATAGCCTTCTTCTTGTGTCCTTTCTTTGCCAAAATAATACATGTACACAGTTAAAAAAAAAAACAGTGACAAAAGAAATAGAACAATTAAATGCCACCCCCTTCCTACATCCCTGAGCTTATATTGATATTTCTCGGTGTATCAGTTTTATACATTGTGTTTGATATCATTTATGAGACACGATCTAGCTTTTAAACCACTTCCCCATAATAAATTAAGAATATCTGTAATTCCTAATAAAGTTTTTGTTAAATCAAGGGTGTTTTAAGAACTGTGTATTATTTTCTGCAGAGCCAAGTATGAACTAGATTATTTTTTTCATTTATAATACAAATGTGTTTATAATTGCTTCTCTCTTAAAATTTTAATCTCTATTCACCCTTTTTCTATAATAGAAATGTCAACCAAATTCATGATTGACAATGACAGATCAAAACATACAAATGGTGCCAGTGAGAGCTTTATATGCATCATGCATGTGAGAGTTAACTTAGCCATATATATATTAAACTTGCTTAATTAGACCTGCTTTCTGATTTAGCTAAACTTTTTCCATTGAAGCATCCAAACTTCTCTTTTAGGTAATTGTAAAAAAATATTAACATGAACCAGATTATTATTTTTAGATTACGCAGGGAGAACAAAGGATAAAATATTTAACTGAAATAGTGTTTGACTATTCTGTGCAGTGAGAAAACCTGAAGTCATTTTCAAGGCCCACTATTTCTTACTTCTTTTCAACTGGGTCAAGTTTCTAAGCTTTCTAAATCTCCATTTTCCAGCTAATGAAAAGAAAATAGGATTCTACTGAGACTCCTACCTACCTACCTACTCCAGGACTTTTTGTGAGGATCAAATGAGATGAATCATGAGAAAACACTTCACAGACATTTGGTTAAAGTGTGAAATGTTTCCACCTGGCTATAAAGCAGGTCATGTTCCTGGGCTGAAGAAACTCCAAGAAGTCTAGTCGCTAGGGAGAGGAAGCCAGGTGTTGCTACATGACATTATTACCTGATGCCCACAGCCACTGTTTTGGGTTGGGCTGGGCTGTGAGCTGCATTTTGCACCATGAGGTCTTGACAGCATTGGCCGCTATTTGGTGGGGTATCACTCCAGGATGATGGTGGGGCCTGTGTCCCACTTGGGGGAAGCCACATGTTGCTTTGTGGGCACCAGGTGTGAGGTGCCATTTCTCTGTAAATGGCCAGTGCGTATCATGGCAGCTCCTGCATTGAGCGTCTGGCCCCTGGTGGCACTGCATGTCATAGTGACTGGTTAGACACTTAACATATCAGCCTTTTATATATATAGATATTTTTGAGAGTTTCAGGATATCCTCATTTAGCCTACCTATTAAATAATATCATTTCTAAACAAGTATGCTAATTGTGGCTTTACAGGTGTCTCCAGGTATCCAGAGAGACTCCAGGGGCTGACAACAGGAGTTACAGATCTGATAAGGAGATGTTAAAGGGTGATGAAACCACAAGGTAACTAGTTTAACAGGGGGGGGGGATGGTTGAACTTGTAAGATTGAAATCAGGAAATTATTTTTTAAATACCATAGAATGTCAAACACATTATTTTTGATATTTTCTTCTTGCCTAGAAAGAAATCTGAGATATTTCCAGGTATTAAAAATAGTCTCAATTAGACAATTGCCTCAGTAGACAACTGGGGACATCATGCCTGTCTAGAGGTCTTTTTCAGAAGACTCAATTTCTGCTCCTTTCCATAGTTTCTACCTGGAACCTGGGAGAAAGCACAAACCTTTGTTCAACACCAGTGGGATGCAGTATACTCTCATGATATCCTTCGTCCTTGTTCTGCTGTTGGGGAAATTAGGTACCCGCTATTCTGATCCACCCCAAACCCCCTGGAAATTTTAGGGAGATATATGAAAACATCTTGGAGTGTTTCTCTATAAGTTAGTTTCCTTATCCCAGAAGGAAATGAGCAATAAGAGCACACTGGTAAATCACTCTAAAGAAATTCTCACTGCTGGCCTTTGTCCACAAATCTTACCTTCTCTCATACATAGTTAAGGAGGGTGATGATAAGGGATGCAAAACTATCTCAGATTCTCTTATGTGGACTCATAAGAGAATATGAGGTAGTGATCTGGAATCTGTTGCTCTTGGATTTAGCTCAAACTGAGACCACGAGAAAATTTGAATTTAACATCTTGTTTCACTTATGCATTCTTATTTCCAATAGCTCTGTATTCTTTCAGTTTCTTGCTCTTCATTAACATACGATATCTTCAAAATTATCTGAGACTACAAACTATTAATTTTTATTGTTTTCTTTCATTGCCTTTATTATCTGTTTCTTTTAGATTCCTTTTTTTGTTTGTTTACTTTTGCTGTCCATTTTACATCAGAAGCCTTCCTTAAATGCTATGGGGATTCTTGATTGTCTCATGTCATTTAAGAGTGATGTGCTAGGATCTGAGTGGTGTTTTGGAAGGAAGATAAACTTGTGGTTAAATTTATCCCATTTAACTGGAAGGTCTCTTGGACTTTGGGATCATAAATTCACTTTAATTTTTCAATCTTATCACCACATTAATCTATTTTAGGGCTATGGTTTGCATTCTCTTTTCTTTCAATTCTTTTTCTTGGTGTGGGAATAAAAGGTCCAGCAAAAAACAAAAATGTGACCATTGTTTATCTAGGACAGCACAGGGATTCTGAAGAATTTTCAAACCAGAACTTTCCAAGTTATGGGCAAAATATTTTATATCCAAATGAAGGAAATTCAATGTATTAGCCCAAGTTATGGCACCCACTTCCCTGTTCCATTCGTACCGTCATAGTTCTTATTTTGGGTGAATTGGAATAAAAGTTGGGTATCTAAATTGAATAGATTATTATTAAAGATTATGGTCATGCCTAGATTACTTTTGTTGAGTATGAATACTCGAGCACAAATGAACGAATTCATCTTTGGGGTAAACATGCCACATTTTCAGAATCATACTATGGTAGATTGTTTTTAGAAAATGGCCACAGCAATCCCCACTGTATCTCATGTGTCTTTTCTGCAGTATGGCTATGCCATCCCTACCACTGAGAGTCTATTTCCCCTCCCCTTGAATCTGGGCTGGCCCTTTAACTTGCTTTGACCAATAGAAAGTGGTAAAAGCGACACCGTGAGACTTCCAGGGCCAGGTTGTCAGAGATCCTATGGCTTCCGTGTTTGCCCTATGCCTCCAAGTAGCTAAAGCCCTGTTGGAGAGAGACCACATGGAAGAGTGGGAGGCACCCCCATTCAGTGATAGGGCCCCGGCCCCAACATGTACATAAGGTAAGGTGATCAGACTCCTGTTGTCAGGGGACGGTCCCGATTTTTAACAATTTGTCCCACTTCCCATGGAATTTTAAAAAAGTCCCAATTTTAGGAAAGAATGCACGACAAGCTAGGTAACGGTGGGAGAACGGGAAGGGAATAGAAGGTTTTCTGCAGCCATGTGGCTATTTAGCCAGGATATGAGTTTTACATTATTTTTGTTAATTTTATAATGTTTAACTTTAATAATAATAATAAATAATTGTTGAGAACTGATTATTGAGAACTGCTTATCAAAGTTCGAATTGTTGATCAATTGTTAGAATTGTGGAATATGCATGTCCTTACCAGGAATTAATGCTGCGACTGAACGCGTTTTTTCTATGGTAAATAAAGTGTGGACATCAGAAAAATCACAAGTAAGTGTTGAGACTTTGAAAGCCATTTTATGTGTGAAATGTAATTTAACAAATTCTTGTGAAAAATTTCATGACCTTTTAAATAACAACAGCAATCTACTAAAAATTTTCACTCAAATGAGAAATATGCTAAAGAATAAAACAATACTATGCATAATTTTTTATTTATTATATTTGTAAATTATACTTATGTTGAAATTAAAAAAATATTACAATACTAATTTTTTCATTCTATGAAAATTTTTGTTGCTTCATAGAGACCAAATTTTTAATCAAGAACTCTCCCCCACCCCCGGGTCAATGGTGTCTTGCTTTACCAATGTTAAAATCTGGTCACCTTAACATAAGGCCTTCTGGATCCTCCAACCTCAGTAATGCTCAGATGTCACCTGAAACAATGACAAGCTGTACTTGCTGAGTTCTGCCCGTATTTCTGACCCACAGAATCATAAGCAATGAAATAGTTCAGGTTTTAAGTATTATTTTGGCGGTGGTCACACAACAATGGTTAACTGTGAGCAACTCACTTTAAAAGAACCATTCGGAACAGAGATTCATGGCTCACACAGCATTTGGAGTGTCTGTACTTATGTGTACTTTTCACAAGATGGAGTCCACAGCTCTCATCTGATTCCTGCAGGAGCCTTAGCTCCGGAAAGACCACCAACATTGATTTATAGGTCATTCAAAGTTAAATACAACATCAATGCGGGTTTTAGTTTTTGTTTATAAAAATAACAACCTGCTTGTACTATTATAAAAATGAGATTACAGAATTAAAGATTATCTCCAAAGCATGGTAAGTCTATGTGTATATCCTCCCAGAGTCCATAAATATTAAGAATCTATTGGGAGAAATTAAAATGGCATATGTGTACCTATATATGTGTGTGTGTTTCTAGGTGTATATGTATATTCACATATAAATGATTTGCTTTGCTCAGTATGAAAACCAGACTTTTGAACTATGATTTTTCCCTCCCAACATTTGTTAAATAGAATATCTTTTCATCACTCACTTGAATGGCCATCCAATACACTGATTTTCCATACGTATTGGGGTTACCTCTAGATTCAATGTTGCCCCACTCATCTTGCTACTCCTATACCAGTAACTGTTTGATTGATATTACTTGTCAGGCAGTTTATTAGATGGAAAAGAGGCCCTTTCTTCTTTGTCTCTTTTTACAAACTTTTCTCCCTTTAACTATTAACATTTTTTAAAATTTTCCCAGATGAACTTAAGAATCATTACATCAATTGTGTATCCATCCTGCAACTGCCTGTGTCCACAAATCCTCCCAACATCTTTTAGAGAATGGAAGGCATCACACTGAACTCCTCCATCATTCTGGGGAGAAGTTACCTTATAACGGTGAACCCTCTTACCCAAGAACAAGATCTAGTTGCATTTACCCAAGAACCACAATGACTTATGACACAATTTACAATTTTTCTTTTGATTTCTGTTAAGTTTATCTCCAGATATTTTAACTTTTTTTTTTGAAAAAGTAAAGTTTACAATACAAATATTCAATTACCCCATGGCTTGGAAGAAGCAGATACTTTACTATTCTTTCCAAGTGAACACCATGGTTTTCCCCCATGTTTCAAAGGCATTTCAGTCAAGTTCTCAAAGTCTAAATATGTCATACATAACTTTTAATGAGTTATCTGTCCCGTTTAGCTCAGAGATAATTGCATCTGACAGCCTCGATGGTTTCCAAACTTGTCCCAGGCTTCCTGTGCCCAGTACTAAAAGTTCTGCTTGTTAAATTGAGGCAGATCTGCACATAGACACTGTAATACTTAGAATATTACAGATATTCTAAAAGGAAGCCCAGAGATCCTTTGATGGGCTTATACAGCTCACAATTAAAAGGAGAATATAAAGGAAAAACACACTTTTAAATATCAATGTTGTGTGGATACCTCAAAATTTCCCAGGTATAAGCGCCTCTGTTCAGTAAATCAAAGTGTTTTAAAGGGATTAGGTGATGTACATCGAGGCTTTAATTGGAATCTTTATGCTTCAAGACTGAAAAAAAAGAAATAGTTTGATGAACTAACTGGGAAAGAAGCCAAAAAATCCCTCTGGTGTAAATATGTATGTAAATCTGAGATTTCGGAAGAAGGCCCTTTAGTACTTTTTTTTTGAGAGACACGGTAACATGAGTAATTCTACCCATGGACTCACATAAATGAAAACCTGAATTTTAAATAGTACTTCGGCACTAGAAGTAAGACATAAGAATTTAGAAGCAATAAAGTAGATATTTGACATGATGACTAATTTACAACTCAACGACATAAGGGTGGCACAGTGCAAGGAAATAGCAAAGCAGAAAGGATGTAGGGAACACTGGGTAAGTGGGTTGGTCTGTCGGGATGAAGCCAGAGCAAGAAGGCCCCTCAATGGCCAGTCTTTAGATTGTGTGTCTTGGCATTAGTGAGCTTCTTTTCTGGAATCCTAATAGATCAGTTCCCAAAGTTGATCAGACAGAAATTCAAACTGAAGCTGGTGTAAGACATAATGCAGAGAAAACAAGGTTGTATGGGTAGTGGTAAGATCTTATGAACCATTTTCATTTACTACAATATTTTGAGAAAAAATAGGGGAGGTATGAGGGAAAAATAAAACGCCCTAATCTTTACAAAAACATCTTGGCAATCTCTGATGACTGCATAGATGAGTGTGTGTGTGTGTGTGTGTGTGTGTGTGTGTGTGTGTGTGTAAAGGAACCCTAAAGTTTAGGAACTAGGGGTTAGCAGGTTCCAGAGTTTGGGGGACAAGCAGGTACAGAGATATCTCAGGACCCCATGCCTTGGTCTTTTCTAGACTGATGTATCAAGAGATCTAAAAGCAACATACACATTAGCAAAAAGATAGTCCTTATTACTTTCATTTTCAGTTGCTGATTACAGAGAAAATATCTACACTATTCCAAAATAGGCTGATATGCAACAAGCCTTTGACCTTCCAAATTAAGTTAGGTTATCAAGATATCTCCAGTTACTTACTGCATGGAATAGTTCCAGGCTATGTTACCTTTTCAAAACAATAATAATTTAAAAGATGGCCTGAGTGTGTATCCTGAATAAATAAATGTCTGAAATCCACACAGTGCAGAATCCACTGTCAACATTATTTTTTTGCTCTGGAATGTAAAACTCCACAAACACAGTGTTCACTTCATCCTCGGATTACATTCTCATCATGACCCGTGCCTTTTCAGGCAGTGCGGAGCTCTGTTGTTGAGGAGAAGGAACTCCAAACTGCTCTGTGTGTGTGGCATCACTGAGTTCTCAGGCCTGTGGGGGAAGACCCTCAATCCCTGGCTTGCATGGTACTTGAACACTCCTTAATCATGGTTAGTCAGAGGAGCTTGTCTGGGCTGAGGGATAGGTGTAAACTCAGAAAGTGATGAGGTAGGAGGTCTAGGTAGTGAGTTTGAGAGTCCTACCCATAATGCAGCAGTGTAAACTCAGAAAGTGATGAGGTAGGAGATTTAGGTAGTGAGTTTGATAGTCCTACCCATAATGCAGCAGTTGGGCTCACAATATTTAAGTCATATCACCCATTGGAACAACGTGGCCATTCCACAGGAGGAAAACTAGTATTCCTTCCCACGAATGAGATTAATACTATTAAGAAAATTCCATGATTTACTAATTAGGTGGGAATTGCCTATGTCACCAAACTATATCCCTGAAGGATCCTGGGGCTGTGATGGTAGGAACATAGAATCACATAGATGAGAGGGTCTGAAAACATTTATGTAAATTTCACTGTTCCTCATATTTCCTCCTCCCCGCCACCCTTTTAGAAGATAAAACAGTACTGGTACCATTATTTTAAACCTATCATCTGTCATAAAAGAATATCCTTTCATCTCCCAGGCCTGAAAACACAAATGTAATGGCCCAATATATCATTAAAAAATCTTAATATTATAGTTAGTAAGAATAAGGAAATCAGGTCTTCTTAAATCTACCTCATTGTTTAGTAATAGAGCTCATACATGGAGTTTAGGGTAAAGATGTAGGATGAGTTACCATAAATGCTGGGTACTGCAAGGGTTAAAATAAAAGGTTGGTAAGTGGACACAGAGAGAAAAGGACATTAAGGATATTGCCTAAGGACAATGCTGGAAATAATCAAAACCTTCCTGAAATTCCCTCTGTCTTGCAGGTCATGAGAGATAATAATTTTAAAATATGAGGGCCACCTACAATTTTGCTAAGAACTGTTATAGTTGCCACATGGTTGGGTGGACATCATCCTTTCGGGAAAACCAAATAACTGCATCCCCCCCACCTCCCTAAAGGGTCTCTTCTTTAATAAGGACTCGAGCAGATCCCTGTCATTGTTCTAGATAACAGATTGCCCATACATACATTTTCAAGTGTAATGACACTCTTGCTTATTAAAGACCTCTCAGCTGAAGGGGCAGAATATTATGAACTGGCCGAGCCATTCATTTTCTTGAATATGTTATTCAGTATTTTATGCTAAACCAGCAATATACCATCCATTTTAGTACAATGATCCTTATGTTCAATAAAATTGAAGTGTCGCATCATAAATCATTATAGTTATTTATTTTACATTAGACACATTAGCCACTATATTCCATAATCTATTACAATAAGGTGGATTTAAATGTACCCCAAGGAACTGCAATAATAACTCGAGAACCAAATATAGCAATTTATGGATAAAATATGCTTAACCTAAAACTGCACTAGCTATCATGATGGCTGTGAACTCTGAGTGGAATTTAGTGCTGATGGTGACTGAACTTAGCAATACATAGCAAGAGAAGGAAATGGCAGACTTCCCACACATTTTCTCTTCATTAGTTTAAAAAAATGTATATGATTAAAAATTACACAGTTAATCAGTGAGGCAGACAAAATTCACTGGGGGAAGGCATGCTCAAATAAAACTTTTTTTCTGAGTAACATATGTTCAAGATCTTTAGTTGACGACTCAACAGGATGTCTATTGTTTCTAACAATAGTGGTGTCCTGGAAACTTCATCAAATTAGATTAAAGCCACTAATTCCAAAATTGTGAAAATTCGGACAGAGGCCAGGTGGTATGAAGAAAAGGGTTTGCACATCTAATTAGTAGTGTAAATGAAATGCCAGGAGAAGGTTTCTATACCAGAGAATTGTCTAAAAGCATCTATACGTTTGTAGGAGGCATTTTTCACTTGTAATCGAGATGATCATACCAGTCTTACCAACTGATGAAAAGTTTCCTAATGATCTCTTCTAGATAAAATTTTATTGGTCTAAAGCAACAAGCAGACTGTCAAATTATAGCGGTAAGGATAGGGAGATATTTACATTAGACACATTTGTAATTTAGGCAAATGATTACTATACGTGCTACTGACACTCTTGGGCACCTCTCTTGGCATGTGTCTAATGGGGGAGATAAGAGATCAACCAAAGGACTTGTATGCATGCATATAAGCAAAACCAATGGACAAAAAACTCTGGGGAGGGAGGGCATATATGGGAGTGGGAGGGAGCAATGGAAAAATATGTACACATATAATACCTTAATAAAAATAAAAAACAAACAAAATTTTTTCTTGGTCTACCCCATTTTTCTATAGGTATATAAAAGCAATAAAATTGTGTTCTATACTCCCAATTCTCAACCAATTCTCCCTAATTTCATATCTATCCATTTAGTCATTAATAGTGAGGCTCTTTTTTGTTGTTGTTAACCCTCAACCAAGGACATATTTCCATTTATTTTTTAGAGAGAGTGGAAGGCAGGGAGTAGACACACACAGAGAAACATTGATTAGTTGTATTGAACCCACAATTGAGGTATATATCCTTGATTGGAATCAAATCCAGGGCCCTTCAGTTCGAGGGCCGAAGCTTTCTCCAATGAGCCAAATTGGCTAGGGCCATTGTTGGCAAACTGTGGATCTCGAGCCACATGCGGCTCTTCGGCCCCTTGAGTCTAACACTTCCACAAAATACCACGGCCTGGGCGAGTCTATTTTGAAGAAGTGGTGTTAGAAGAAGTTTAAGTTTAAAAAAACTGTCTCTCAGAAGAAATTTCAGTCGTTGTACTGTTGATATTTGGCTCTGTTGACTAATGAGTTGCAGACCACTGGGTGAGGGCAATAGTGAGGTCTTGTTTGTAATTTAGGCAAATGATTACTATCCATGCTACTGACACTCTTGGGCACCTCTCTTGGCAATTTCAAGTCCAGTGATCATAAAAATGAGCCTGGCTTTATTATATTACCTGATATGAAGTACTTGATGTTTAGGATTATTAAAAAAATGTATTCATTGCCGCATTCAAAATGAGATAGCATGGCCCAGAACTGCCAAGGTCAGTTCTTCCGCAGGAAGTTACAGACTAGATTAAATTTCCCCCTTAAATGTCACTCACCTATCCTTCCACCCACCCTCCTATGTTGTCCTCTCCCTCTCTCCCTTCCTTCCTTTCATCCGACATCTAATAATCAACCAGTGACACAGCTAATAAATATCCAACATCTATTTAATGCCTTCTCTGTGCCAGACACAAAGTAGGCACTAAGGGTACACCGAAGAACAAGACAGAGTAGCTCCCTTTGTAACAAGCTACCATGAGGGGCCATGACTGCGCAAGCTCATTTAACCTCCCTGAACATTGAGGGTAGGTTCTGTGACTTTAAGCAAAATGACAAATAACAAAACCAGTCTTATGACAGGCCAACTGACATAAACAAGAGTTAGGTTTCCACTGCGTCTCACCAAATGGAATGGAGCCATTCTATGACCTGCTGTACCTTCAGCAATTACACTATCTTTAATCTATGCAAAAGTATGTTTTATTTCACACCATTTGTAATGATCAAAAATGTGTGGTCAGTTATGAGCATTCCCTCAGTCAACAATTATAGGATTGTAAGTTCACACATAACGTAAAATTCTGAGGGGAAAAGAAAGAACCTTGTTTGACTGACTGACCTGATGTGAATGGTTTATTTATTCTCTTTGCTCCTCATTTCTTCATCTGCACAATAAGGGGGCTAACCAGGGAGTTCCTAGGATCCCCTTTCAAATTATAGAAATGTATAATTTTTTGTTGTCCCTTTGATGAAAATGTCTCAACTACAAAAAAAATGGACAAAAAAGAAGTACAGAATTTTATCATTGTCATATTTGTTAGTCTTTAGCAATACGATTTGTACTGTTTTGTCTTGTCTTTTTACCATTTACTACTAACATCCAATTTGTTGTTCTCTGATCCACTTGCAGTCTAGGCTATGCTTTTAAAAATTATCATCTGATTACAGTGCTAACACCAGATTCGTTGTCACTATTTTAATCCTCTTTCAGCTTCAGCACCATCCTGGGTTTTCACTTCTCCTAATATATTTGAATTATGTATTATTTCCCCCAGGCATGCTTTTCCAAATAAAATAAAATTTCATTTTCTGTTCCAGTTCTAATCCACTAGAGTCCCTGGCTTAAAATATTTATAAATAGCACTTCATATCATTTTTTATAATTTGGCCCTATTACATGCATTATATCTGGTGGTTTCATGAGTGCTAAATTGTGCTCACCCACAATTAAGGCATTCTTCTAATACAATATGTCACCCATTGTGTGATTGTCAATTATGGAGGAAAATGACACTCCCTATCTCTCAATAAATAGATAGGATAAAAATTATATAAATATATATACAAAGGACATATGATAGAACTAGAGGCTCACTGGATGACATTCATACACTCTTGGGGAGTGGGGTCCCTCAGCCTGGCCTGTACCCTTTTGCAATCCGGAGCCCTCAGGGTATGTCTGACTAAGGGTTAAGCCATTAATCGGACATCCTTAGGATTGCCACCACCACTGTGCTCACCAGCTGTGAGCCCAGCTTCTGGCTGAGTGGTGCTCCCCCTATAGAAATGGACTCACCACCAGAGGGCAGCTCCTGCATTGAGCATTTGCCCCTGGTGGTCAGTGCATGTCATAGTGACCGGTTGTTCCACTGTTCGGTCGATTTGCATATTACCCTTTTATTATATAAGATGGGCCTCAGATTAACCTGTGGGCTCAAATTTGGTGCTACATATAAAATGTTTACTGAAGATATTAGGCATCTCTCTATACGAAATGTTTAGGCCAAAGTTGGATATACATAAACATTCCCGAGTATATTCTTTTAAGTAGAAATGGAGTACAGATCTGGGACCAGTTAGAAAAGCAATTCCATTCTAGTTGAGCCAGTGGCATGAACTTAATACAGCAACTAGTCACAAATGTTTTGTAAAAGCTGAATGCTGAATGGGATGGTGACAAAGATTAACATAGGCACAAAGCCACTACCTGTCCTGAAGCTGGAGGGATGAAAGGAAGAGATGGTGATTACAAAACCTTCCCATCCTCTGCCAGTGGCTCCTTTAGGCCAAAGCAAGCTGGAAGCAGTAGATTGAGAGGGAAGTTAGTGAGGCCCAGGCTTAAGGGACTCTCCCTATGTAGACCCCTTGTAGAAGGCCTGGGAAGGAAACTATCCTATTTTAACTTATGGTTAGGACTGCTGTCTCTTTGTACTCTGGCATCCCTACCATCAGACTTTCTCTAAAGTTTAGGGGTTGAATAAGGTGGTTGATTTTAGTTGGTATAGGATCTATCTATGTGGTTCACCCTTATTTCTGTGAAAGCTACGTCTGATTGTGGTTGTTGTAAGGCTTGTACTACTAAGTATGTAGAGGCTGGAGATGCTGACAGCCTACAGATGTCAGACTGTCCCACACTCCTAAAGAATTTCCCTACAGCCTGCATGAAAGTAAATGTCCTACCAGACAGTCAGATAAGTGAAAGGGTTTTTCAGGGTATCAGAGTGGCCTCCAGGAAAACATGCATGTGCACTGTGCCTGATTTTCACCTCAAACGTCTCAGCTTGAGGACACCACTGACAAACCAAGGTGGCAGCATAAGGAACTTAGACTGCCTTCAAAATCTCCCAGCTCTTGTTTCAAAGGAACTTCATAGAGGTTTACCCACAATTGACAATGGTCCTAAAAATTTATATAACCACATTAATAATGAATTGGTAGTATTATAAATATATTTGAAACAAACAAAAAAATAAATTGAGAATAAAAACTTTGCTAGGTTAATGACAAAAACTTATTCCAATCAGCATACTGAAGGATATTTCTGATTTTTTTCTATATAAATTTATTGTCATAGGGAGAAACAAGGAGTATCAAGGCAAAAATCCCAAGGGAAAATATTATGAGAGACATATCTCAATAGTTAATAAAAATATTCTCAAATTTCCAGCTTTGTATTTTTGATTTGTTTTACTTTTTTCCTCATTCTAAGTACATTTTAAAATTTGTAATTTTCTGTGATTTTTTTACTCATTAAAATTTTGTACATAATCCCGTGCTTATAATTTGAACTATTTTTATATAAGAGAGTCCCCAAACTGCATACATTTCAGGCCCTAAAAATCTGCTCTTGGGAAATGTACTTCAGAGCAGTTGCCTTGTGTGACACAATGTAGAACAGGGGAAGGATGGGAATGAATCTGAGAACCAATGGGCAGAAGACAAGCACTCTAGGATCGTAAGGAGCTCACAGTTTCTTTATGAGGATAGAGAAAAGACTTTGAAGTTACTCAATCGGAGATAATGACTGACATCATACCAGGACATGAAGGAAGCCCAGCTTCTTCCTATGTTGGGCACCCCCGATCCCAGCTCAAAATGCTGATGGTGGGTTTTTAATGGCACCACTGACACATATGCCATAGCTATACCCAGAGGTGAGACACAGTGTGGCTGTTGCAAGATGAACCACGCCTATGCGTGTTCCTTTGAGTCACTAGATGTCACATTTGAGTCTAGTTCATTTCCATTTGATTGGAGGATCCAGAGTCACTCATTCATACCCTTGATGCTAAGGAGGCTTGGAAACCACATGGGTTTCCTTGTCCTCATAAAGATGGAAACTTACTAAGAAAACAATAATGTTGAAAGAACAAAAGATCCCAAATATCCACTATAAAGTAGAAACAAAAAGAAAAGCTTAAAGAGTGAAAATAATTGCTCATGTTCACATGACTAGAAATGGACAGATCTGGGAGGCTGCCTCCAAACCTGGGGACACAAATTCAAATGCCTGCAGAATCCAATGAGTGATGAAGATGAGTAGGAAAAAAACAACTAATCTTTGGTCTCCAGGACTGGGTTAATAATAGAGAGTGGTAGTGACTGTGGCAAACCAGAGAGCTCATGTTTACAGGAAGGGAGAGCTGTTCTTAATGAGACAGACATGTTGAATTTTTTAAAAAAAGAGAAAAAAATCTTCATTTTACTATGAAATGCCCTTATTTTTACATATTGTTAATTTTTTTTAACTTTATAAATATTGTTTGGGCCATAATTATGCAAGCTTATTTGATTATGACCTTTGGTTTCTATTTGGAATTTTTGCTCCAGAATGAGCCTTTGCTCACTCAATTATATTGCCACATTGCCTCTCTTAAGTAGATAGCATTTTATCCACCCACTGTTAAATCCCAGGTTATGCTGTGCCTCTATACTTGGCCAGACCAGAGTTAGGAGGAACTGATTTTAGTTACCTTTTAGCCACATCAACTTGAGTGAGTCCTTCAACTTCTTATAATATTAGTTTCTCACTGTAAAATGAAGATTAAAAAAAAATCCTCCAGTCTTCCTACCTCCCAGGGTTGTGATGGAAGTCAAATAAAATCTGAATGTTTTGAAACCCATCATGATCTACAGAAAAGTCAGTCTGTTATTTTAATGATAACCTTAATGTTCCAACAGCTAATTAGCCAAAATTCCGCCTTTCTATTTATAGAAAATACCACATTAATTTTTCTTCTGTCTCCGAGTCTACCCCCATCCTCCTTGGCATTTCAAATATGATTGCCTTGAATTCACCAAGTTCATTAACTACTTCCCCTTACACTGCAGGAAACAACTCATCTGCCCCAATGTACACTTTGAACACAGCATTTATTTTTTCACATATCTCCTTAATTTGTTTTTCCTTATCCTTACTTCCTTTTTTTTTTTTTTTTAAAAAAAACACACAACCAAATACAACCATAATGAGGTTTGTTTTCACTTGATTTTGTCTTTGGAGACTGGAAACTCACTAGCTTGAGTGAGGAGATGGAATTACTGAGGAGGTCAACTGGGAGCCAGGGCGAGGGCAGCTTGAGTGTGTGTATCCATATCCCCACTGTCATTCCTCGTGTTTTTTTTGAGAGTTTGTGTCATGAACCTGAACTGTCTATGTTCCATGTGTGCCCTGAGGAAAGCCATTCTCGTTGAAAGGCAAAATAAACCCATCACTTATGTGAAGAATAAAACCCATTTGGCAATGGTATTCCTTTCCACGTTTCCCTTCTCCAAATGTTTGGTTGCAGCATAAGCCTCACCCCCAGGTTCCCAGTGGAAGCCCTTGATTGATCCATTTATATTGACATGGCAATATCTGCCACCAACACAAGCAGTGCCCAGGGAGATGGATCTATAATTTGATACTGTAGCTACTGTTAATTAAATAAAAACTGTAAACAAAGAAAGATTCTGTGATAAAAAGGAAAAGACCCGTATTGGCAATGCTCCTTTTTTTCAGCTATGGAGGTCTTCTTTAGTGCAAAGGACATGAATGTACCCATAATTACACACCTAGAGAGTATGGCTAGCTGGTATTTTATCTTTCAAAATCCATGTCAGTGGACTCTTCCAGTAACCATCCACATAGGGCTAGTCAGAATCTGATCCTCCCTCCCACTGTCTGTCTGGTCTTGCCAGGTGCGATACCATTCTGCATTCACAATCACCACATTCATCCTCTCTTTGTCTTCCCAGACATTGTTCTCCCATCTAACATGCCCCTCCTTGAATCCCTTCTCCTATCTACAATCTAAAATCCTTCCAAGCCGGGCACAAGTTCAATGCCCTTCGTGAAACCTTCCTTGATCATCCTCATCCCCATTACACTTCCCTTTCCCTGACTCTGACCCACAGTGTCACACCTTATGTCATGTCCTGGTACCTAACTGCCCATTTCAACTGTCAAATTGAACTTTAGGTTTAGGGCCATTGGGTATACTTCTACTCTAATCTCCAGAGTGCATAGTCCAAGGCAGAAGTTGGCACGGAATAGTAGCTCAGTTAAAAAAAAAAGATTTATGTGCAAATTCTGACCTTGGGGGTTTCATCACAAAGGGCAATTGCTTACGTATCCAGGCTTCCAGAGCCTGAGAGCTTCGAAGGAAAACATCCTAGCAGACACAGATGCTCATGGATATAACATTTCCTCGGGAAGTGGTGAGCACACTGTTTCTGAAAGCATTCAAATAGAGGCTGGACTCCATTGGTATAAATGCTATAGAGTGGGCTTAAGCAGGACTGGAAAGGGCTAAAGGAAATAGTGGCCCAGACAGGGAGAGTGGTCAGCCCAAAGTTATACATAGGGTAAACGGCAAAACTTGCACTTAACCCCTGGCACTTCTACTCCCAGCCAGGATCCTCTCTGGTGTACTCCCTGATAATCACACACCTGCAGAATCTCAGGCTGAACATGTTGAGTTCTGTCTGCCACATTATTTTTGGAGGAGCCCAGGTCTAAAGTGGCCTTTACATTAAATGAGCAAACTCTCTATTTTCACAAGGGTGGAGACTGTTGTGTTGTTCACTGTGATAGCCCAAGTGCTTTTTATATAGTAGCTACCAAACAGTGAGCTGCCCAGTGCTGAATGAATGAATGCCTGGAAAATGTGATGAGCAGTCAGATATGCTGGCTATGTTGCAAAAATAATCCCTAATTTTCAACCACTTGTAAAACCAAAGGGTTATTTATTTCTCACTCAGGTTCTATGTCCATCCTGACTTAGCAGGAGACTCTGTTTCACGCTACCTTCTTCTTATTTTGAGACTCAGATTGATAAAACAGCCACCATCTTCAATGCTGCTGGTTACAATGAGAAAAAGAGAGAAAGAGAGAGAGAGAGAGGGAGAGAGAGAGAGAGAGAGAGAGAGAGAGAGAGAGAGAGAGAGATATCTTCCTGAAGGCTTTTGAATTGGCATTTAAATGCTTGGCCATGCATCACTTCCAAACTCACAATTCATTGGCCAGATTTCAACACATGACCCGCCCAACCATAGGGATCCAGTAAGGGTAATCTACTATGTTGCCAACATCAGTGAACAATATTTGTGACTCCCATTACTTATCTTTGCTTTTAGTTTCTTTCCTTCAATTTAAAGTAGGTTGGAGAAGAGTAAAGAGTCTAAAAGAAGCCACTCTTTACATGGATAGATGAAGGGAGCAAGAATTAGAAAAGAATAAGACATTTGTCTTAGTCTTTCCCAGTTAAGAAGCAATTCTCAGATGTCAAGGAATCAGGCTTCATTGTAAAAGGATACAGTTCAGGCAGGTAAGGCTGGGGGTAGAAAAAGGACAAAGGTAGAGACAACGCAAGATGATTTTCTACATGTCACTTGATGTTATGGACTGAACGTTTGTGTCCCTATCAAATTCATATAGTGAAGCCCAATGTGATGGTAACCGGAGGTGGGATTTTGGGGAGGTAATTAGGTTTAAATCAGGCCACCAGGGTGGAACCCTCATTATGGGATTAGTGCTCTTGTAAGAAGAGGAAGACAGAAACATCTGCTCTTCTCTCTTCATGTGTACACACCAAGAAAAGGCCATGAAAGGACACAGTGCGAAGGCAGCTACTTACAAACCAGGAAGTGGGCATTTACCAGGAACCAAATCTGCCAACACCTTGATCTTAGAATCCCCAGTCTCCAGAACTATGAAAAAAAAT
Source organism: Vespertilio murinus (assembly GCA_963924515.1). NCBI lineage: Eukaryota > Metazoa > Chordata > Mammalia > Chiroptera > Vespertilionidae > Vespertilio > Vespertilio murinus. The sequence continues at coordinate 16,187,142 of OZ004715.1, forward strand.
ATTTGTTGCTTAAGCTAGCCAGTCTATGCTATTTTTTTTAAAAAAAATAGCAGCCTGAGCTGACCAAGACAGTTGATGTCATGTGTAGTCTGAATCAACAGTGAGATGGGGTCTCCACAAAGACAAACTAAAGTTTAGTTTACAGTAACAGAAATATAATTGCTAAAAAAAGATGGAGGCTATGATTCTATCTAGTGCCACACTGGGAGAGCCGAAGCTTTAATATGGGAATATTGCATTAGTGCCTGGTGATGGATTAATACATCCAGAGGAATGTGACTGGGTTGGTAAAGGACTCACTACTCTACCATATAAGAAACAGAAGAAGCAAAATGGAGTACCTATTGGAGAAGAAAACACTCAGGGAGAAAAATAACAACAGTTTTCCATAACTGAATAATTACTGTGTAGAAGAGGGCTCATCCCTGTGTATATAGCTGCAAAACAGAGGAATTTAACCAATGAAAAGAAACTACAAGGAGATAGATTTTTACTTGATACAAAGAAGAATTCCTAAAATAACTATCAAAATACAGAATGGCATATTTGGGGATTTGATAAGTTTTCTCAAAATTGATTTAAGCTGGAAATGTTATTGAGGATAATAAAACACCAGTCATTTGGGAAATAGGACTAAGTGATTCCTAAAACTCCACCTCATTCAAGAATCTATAATTTGGAAACACCAATTAAAAAGAATATATGCTCCCCTATGTTCATAGTAATGTTACTTATAATAGCTAAGATCTGGATCTAGCCCAAGTGCCCATTAGATGAATGGATTAAAAAAATTGGCACATTTACACAATGGAATACTATGCAGGTGTAAAAAAGAAAGGTTTATTACCCTTTGAGACAGCATGGAGGGATCTGGAGAGTATTATGCTAAGCGAAATAAGCCAGTCAAAGAAGGGCAAGTACCTCATTAGGTCACTTACATTTGGAATCTAATGAACAAAATAAACTAATGAACAAAAAAGATCCAGAGACATTGAAGCATGCAACAGAATGACATATTTCAGAAGGAAGGGGTGGGATGGGAAGTGACTAACCAATGAGTTTATATGAATATATGCATAGTGCATGGACACAGACAATAGTGCAGTAAGGTCTGGGAAGTGGATGGGAGTGGGGTAGAAGGGGCATAACAGGGTGCATCTGTAATACTTTTAACAATAAAGATATATTGAAAAACTAAATTCATGATTTAAGCTTCTCTTACACTCACTGCTCAGGACACAGCTCTGAAAAGCCACAGCACCTACTTGCAGGAGAAGATTTTGAAGGAACACAATACTCTGGCATGCCAAAGGCCAGGCAGTAAAGACTTTAGACTTTGCTGGTCATACAGTCTCTGTCACAATTAGTCAATTCTGCTGTTATATTTATTATAAAAACAGCCATAGTCAGTATATAAACAAAAGGATGTGGTTGTGTTCCAATAAAACTTTATTTACAAAAGTAGGTGTCATGATTTGGTTCATGAATCGTAGTTTTCCAACCCCTGCTGGGGATGCAGAGAAGGAGTCTAGCTAGAGAAGCTGCTTATTCGAGACATCTGCACTCGGTGAGTGCCTCGTCCTCCTTCTAGTAATAAGGACACCGAAGCCAAAATGTCAGGGGATCTACTCATTTCTGTCCAAAGCCAAGGAAACCAAATAGCCTCTCTGGCTTAGCAAGAGACAGAGAGAGCTCTGAAGAAAGCACAGATATTTGTGATAATGGCTTGAAAACACAAGAGAATATAGTAAAAGAAAATGGGTTTTTAGGAAAGAGATTTATGCTTGGCTTTCAAACCTGGCTCATGGCACCTCCTAAGAAAACAAAAACCAGAGATACCATTGGGGCACTTATGTGTTGGCCCAGGGACTTTAGAGATTGGCAATAATATGTAAAAAAATCAGGACTAGGCCAGGAACATACGTGCCTATATTATAGTTCTTCACTAACTTGGAAGAACAACTAATGGGTACCATCAACGATTTCTGGATGCAGGGTTGTAGGACCAGATGTAGGTCTCCAACCCCAGTGGAATGTGAAGGAATGTGCCTTCACATGGTGAGCTTACGCAAGCCAACCCTTACAGGCCAGGACAACCAAAGGGTGCACATCCATGTCTCTCCCCAAGGATGAAGCCAAGACAAGCGGACAATTAAAACAGATTAATGGCTTTGATTTAAATGGAAAAAAAAGTTCAAGCCAGCATGTTGAGCTCATCATCAGGCATTATTCTAATGGCATGCAAATTGTAGAAACGGTAGACATTCCTTCCAACTACGTTTTCATTACGGATTCAGCTTTTTTTTTCTCTCCCCTCAGAATAATAGTAAATGACATGCGAACTTCATATGAACTATAGGTCATGAAAGCATTCAGTATTGGCATTTTTAATCTAAAAAGTCTGGTGCCAGAAAATCAATATGTTTCAGTTGCCGCATTCGAATGCAATTTTCCTCACGTAACAGGGTTTCTTTCTTTCCTTCTTTCTTTACCTTTGGAGTCTTTTTTTTCTTTTTTTTTAAGAATGAATAATTCCTGGTTTTTCTATGAAACAAGCCGCTGTATTATAAGGTAATGACATCAATAACGCATTACATGTAAACAGAAAATGAACAAAAAATCATTCAAGGCCCTTTTGAAACTGGAGCGCTTTTCATCAGCACTATTACAGGTTCCATTCACATTATCGGATTGAACCATCCTGCATAACCGAGGTGCTGACAAGTCCTGATTACCCAATAACTCCTGGATCCCTTTCAGGCAGGTTCACGGAGAGGACAGGAATGCCGGGCCTTCCTGGGGGGCCGCCGGCTGGCCGCGGAGACCCAATCAATGAAACCCAATGCTCTCTCACTCCCCTTCGCCAAAAAAAGGGGTGCTGGACTTCTTGGCGTGTGATTGGCCTCTTCTTCCCATGCTCTGAATTGTTTCATAGAACAACTGTTTACAATAGAGTCTAGGAGGGGCCAGGCTAAGCCTTCAAAAGTCTTCCTCCTAAATATTTACAAGGCTCCAGGTGGACCACCTAAGTGTCGCTTAGGTTCAGAGTCAACAGAAAGAGGTAGGACACTCAGGACACAGAGGGTACCAGGCAGGTCAAATCACTTTTCCAACAACCAATCATTTACTTGCTTTTTGCTCCTCACACATGAGTGGCATTGCCACCAGGATCTCCGAAGACCACTGGGAGATAGCAGGCTCTATCTTGGGGAATTCTAGTGGAAGCCCATATTCTTTCTGCCACGCAAATGGGATTTTCCCTCCTCACAGGGAGAGTGTGATGGACGCTGTCACTCTGGACACTGTCACTCAAGGAAAGCCTGATGTTTGCAGGATGGTCCTCCCTAAAGCAGAGAGTCAGGGCTGGGAGGACCACCTTTCCTTTTTTTCTAGATAACTCTTCAACCCTCATCCAGGAACTGCAGCCCTCTGCTTGTGGTGCAGCTCTGAGCAGCCGCCAAGCCAACCTAAAAGAGCCTTTAAACAAGCAAACTGTGGTCTTGCCTGTTGGGTGGTATATCACCATATATTTGACGTAATCTTCAGCTTGGGAGAGATCATATTTTTAAAACAAATTTCTTGGCTTCCAGCTTGGCTCTGGGACCTTGCTGTCTGAGCAACTTGGGCTTCCCTAATTAATTCTGGCTCCAGCCTTTTTATTTTTTTCCCCCTCCCTTAAAACCTTTCCTCCAACAGCTAGAGTCACACACGGATACATTTGCACGCATAAAACAACAAATAGATTGCTGGGTTCCTTATGGAAATCTCTGAAATGAAAATGAGGGTTTAAAAGCATGGCTTTGAAGCACAGTTTAGTGTATTCTATGCCTAGAGGCAGGGTGGGACAGGGGTCAAGCTTGTGGACGCTGTTTAAATCCCAGTTCACCCTTTACTGGCTGTGTATTTTGTGAAAGTCTCCTAACCTCTTTTGCCTCAGTTTCCAATCATGCAAAACATGTACTAGGCTTAGAACAGTGTCTCATATGGAGTAGACACTCATTAAATGGCAGCTATTATTACTAATGTGAATTATTAGTAATTATTACTAATGTAAATAGTAAAATTGTGGAGAAAGTCTGACTTGCTAGGGTGTCTTGGTAGAACTTGGTGCATTTGGAGATTTCATCCTAAAGGTGATGATAGCCATTGGAGAGCTCCAAATAGGGGGGTGACATGATTGGAATTACAATCTAAAAGATTGCTCTAGCTGATAATGTGGAGCCAGTCTTTATGTGCAAGAGTGGAAGCGGGAAGAATTATTGGAGGATTATTATAATAACTCGGGTAGGATCAAATGGAGCCTTGGACCTGTGAAGGTGGGAAGCAGTGGTTAGATTCTGGATGACTCTCAAGATGGAGTCCATAGACTTGTGGCAGGATTAGACATTGGGAAGGACAGAGCCAAAGACTCTTCCAAGGGTAGACAGACCAAATGGAATTGATCAAGGTCAATGGAAAAGTCCCAAAGAGTGAAGATGAGAGGCAAGCTGGATAATGAAGAAACAGACCACTGTAGGCAGCCTAAGGAGATAATACCAGAGCAGTTCTGATGAATGGAGCAGAGAGGTGGGTATGTTTGAGACTCTGGGCAAGAGGAGGGGATGTAAAGGACGTTCACACCAGAAGGAAAAGCTTGAACAAAGGTGTGGAATAATGGAATAAACACTTAACGTCAAGCAAAGAGGTGAATAGCAGAACTGAATTGAGCAGCTTCTCTAAGAAGCAATAAAGATAAGGCTAAATGAGTCGGGTTTTGAAAGGCCTTGACTATCTGCCAGATTTACTCCTGCCCAGTAATAGGCTGGGCTTCTGGACACTGGCTTCTAGGCTCAGCCATGATCTGCACATCAGATAAGAGGCCGCCTTATTCTGCAAACCCCTGGATAGTTGTAGGTATACTACCACAGATGTGTTATGAAAACAGTCAGATATTAACATTGATCTTGGGTCATTCAAAACTTAAAGATGAATCATTTACATGAACAGTACTTTCCCTTTTGGACAGTGGAACACATCTTTCTGCAATTTACTAACTAAATTCTACACAATGTGTGCTTTGGTTATATAACTAACATAGCAAAATTATATTTTGCTCATGTACCATTTACTATAGGCATTACATTTCTGGGTGCATTAAGCATCAACACTTACACTAACCATTCAAGACTATAGATGCAAAGTCATTTATACTCCAGTTCATGGGCAATTTAAAGGATTTTTCAAGAGCAATTTTTTTTCTATTCTCAATATTTTTGCTTTGGATATTGGAATGTAAATCTTGAATGATGTCAATTTGAAGCACCAGTTCATAGTCTTGGTTGCACTTTGGAATCACCTGGGGAATTTTATAAAAGAGTGCCCATCCAGGTTCTGATTTAATTGATGTGGGAGGAGGCCCACTCAAATGAAGTTTGTTAAAATCTCCTGGGGTGCCCTAGGCAGTTCGGCTCAGTAGTTAGAGTGCCACCCCACAGACTGAAGGACTGAGGATTTCAATTCTGGTCCAAGGCATGTACCTAGGTTGTAGGCTCGATCCCTGGACATGGGTCAAGGTGTGTGTGGGAGACAACCAATAGATGTGTCTCTCTCATATTGATGTTTCTCTCTCTGTCTCTCCCCCTCCCTTTCACTCTCTCTAACAACATCAGTGGAATATATCCTTGAGTGAGGATCAACAACAACAAAAATCTCCTGACGTGAGTCTACTGTGCTGTCAAGTTTAAGAATGAGTCATGTTTATTTCGCTTTAAGGATATTTCATTTTTAAGATCATTGAAATGGTGTGCATGTACCCCTACTACTGAGGTCAAAGGGGTCTGTCTTCTCCCACATCTCCATGTGCCTAAGGTAGAGGGGAGATGAGCCTAGGAGGAACTAGTATGCTTTATTTTTCTGGAACTTTGGAAGTATTCTGTGTTTTTTGTTTTTGTTTTTTAATTTCATACCAGGTACCACTAAGTCTCAGGATTGTACTAGCTATGACCTGGCAGTATTCTCAAGCCTAGTTAAATCAGCGGGCCACCCACAGTCCCACTGCATCCTTGAACCCTGGACTCTGTAATCTGCAATTTAGAGAAAAAAAACAACAAGACCAAACAAAGTAAAATAAAATAAAATGCAAACATTCTGCCAGGCTGGCGGTGGCTCTGCGGGGTTCAAAAGTAGGCCCATTGAAATTCCGCCAGTGATTGCGGTAAGTTGTTATTGTATCGGAGTTTCACAGAGAAGGAAACCTGAGCATCCCAAACAGCCCAAGTTATCCAGGGAAGAGAGATGATGAACACCAACCGCCATGCAGAAAAGAAACAACTTTTACTTGATGAGGTCTTAACCTTGGGGTGGGTTCCTGCCCACGCTTGCGCAGCTCAAGATCATGGGGGATTAGAGGGAAAAGCTAAATTAAAGATGGGACGGGGGTCTTCATGTTGGCACCCATTCAGCCTCGGCCTTTTATTTTACTTACTCTTTGGGCTAGCTCACAACTCTTTACTGAAGCTCACTTTGCTATTGTTGTCAAATATTAAGTGCTAGCTTAATTGCAGAGCCCACCGAACAGAAAGTCCTATGACCAAGTTTGTCAACAGGGGTTCATGGATGAAAGCACTTGAATCGGATTAAAGGGGCTCGGCAAAGTTGTGGGGATAAAATCAGTGTCGGTTTTCTTTGCTTCTCAGGTCACGGTCTCCGGGCTCGGGTTTTCTCATCTGCAAATGGAGGTAATGATACCTCGCAAAGTCCTGCTAGGCTTCGGGGCTGGAACTGCCGTGCGTGCCATGTGGCTGCTCATGGAAAGGGCCAAAGAGCCTCCTGGGGAAGCAATCAGGGAGTACATTCAGGCTCAGAGGGCCTTCGAGGGTTGGAGTCATTCATTCTAAGGAGAGCACAGAGCCTGCCATTCCGATTGTCTTCTAGACAATCATACCTGGGAAATGAAGAGGTAAAGAGAAATACTAAAAAAGTGATCTCTCTCTCTCTCTCTCTCTCTCTCTCTCTCTCTCTCTCTCTCTCTCTTATTCTCACAGACCTACTCTGTTCTCCATCAGGCCCAGACCAGCTTCAATGAGAACTCATTTTTCTTCTCATCGTTTAGTTGAGGTAGAATTCACATAACATAAACTTCACCCCTTTAAAGTGTACAATTCAGTGCTTGTAAGTATATTCACTAAGGTGTGCGGCCATATCACTGTCTAACTCCATTTTCATCTGCATGGAGATCACGGCGGTGGAGAAACAGCCACCAGGAGCCTCTGAAACAGCAGAGGCACCAGCCACTGCCATCATTTAGGAAACCAAGCAGAAGAGAAGGAAAATGGCCCACACGGGGGAAGTTGGCAGGCACCCACAGGAGATGCCAGGAAATTGTTTTGTGCTGGAGGTTCGGACTCCCGGAAATGTTCAGCATTAAAGGGGAGGACTAGAATCCTGTAAAGAAATTCCATCAACCCTGGCCTGTGTGGCTCAGTTGGTTGAGTGTTGTCCCATACACCAAAAGGTTGCCAGTTTGATCCCAGGTAGGGTGTATGTGGGAAGCAATGGATTGATGTTTCTCTCTCACATCAACATTTCTTTCTCTCCCTCTCATTTCCTTTCTCCCTCAAATCAATAAAAACATATTAAAGCCCCAGTTGGTTTGGCTCGGTGGAAAGAGCGTCAGCCTTTGGACTGAAGGGTCCCAGGTTCCATTCCAGTCAAGGGCATGTGCCTGGGTTGTGGGCCCAATGCGGAATGTGCAGGAGACAGCCAATCAATGATTTTCTCTCATCATTGATGTTTCTATCTCTTACTCACCTTCCTCTCTGAAATCAATAAAAATATATTAAAAAATATTTAAAAAACATTCTGCATTACCAGCCTGGTTCAGTGGTTGAGCATCAACCTCTGAACCAGGAGGACACAATTTGATTCCCAGTCAGGGCACACACAGCTAGATTGTGGGTTCCATCCCCAGTGTATGGCATGCAGGAGGCAGCTAATCAATAATTCTCATCATTGATGTTTCTATTTTTTCTCTCTCTTTCCTCTCTAAATCAATACCAATATATGTTTTTTAAAAATAGAAATTTCATCAGACAAATATTGGCAGGTGTTGCCTGGGGGAATCTGAGGACTAACTGGGACAATGTGCATAAAAATTGCCTCACACAGAGGCACTTATGTAAAAGGCCCCTGATGTTCCCTGACTATGTATGTGCAGAGGGAAAGGACTGCTATCCTGGTCCTCCTGCTAAGGACTCTGGATCATGCTGGGTCACCTAAGGGACATACTGACGTCACCCTTCATAGGCAGGGATCCGTATAGTCCCATCTTTCCTGCATAACCACTATGGTCCCTCCTTTTTAAGCCTTTATGACCCCTCCATTCTCAGAGGACTGCCCGCCTGCTGGGGTCCCTGCAGGGTTTCTTGTCCTGTGGGGCCTTGTCCCCTGGGCCTCCTGCACTGATCAGGGAGCACCTCAGACTTGGACAGCCATAGTTTCTCTTCTGGAATTTGGAACCAACGGTTCAGAGATTAGATTCTCTTTGCTAATGGTCTGTCAAGGAATCCACGTAGTTGAGGAACTCTGAAGAGACCATGTTTTGCACCAGAGAATATTGTACGTGCTGAAAAAACCCCCACAAAACAGTATTTCCGGCACATGTTTGCCAAAGCACAATCTAGAAGTTGGTCCCCATTTTGCAGCATCTCGATACTTTTTCAACATCAAGTAGCATGTGTTTGTGCTGAACAAATTATTATGCGAAGGTATTTTGTAGAAAACAGCGTCATCTTTTGTCATATAAGAGAGTGTTTGTCAGACACAACAAAGCAGCCATCATGGAAGCACAGGCTAAATGTAGAGCAGTGATGCTCAAGTGATTTCATGTGATGCCTTCTCTCCCACCATATCTTCCTAAGGCACAAACTATGAAACCATAAAGACTGCTGAAATGAACAGTTTGGTATTGAAATCGAATCAAATGAACTAAAAATCAATTTGATATATATGTAATGCCATGCGTAGCTGTAATTATACTGAATGGCAATTAGACTCAAAGGCAAACTGTCCAGGTGGACTCATACAATTATGATGACTTTTCCACAGTCAGCTGGAGGGAGGTGGAGGGCAAATGATTCTCAAAAAGGAGAGGCAGAGGAATTAATATTTCCTAGTCTTTAACTTTCTTTATTAAAATCTCTTAGTTTATCTTTGTGTGCCCAAGACCCTTTAATAGGCTGATGAGGACTATGAAGCCCCTTTCAGAATAAAGTTGCATGGGATAAAATACATAGGAATACAAAGAATACCAGTTTTATGAAAAGACAGTTAAAATATTTTTTCAATGTGTAATATGTTCCGCTTTATTGTCTCATTGGATAATATGTTACTGGTAGCTTTTAACCATCAGCATAACTTTGTGATGAGCATGAATAATATTTTGAGATATTGAAACCACTTAAATGTGATATAAAAAGTCATAGATAATGCTGCTAATATTGTGTTTGGTTGCTCCCATTTGTGATCCTAAATTTCAGTTAGGAGTGATTGACAATAAAGACACAACTTTCTTTTTTCCTGTCAAAGCTGCCTGATCTTCCAAATTTATGTTAAGGGAGAGGCCAAAAGCAATTAACCATCATTCTCTGGTTCATTCTTACTAATTGTTATTTATCATAAAAATAACAGCTGAACTAATAATGACTGTTTTCATATTACCTAAAACTGAGACAATACACTGATATCTATATCTATCTACCTATATAGATATCTATATAGATATATATCTAGATATCTAAATATATATATCTATATGTATTGTTTTTTTTAGAACAAGTCACCTTAATGACATCTTCCAGAAAACTGTTTTAATAACTACACAAGTCCTTGATATCTATGCTGTTAAGAGTGTCCCCTCAGATGTGCCCCGAACATCAATGCAATCAATGCAAGGCCCCACCCAGCTGCAACAATAGTGACTTGTTTAGCTTCTCCAGTTCTCTCCCGACCTATGGAATCTGAACTGAGTCCTCTTGTCTGAGTAAACCCCTAAGAGTTCTTAGACAACCTGGGGAGAGTTGAAGAGGACTTTAACTCCCGGAATCAGGTTGTGTAAGCATTTATTGGAAAGCCTTTGGAATTCTGTAGTTTGCATTCCCAAGCCCTCCCAGGGAAGATGGGAAGTTTTGCTCATCCTTAGAACCAGCAGCCCCCCCTGTATCCAGACTCCTGATGCACCTGAACCCAAGATAGGTGATGAAACTAGGGACATCCTAACGTTGGTGTCCCACCCAGGGCTGGAAATCAGAGACCAGCCTGAACTCACCACTACGCCAGTGGAGTTCCTGAGAAACAGACACATAATGAGCTGTTGAGTTAAAGGGACATGGGAACAGCCCATGCTGGTTCTTTATCGCTATATCTAAGCCCGATTTTTAAGCCTATACTAGATGAAAAGATCTGGTAGCAACTCTTAATAAAATTATATGAGTGTTTACATAGTCAAAACAGTCCTTTTGTAAGCTGCACAAATAAAGGCTACCCCCCCCCTCTGAACCTCTGCTTTGAAGAAAGAACACACGCTTAGCTGTCCTTTGTCCTATCATACAAAAGAAAAGCCCCTTTCTGCGGAATATCTGAATCATCCCCTGGCAGTTGCTCAAGGTAAACGGAGTAAATTAAAAATTAATGTTTCTCATATGTACATACACACACATAAGAGAATGCTTGCCTCACCAGGCATTCAAAGCAGTTGCACCCATCCGTCATCACAAAGAGCCACTAAAAAAGTGGAAATGCGAGGACGACATCAAAAAAATTATGAAAACAATCTCCTGGATAAAGATAAATGTTCCTTCCGTGATTCGTCTTGTCTAATTCATCCCATGCGTGAGACTAGACAGAAGGGTGAGGGGGAAATATTGGGTCGACTCTTGCTTTTAATAGGGAAGAAAACAAAAGAAAAAATATAATCCTTAATAGTTCTGATATCTGAAAGGAAAGAGAAAACACACACACACACACACACACACACACACACACACACCCCACAAAGATCTGCTTTTTCCTGCATGATTATCTTCTTGTGAATTAGGTTTCCGATAAAAGCTGTTTCAGATTACAAGAAAACAAACTAACCCTGATTCTTATGAGTTCATATTATATTACAGCTTGGTAAAGAAGGCAGAAAAAGCCTTTGGCCGGTCTAAATCCAAAGTAAAATTAAAAGTAAACTATAAGTTTGGAAAAGGAAATGTAGCTTCTGGAGCCTCGGGTTTTTTCAACTGTAATGTCAGTGGAAGGGAGGGGGGATTGCAGGTTTAAGTGAATTGATTATAAGCTCCTTTCTTTCCTCAGTGGTCTATGTTGTAGTTCTTGTTCTGATTATTCTGCAGGTGGAATTCTGGGCCTTACTTCCCCTTCATTGTCCTAAGCCATTTTAACCACTTGAGAATACCAAGAGAGTAAGGGTTGCTCTGTTCAGAAAGATGTACACTTATATAGATTCAGGCCATTTTGTATCCCATCACAGAGGCACGTGGATATCCTAAGGTCAGTGTCTATGGAACTCTTACAAGGCATCCTTCCCTGAAAATAAGGCCCCCAGGCTCTGTCTCAGAATGAAAATTAATTTACTGTGTCATTTGATTGGGAGAAAATCACTGACAGTTGCATTGCAAATGCACTGCGAGCAGGCTACCTTGACAAGAAGTACTCATTTAAAGACAGTACTATTGCTAAACATGAGAGATTTGGTCCACTGATTCTGAAAGAAATGGAGTCACAAGAAATTCATCAGGAAATTCAGGAATTGGATTGTTATGATGATGTTCCAGAAGATGATGACATGATTGTCATTGAATAAACGAGTAAATTCTTGATACTGTAGGATTCACAGTTTGTCTGGTTTGTGTTGACAACTACCGTACTACCATACCGTATACAAGTAATAAATTTCCTTTATTTTCATTTAACAATAAATGTGTACCGTATTCTTCTTCACGGAAAAATAAGACATCCCCTGAAAATAAGACCTAGCCCATCTTTGGGAGCAAAAATTAATATAAGACACTGTCTTATTTTCAGGGAAACAGGGTAGATATGTGGGAAATGAGAGTTCTATACAAAACTCAGTCTTAAGGAACCAACTTGGTCCAGGAGCCTCAAAAACCTCCCATTATATTGGAAGAAATGTCTCCTTGCTTCTCTAAAGTGCCATCTCCAGAAGGACTGGGAAGTAAAGCACTGCTGGGGATGGCATACAAATAAGATGTCTGCTTCACTTAAATATATTACAGATTCAGGCAAGGAAGCAAGAGGAATAGGACTTCCAAATTATAACCAGTAATAATGACACTGACCAGTTCATGGATCACGGAGAACCATTGAATTAAATAGTAAAGCCATTTAAACAGGGAATAATTTGAACCTCCCAGGTAGAATGAGTGCCTTCCCCCCGTGATACAGATCATTCCCATCCTACTCATCCTCAAATAATTTACCCGACCTTTACCACCAAATAATTAACATAATTGAACTAAGAACTTTGATGTTTACTGCCTGCCAGATACCCTGCTATACACTTCCCCATACAAACTCATTTTAACCTCACGTCAGTGTCAACAGATAGATACAGTGCAATCAACATTTTATAGGTGATGCAACAGACACAGGGACATAATCTGCCTGAAGTCCTCAAGCTACAGAAAGGTAAATTTACTCTCCACCCTCCTAGTCCAATGACCTGGCTATTTCAATGCTCCTTTAAGCAGTCACTTCCAGAAAAATCCTGACTCCCAGCTTCTTTGGGACAGACAGTCTTTCTGGAATACTCTATGCTGCCGACCTCTTCAGATTTTTCTACTGTGGGTGAGAGGATATATTTTTTGCTTTTTTTTTCCTGAAAACTTTAATGACCTGTTTGTCTTCTGATCCTTTTCTAAATGTCTTCTTTCCAGGTTTGCTTCTCTTGGTGTCTGACTGTCCCTAGAGGTTATTATATTATGTTGGATTATTCATCCTTGAATGTATTTTTCTTGGATGATCCATTCCACTGGACCCTAGGTCCCTGCTATAGAAATCCATGTACATTAACCAAGGTGGCTAACAAGACAACCTTTTGAGAAACACCTTTAGTGTGTGAGGTGAAGCTCCCCCTTTTCTGAATCCTCCACATAATCACGTTGTCTCCCCTGTTACTTCTCAATTTTCCTGTGGCTGCTGGTAGTGACGGTGATGAAGGGTCATGGAGCTTGTTCTCAACACGTCTCTTCCTGCTTGATGTCTGCTTCACACTGAGGCTGGTATCTGACTCCTAGAATTCTGGTACCTTAGTCAAATCAGAGGCAGAAACAATCCCATTTCATCATTCTATCTCAACACTTAAAGCAGGACACTGACCTGTCCGAACTTCTGTCCGAACTTCAGGTGGAACCTGAAAAAATGTTCCTTTAGTATTTAGAACTCAGCTCTTACCATGAGGCAGATTTTAAAAATGCCATGAGTTTGGGACTCTTCTTAATCTCACATTACAGATGAGGAAGCTGAGGAACAGAGAAGTTAAATTGCTCAACATCACACAGCGGACATAGCCAATATATGAACCCAAATGCTTAATTAAGGAATCTTGTTCTTAACCACTACACCATGCTGCTTCTCTAGCATGAGAGTTACATGGGAAATGGTAACATATAAGTCTATCACTTAGGGTCATATATGGTCCTTTTGGGAAAATGAACAGATTAAGGCTATTTTTTACAGAAAACACATGGAAATAGTTTCTGGTATCCCATGAGGTTAGGGTAGAGGACTGATAAAAGAGTGAAGGGTTAACTGGCCACTGTATCTACTTATGTGTCCTGGAACCCTATGATAAGGAGCTGAGCAGGGGAAAGGCAGGGAATAGATCTGAGAGCAAATCAGCAATACTTGAAATTTTTCCTTTGACTTATCCAGGAGCAGGAGGCAGGAAGACTGGGAAAATACTAAGACATTGCCAACTGGTTTCCCGGAAGTCCCTGCCTATCGGGGGCAGAAGTGGGGGAGAAGCCAGGATATCACTTCCTCCTCCTTCTGCCTTAGGTGGTTTCCCTTATGTGATTGGATCTCCTCTGGGGTTCTAGCGATCACCCCCTGCCCAGCTCTCAGGCTCTGGTAGTGTCATCTCTTCCTACTGTCCCTTCAGCCTTAGGGGTGGGGGCAGCTTCCGGTTGAAGCTAACATCTGGGTTTTCCCAACATCCAAAGTTCTTTTCTCAGCGCTTCCATCAGCCAATTCCCAATATTCAATTCCTTCTGCTAGAAATAGCTGAAATGGTGTTTCTTTTTCTTTTCTAAATGCCGACTGATGGACAGCTGGGATGAATTCAAGGCCAGGACTTGTCTAAGGCCACATAGCAAGTACTGAAGTTCCTGGGGTTCAAATGGTTTTCTTTAAGAGCTAAACCTTTCCAGTTAGAACAGGCTGCTCGTCAGTGAGAACCCAATGTTTAAAATGTAATCCTTAACAACAAAATAAACACAAGATATTTTCTTTTTAAAAAAAACCTTAGACTTCTTCAGTTTTTAAATTCTTTTGATCTTTTCTGCAAGTTCTGATTTGTTCACAAAATTCTTATAGATGTGGGGTCCTTTCCTGGGAAACAGGCTGCATTTTCCTCGGGGACTCCTTTGGTGAGCATCTCTTCTTACCTCCTCTGAAGTCATTGTCTGCCTGATACTTGGGCTGAAGCTGAGGAGGCTCATTGAAAGGAACAAAGCCCTTCAAACAAATGGGCAGGGTGAGGGTGCCTGAGTCCTGGGGAGCTACTCCTAGCGACCATGGGCAAAATTGGGCCCCAGTGTTCTCTGCTTACATTGTAAAAATGCGATGAGATGGTGGCCCTGTGACAGCAAGGGTAGGTGGGGAGCTGGTTCTTCATTTTGGTGGCAGAGAACAGACAGGAGGCAGGAAATACGAATGGACACACACACACACACAGCCAGCACTCCTGAGCCTGAGGTATTTCCATCACACAGGATTGTAGGAAGGGATGGAGATACCAGGTCATGATGGTTTTAGGCAAACTGGGTGAGTTATTGCCATAGACAGAGCTGATTCCTATCTCTGTGTGGTTTTTTTTAAAATTAGTAACCCCAGCCTTGGGAAATTACTTTGTGTTTTTGTCCAGTGTTCTGCAAAATATCACCCGGACTTGGAAAATGTTGTGCTGTGTGTTGCAATGTCACATGCATTTTTTTTCCTATAGGGAACAATATTAACAATACAACAGCATCAACTATAACAAAAACATTTACAATATTCATAGGAACTGACCATAAGTTGAGGGCTTATGATGGGCCAGGCTGTGTGGTCTATTATAACACAATGAATTCTCTTAGCAGCTCTGTTAGGAAGGTACTATTATAACTTGATCTTACAAATGAGGAATCTGAGCACAGGGAGGTGAAGTCACCTTCTGGAAGTGACCGAACCAGTAAGTGGCAGAGGTGGGATTTGAATGCTGACAATTTGGTGACTTTGCCCACAATTTTGAATGGTGCCTTGTACATCAGAACATGGATACAGGCATGTGGTGGGAAATCACATGCAAAAGTGAGTGACCTGGTAGTGTGACCACACAGTCAGAATGTAAGTCACTAGCACAATTAACCTTTGGGCTCCAAGTGGCCTTGGCCACAGAAAACAAAACCCAATACCCTTTACTGATGGTCTAGGATTGTTTTCTGCTCTTGAGGGGATCTCTAACACACTCCTTATTTTGCCTACATTTTGGGGTATCTCTTCAGTGTCACAGACCCCAAAGGTCTCTCCAGGCTCGGGCTAAGAAGGCCAACGCTATTTCTGAGCCATCCGCCCTGAACAACGCGAGACAACTTTTCTCTGATAACGCAGGCGAAGACGAAAATAGAGGGCATGTTCACACACGCACACTTTGAAACCAGGCCTCTTCCCCGCTTGCCGGTGGGGACAGCTGACCATATCAAAGGGAAGGGAGCTCCCGAAGAGTCTGCTTTCTGAGGGCTGGTTTCTGAGGATTTAAGAGCGCTAAAGAGGGAGGCATTAATATAAATCTTTCCTAGCCCAACTGCCTCTGTGATAGGAAGCTACCCAGAGCAAGGCAAGCTCCCTCTTGTTTTAGAAGGACTTTTTCATCTCATCATCTGCTTTAGAAAAAAACTACAAAGGTTCGTGTCTGGAGGCTTTTCCCCCCTCCCTTCCCTCTGCCTCAGAGAAGACAGGGCCCAGCCATGGCTCCCCACCCCCCCCCACCCCCCTCGAGAGAAAGCACGCCACTTACTCAGCGCTGTGACCCTGCTCACATGAAAGGAAGCCCTCAGTGTGTGTCCCACTCTGTATTTATCCTCTAGTCTAGGACGTGAGGAGGACTGGCCCCGCACAAGGCATTTCTTGGATCCATTCCCCAAATTACATTGTGGTGGGAAAGGGGGTGTGAGGGGGCCTACGTACCACCTGATGGCCCTTCTCTTGCTTCCCAAGAGGAGTGAGGAGCATCCCTTGTCTTGCTGTTAATTAGCCCAATCTCCTCTTGGGGACCAGAGAGCCAACTTCCCTCAGCAGCAATCCCTGCCACAGCCTCGCAAAGGCTGGGGAGGCCAAGAAACAATTCATCTCTATCAGGGTTGGCAAAACAATGGGAGGAAAGCTTCCCCCCCACTTCCCACGTATTAAAAACAAAGTCCTATTAAATTGGTAAAATTTTTATTGAGAGGAGAGGTTCTGTCAGACCCCAGAAAGTGGGGTGGGTGTGTGTGTGTGTGGGGGTGAGTTTGAGGTGTTGGGGGGAGAGTTAAAGTCCCAAGTTAAAGATTAATATTCCAAGTTCTGAACAAAAGGATGCTCTTTTGTGGCTCTGTGCTTATGCCTCTGAATGTAAACATTGTTCTGAGAGGCATTTTTTCTTCGCTAGATCTTTAAAGGGTAATAAATTAGCCCGTGGACAGCCATACAAGCTGCTACTAGATGTGAATGTGAATGTGTCTGAAGAAAAGGCTGACTTTCAATCAAAGTCTATTGAAAGAATGGTTGGATTTTCTAAAGAAGCATGTTGTGCCTATTAACCAACTTACAAAAGGGGCCATTTCCTTGATTTATGTTTGGTTGCTATAGAGATCCTGCAGCCCAGACTGGCAGGTGAAGCTCCCCTCTAACAATTTCAGAGGTTTTTCTTAGTTATCCTCAGAGGCCAAACTGCAAAAGGTGGTGTGCAAACAAGCTGTGTGTGTGTGTGTGTGTGTGTGTGTGTGTGTGTGTGTGTGTGTTTTAAATCAAACATCTGGCTCAAGCATTTTCATACATCTCTCTTAAATGATGACTTATTACATGCAAGACTAAGGGCAAGCATTTTTTTTTAAAGGCCTTACCAACGTGAGTACAAAGAAAAGTTAATTGTTCTATTTGGGACCATTAATGACTGGCTTCTGCAAGTGCAGCCTTTTGCTTAAATAATTTTACAGACTACAGAGCGTTTGAATTCAAAGTGATCTTCAAGCATGGGGCTGTGCCTTCATGACCCGAGGGGAGAGATGTATGTGTCCATATTTTTTGTTGAGTGGATGGGTTAGAATCCTGGCATGTTAGCGCTGGAGGGATCTTAGACAATTTTGCCCAGACCCTCTATTTTTTCAGAAGTTAAAAATGAGATCTTACAGAAAGGAGGGAATGTGCCCAAGGTGACACAGGTGATCTGTGGTTTATCAGAAACGCTCCCTTTAACATTTGCCACATCCCCCCTCCCGACCTCACGAGCAAGCCATACAGGATTCCAGGGTCAGAGGTGAGGAGAGGGCTTAGACATTGATGATGGGGTAATTTTACATATAATTCTCAAAGAAAACATTACTACCAGGTCAAACACAAGCCAAAGCTGATGCTCTGGGGGAGAGGGGGCAGGGGGAAGGTAAAGGGAAGAAGCAGAGGAGTGAGCAGAAAGCTGAGTGCATTCTTCACTGTCAAAGGCCCTTAGAAAGGGAACAATGTCCTAGAAAGAGGTCAAGAAAGCCAGAGGCGGGTTATCAACCAATAAAGCACAGTCTCTTCAAGGAGGTGAACTGCATGAGTAGGGTCACTCCTCACTCCTGAACCTTGTCACCATGCGCCCTGTTGGACCTTCCTATAGGGTGTCAGGGGTGCATCTTCTAAAGCCTCTTGAATGTGTTTCAGGAATCCCTTACTACACAGTGTGTATCAAATTGCCTGGGCTGCCAAAACAAAATACCATTGATGGGATGGCTTAAATACAGTCTGGCAGCTAGGAGTCAGAGATCAAGTATTGATAGGATTAGTTCCTCAAAGACCTCTCTCTTCTTTGGGTGTCTTCACATGGCCTGTTCTGTGTATCTATGTCTTAATCTCATCTCACCAGGACACCAGTTAGAATGGATCAGGACCCATCCTAATGATTTTATTTAACCTTAATGAGCTCTTTATACAGTCACATTCTTAGGTCCTGGGGGATAGGAATTCAACAGATGAGTTCTAGGGAGATACAAGTCAGCCTATAACACATAGTTATGAGAGATTTCTATTGAAATAGGTCAACACTTCATCAGTCCAAAGAAGGGAAATTCTCCAGAAGGCTCTTCTAAATCCTCAACTCCAAGCTCCAAAGGGGAGTTTCCACAGCCCCTACCAGTACCTGCCAGAGCCTTTTCCTAATTTCCAGTAAAGCCAGGATTTCTTCACACTCTGAGTTGTGGTGACATCCGTTCAGCCACTAGGAATTCCTGGTAGCCTCGTTCCCCACAAGGTCTTGGAGTCTTTTGGCTAAGAACTGTTTGCTAGTGGCTGAAAAATGAACCCTTTGGTTTAATTCCAAAAATAATTTATGGCTTATTCCATTTCTCTCTAGACTTCCAAGAAACTGAAGGGAATGGCCCAGACGGGAAAAAAAAAATCTTTTCCCTCCCTCCCACTCTTTTATTATGCTATAAACATTTGTTAATAGAGCAATTATCTTTTGAGTTGTAAAGGCTAAGTAAGTATGAGGGGAGAAAGGGGTGAAGGGAAAGTGCAATTCTTCAAGCTTAATGAAGTCAAGTGAAATTATCTCAAGTGGTTGGGAGTTATGGAGAGCAGAATCCTTTTTTTTTCTTTTTTTTTTTGTGTCAAAGTTTAGTAAATGATCACATGCCATTCTGTTGATCTCAACCTCCCTACAGTTCAGTTTTTGTCAGACTTAATACACAACACACAATAAAGATATCTATGGACACGCCTGGGTCTTTAGAAAAGTAACTTGTGCTTGAGAGATGGTTGGTAGTAATGGGGGATAGGGATACTCTGTCTCTTTGATAGCGTGTGGTCCATAAAGCGATTTTCATGGAGCATCGGCTAAGTGTCCCCTATCGGGCTCAGTGTTTTACACACGTCTCTCATGTCAACCTCACAGCATCCCTAAGAGAGATGTCTGATTTATCATTTTGGCAAAGGAGGAAATAGGGTTAGACACGCTAGGGAACCTGCTCAGGGTACCATGGCATATGGGAAACAGAGCTGATACTTGAATTCAACTTCCTTTGGCTCAACCTGAGCTCTAACTTTCCATGTTGCACATCTGAAAAGGTTTCTTTGCTGCTCCAGGCAATGGTGTGCACCCTGACACCATAAAGGTGTCAACAATTGCCTCAACAATGCAACAGTGTAAGTGACTTAACATCATCTCTGGCTCAGGGGATTATTATGCCAAAATTGTAGGGCCCCAAATACAGGTGAAGGAGGAAGGGTGACGAATAATGGAGGGTTCTGATCCTTGGACTGTTGGAAAATGGCCAATGGATGGGAACTTGCACACACAGGATGGTTATGGAAAAGGGGGCAGGTGGGGGAAATACCAGTGTCTCAAGTTTCTGCAGGGTGAGTTGAAAACAGAAATATCAATCATTTAAGAGATGAGGAAAAAAGGAAGAGAGGAGGAAGGTTCCAAAGGATGACACATTCTCTTGGAAGATGGCGGCTCTGGGATGATTTCACTTGGCTCTCCTTTTTTCATTGTTCCTCTTGTAAGGAGTTCTGCTGGTGATCAAGAATGGAAGCATTTCCAGTGGAGAAACACAGTCTGTGGCCAGGTAATCATTCACCAAATGGATACCACCTGGGGTAGAGTCCCTCATACATGCAAATTGGCCCGAATCCTGTCCTGTGCTCATGGGTTAGTTGAATGAACACACAGCTGGTATTTGATTTCAAGGGGCAGCAAAAATACCAAGACTATTCTGCACCAAAGATGTGGACCAAAGAAAATAGCACATTGTCTGTATCCTCTCTGCCCCAATTAGCTCCAAGTCTTGCAATAACTCCCACAACCAGCCTGGCGTGATTAGGAGGGGAAGAAGTGATCAACTGCTTTATAGTCTGCTTTTGAACTCAGTTCTAAAGTCTCTCTTTACATCATTTATTTTGTGGGTTCGTGTTTATTTATTCTCTATATTCCAGGGCATCTTAGCCATTTCCCTTCTTCCTCCCCAAGCCTGGACTACAGCACAAACGGAATTGATTGCTAAATGCAGTATTGCCTGTAAACCACAGTGGACAATTTCCTGAAAATGCTTTATAGTATTTGCAGCTTAAATTTCTTTGACAATGCGTTGCCATTGTGGCCACTTGCTTTTAATACTACATGTAATATTTTTAACTGTATGAATGCACAAAATGTTCGACTTTTATTAAGTGTACATTTTATTTTTAAAAAGTTAATGGTGAAAAATTTCTTTCCCCTCCCTGCTTTGTGAATGTCTCCATTTGTAACCCTACATGCACATCTGCTTTTATCAGACTCTAATGAATATGGCTAACAACGAATGGAAGACAAATGTTTCTATCACAAGCTACAATTATTTCTCAAGATGTCTATTTCCATCCTTCCTGGATTTGGTTTTCAAAAGAAGCAAAATAAAAAAATATGAAATACATAAGATATTATATTAATAGAGAATATTTTGCAATTTACAAAAGGTTTTGCCATGCATTTCATCAGTTGACAAAGGGGAAGTTTTAAAAAAAATTTTTTCAACTCATACAGGAGGGGCTGGAATTTTCGAGGTGATTTTTAATGCTGGGGAAGTCTGCTGGCCCAATACTAAGGGAGGCTGAGGGTGTCTATCTGTGTGTGGACCAGGATGGATGGAAGCATTTACTATCCACACTTCCTCCTTCTGCCCTGCTAATGACCTCAGTTCTGCCCGGTGGGACCAACATCCCTTAGAATGAGAGGTTATTTAGCTTTGATATGAGTGCAGCCTTGGGACTCTCTGTAGAGAAATTGCTTATTCCAAAAATTTAGCTTCTTTCTTTTTCTTATAAGTAGAAACATAGCGGGGAGATGTGGCTTGGAATGAAGAGTACATGGGAAAAACAACCCCAAGTCAGAAAAGGAGAAAGAGTGGTATAATCATTGTCTGTAGACAGAAGAGAACACCAGAATCTATACAAGAGCACCAGGGGTGGTGTAACTTTGTTTATGTTGATGGGAATTTTATCAATGCATCTCCCCAATCCTCCCACCCCCCCCAAAATTCAAAACCTGCATCACTGATAGGATTTGAATTAATTTATGTGGTACAGAAACACAAACGACAAAATTGAATCACACAGTGACAAACACATTGCTTTTTTCAATTGCATCTAGTTATAGTCCAGAGAATGTCTTTATAATTGCAATGAATCTTGACCATATCTCTAGTCTCATGAGTGATAGGGATATTTTCTTTTTTTAAAAAATATATTTTTAATTGATTTTTTACAGAGAGGAAGAGAGAGGGATAGAGAGTTAGAAACATCAATGAGAGAGAATCATCGATCAGCTGCCTCTTGCACACCCCCTACTGGGGATGTGCCCGCAACCAAGGTACATGCCCTTGACCGGAATCGAACCCGGGACCTTTCAGTCCTCAGGCCAATGCTCTATCCATTGAGCCAAACCGGTTTCGGCTGATAGGGATATTTTCATTTATGGCCATGATATATAAAGTGTCTTGTATAATAAATATGTTTATGTAACAACATAGGTGTATTTAAAGAGAATTATTGAAAGAGAATTAGCAGAGGTGTCACTCATTGTAAGGGACTAACCTCTTTGAGTCTTGGTTTACTCCTCTGTAAAATATGAAAATACTAACCTTGTAAGGCTATTGTGAACATAAGAAAGAACGCTGTCAGTTATTAGGTATTATTAAAATGTTCAAATGGCCAGCTATACATGGGTAAAGATTAAACCAATTTGGGAGAACAAAATAATCGAAGAGAAAAATAATAATTAAGGGCTTCTGGTCAAGATGTAGGTAAATGCAGTACTCTCATACCCACAACCACATCAGAGTTACAGCCAAACTCCGGAACAACCATCATTCAGAACCGTCTGAAGTCTACCTAAACCAAAGTCCTACAACTAAGGATATAAAGAAAAATCCACATCAAGACTGGTAGAAGGGGCAGAGACACAGAATGGGCTGGTCCCAAACCCACGTGTGGCAGATAAAAATTGGGAGAGATATCTCAGCTGCAGAGGTACCCCCCCCCCCAGGGGGGAGGAGTTCCAGCTCCGCACCAGGCCCCCCCAACCTAGGGTTCCAGTGACAGGAAGAGAAGTCTCCCCAACTTCTGGCTGTAAAACTCAGCGAGAACACACCTGCTTCTTTCCCACCCTCTTCTTCTCCCCTGGCACATTCCCTTTGCCTTTCCTTCTCCTAAGCTTCAAAGCCCTTCTTTTGCTTCCTGAGCCTACACAGCCCAGCTGGCTCACTTCTATTACTTCTGTAACTTTTTAAATAAACGTTCTCTTATAATTTGAAAATGAAAGAAAACAAAAAAAAACCCACAGCAGGGATTATGGCCAAGTCAAATGGAGGGCTGCTGAAGTCCCAGGCATTCCTCTTAAAGGGCCTTGCACCTGGGCTTACTTGGACTCTCTCACTCTGAGCTCCAGTGCTGTGGCAGGAGCTAGAAGGCACCAAGGACATATGGGGAGAAACTGAATTGTGTGGCATCAGGGCAAGAGCTGGAGGGGTAGTTTTCTCCTAGACAGAAGTGCTGGCAGAGGCCACTGTTACTTTTCTGGGCCCTGCCTCCACAGAGCCATCAGGCTAGTGCCATATCTGAGTCTCATCAACCTGGCTATCACTGTGTGTCCAGCTCTGATAATTCCCTGAGACCCTGCCCCACCCAAGCTGTTTTCCAGTGGCTTTTCCATATAAACAGCTTGTCTTGGATCATGCTTCAGACTTTCCTAAAATCTTTCAGACAAGCAGGATCTGATCTTAGTGTACACCACCCCTTGCTAGGTGGTTCCAGGCCCAGCACTAGCAGCAGCCACAGTGTGGCCCCTCCTGGGCACCTCTAAGTCCAGCACAAGCAGCAGCCATCTGCAGATTGCTTTGTAGCTCATGCCAGATGGCCCAGGCAGAACACAGACAATGGCTGACCTTGGCCAGGCCTATATCTCCTGGGAGGCCCCAAAGCTAGCACATTTGGTAGACAGCTTTAGATCACATGGAAGCGCCACCCAACCACCTCCACAAGCAAAACACTTATGGGGCTGACTCAGTGGGCACCAGAGTCCCCCTGAAGTAAGTTCTACTCCAAGAGGTGGGCTCCTACACAGCTGGTCCTCCATAGTGGTTGCAGTCAGTCCTTGCAACTGATTGGCCTGGGGGTAAATATCTTGCACTAACATGCCAATAGCAATCAAGGTTCAGCTACAACAGAAGGGTGTACCTGGAGTGCCTAGTTCAGGTGAATGGGGAGGCTGTGCCACTGGGCCCTAAAGGACACCCTACTACTTAAGGCCATTCCACCAAGCCCAGGTGACAGAGGTTCTACTTAACACATAGAAAAAACTCAGGGAGGCTATACATATACTTTTTAAAATTAATCTCAGGTTTTAATTATGTATTCATTGTGATCATTGAGGCAATGCTACTCCCACCTGTAAAACTATAAGCTCCATAAGGGCTCCACATTACCTGGAGATGCACAGGTAAATCAATGAGTAAATAAGTGAATAAACATTATGAACAAATATTGGGGCACTTATCTCACAGAGTTACTCTCATGACACTTGGTAAATGTAACTACTATTCAAACATGAGTCAATATTTTGATTTATTAATTCTGAATATTAATATTCCCGAATGCACATCCAAATGGCTTTACTAAGTATCTTGAGACCCCTTTCTAGTTTTCATCTTATAGGAATTTATGAAGCACTGAGTACCCACATATTAGAATGCTGCCTCCCTCATTATATTTACTACTGCTGAATAAATAATTACTCACAGCTTAGTGGCTTAACATTTATGATCTATCCACCTCTTTTGATCAGTAATCTGGTCACGACTTAGCTAGGGGTTCTTACTGGCTGCAACAAAGGTATTGTTTGATCAAGAAAGGATCTTAAGGCCTGATCAGGAAAGGCTCAACTTTCAAGTTCATGTGTATCTTTGCAGGATTCAGTTCCCCAGGAGTTTTAGACTGAAAGCCTTAGTTGCGCAATGGATATTGGCTGAAGTCTGATTGCCACGTGTACCTCTCCAACATGATAGCTTGCTTCATCAAAGCAAACATAATGATAAAGGGAGGGAGGGGAGAGAGAGAGAGAAGAATGAAGTAATGAAGCAGGATAGAAGTCAGTCTTTTATGACCCAATCTTGGAAATGACCCCATCACTTTTGCCATAGTTCTTTATTAGAAAGTCAGTAGTCCACTCTGCCCACAAAAAGGTGGGGATTACTGGGAGTCATTTTAGAAGGCTGCCTGCCCCTCTTGTACAAATGCCCAGGATGGGATTTCTTAGAGACTCTACCCCTAATCCCGTTTCATTGGGCCGTAAGCCAGTGCCATCCACAAATGGGCCCCTCAGAGATGCTTATAAAGTCTCTTAATAATGGAATAATCCTGCTCAGCACAGCAGCCCCACAGCAGAGGACCTTTTTGATTCACAACTTAAAACTTGTTTCTTCACAAGGCGTGTCAGGGAGAGAAACAGTCAGTTTGACCCAGCAAGGTCATACTCTCTCCATTTCCATTAAATAAATATTCACAGACTCTGGAGACACCTGGGAGGTGTCAGGTATTATGCGTTAATTTCAGCAATTATGTGGCCTCCTGTCAGACTGATGTGACACCGGGGCTGAGATACAGAGGAACCGAAGCGTTGCTACTTGGGGTCAGGCCCAAAATAGAGAGTGAGGTCATTGAGTGTTCTTTGACCTGAGAAGACTGGGTGTAACAGCAAGGAACCTGCCACGGAAAAGGTCACGCTCCCGGTTGCTATGCTCAAGGTTCAGATTGGTTTCCACAAGCCCAGCTCTGCTTTCCAGACTGGTCCACATTGGCAAAGGTTAGGAGTCACTGGCATAATTCTAGCAGAGAGCAAAGCCTTCCTGGGGACACATACTCTTGATTGTGGCCTTATTATGCAGCCAAAAGAGATGATGTGGAGTGAAACAGAGTGAATGAAGAGACTGGAGGGTCAACCTGACTCAGCGAATGACTTGTTGTGAGACTTGACTTGGGCAACGTTATGACACCTGAGCCTCAGCTTGCCCATCCAGAATGGGGGTCAGTGGCCCTCTTTCACATACCCATAAGGTACTATGCAAATGTGGTGGGGTTGGCTTCCTCAGACCTCACTGTACCTCATTCTATTGCAACAAGTTGAAAACATAAATACTGTGTTTGTTAGCTTGTCTTCCTTGAAGTTCGGATGGGGGAAGTGAAGCAGAAGCCATCATCTTTTGGCCATCAAGGTCAATGAGGAGGGTCCTAAAGACATGAGTGGCTGCAGCGGCAAGCTGTCCCAGTGGTACACTGGCAGGACGTGGGCACAGCTCTCTGATACTGTGATTTTGAACCCATTATTCTAGTGGCAGCGTCCTGGGTTCCTCTCCACCAGCTCTTCCAGCGAGGCTATACACAATTATTTCTCTCCGCAAATATTTCTCTAACACCATCTGTACTCCAGGCATGGATTTGGGCCCTTGGGCTCATCGTTAAAGAAGAGACACAGAACCTGTCTGTAAACCTTGCATTCTACTATATATGTAGGGATAAACAGATTTAGTAAATATTTTGTATTTTAAAAATTAAGTGCTGTGAAACACAAAACAACCAAAATGGTGTAAGAGGACTCCTAAGTACTGAACTTGAAAGTGAGAAATTTTAAAGAAGGCAGCTGAGGTAACCCTTGCTGAAAAGGTGACATTTGAGGAAAGGTTTGAAGGAAGTGGGGAGTTGGCCATGGTCTCCGAGGGAAGAACATTCCAGACAAAGGGAACAGTCAGTGGGAGTGTGACTGGGGAATCGAAGGAACATTGAGGCATCCAATGCGGTTGAAGCAGGACAAGGCAAGAGAGGAAGGAGAAGATAAGTCACTTAGGTACCAAAAGTCCAAATCTGAGAACTAATTCCCCATGTTAAACACCTTTCTGCTTGAAACACCTGGAAGGATCTCTTTTCTACTAAACTGCCATTGACGCATACCCTTTGCACAATTTTGTCCTAGTCTTTATCAAATTGCATTGAAATTATGCTTTTGAGTTTGCACCCACTCCAAACACAACGCCTCATTTTTCTCTGTACTCCAAAATGGCTAGCCCAGGCCTTACAGAAAAGGAACGTGACGTATAATTATTAACACAACATAAGCATAGTTGTATCCAAACCATTGCCTCTTCCAAAGAGAAGACTCTTCTATGGGAAGATGTAGCCTCTAATATGGTGGTGTGTGTATGTGTGTGTGTGTGTGTGTGTGTGTGTGTGTGTGTGTGTTGGGGTGGATAAAGATCTTCCTCGCTGAAGTAATACATTTAGTATTTTAATGAAGTAATTATAAAAGTAAGTAATTATTGAAATAACCACATCAACTCCCAGTCATTAAAATCCTCCTAAACAGAGCTGGCATGATGGCTTAGGCTATTAGAAACCTTGGCAATCACCCAACGCCTACAATAGCTTCTAATTAATTGATCTCACCTCTAATCTGCTATTGTTAGCCCAGTGCCGATCATTTGTTTGGCCTACAGATCCTATTGCCCCTTCCTTTTGATTGTATTTGTTACTGTACCCTCTCTATCTCTTTCAATTAAGCACAGGTTAAGTGGTTCACCCGCAAGAGAATAGGAGATAATGGCACCAATCAAAGTAATCTCTTTAATTTGCTAAATGGATTACAGGGAAACCCCAGCCAAAGTGAAGTCATAGCTAGTGGCCTTCACTTGAACTATACACAAAGAGTATCTAATTATTAACCCACCATAAGCCAAGCTTCATTGTGGAATAAATGTCTATACAGTTAGCCAGGTATAAGCACTTTTCAATAGCAGAGATGGCTCTCTATGACTAAATTGTTTTCATGGTAATATGTCCCCCCCACCCTGGCTCATTTCCCAAATTTCTCGCTTCCCTTAACTTTCAAGTGCAACACACATCCTCATATACCAATCCAAGTACTGCCCAGCACGCCAGTCAAGAGAGTGGATTTATAATCTCTTTAAGGACGTGCTCTAGCTAAAATTCATTTTTCTTATTTATACTATAAATGCAAATGCAGGTCCACGGGCAGGATGCCTCTAGCTTTTGCTGACTCGGAAAAAAATACATATTTAAGAGTAAACAAGTTTGTCCTTAAGCTGGTAAGTGATCGTCCTTCTCTCTGTGACCCTGCTTTCTTCTCTCCCTTAAACACAGATCTGATGCTGAGACCCAGGGTGGGGTAGGGCACAGAGAGAAGCCACACCACTAGGATTCTGGCTTTGTACATGTCCTTGGTCTGTCCTCCGAGCAGGAAAGAAAGCAAGGAGCAAAGAGTGTTAAAGTGAGTCCTTTTTCAGTTAAGAACAATGGGTAACAGCAAAATAAAACTCATAAACTTTTCAAAGATTGAGGTACCTGCACCCTAATCTGAATAACTCAATAAATATCGATGCAATGGTTATGTCTCCAAGTCTTCCGATTTGCTAGGATCACTGCTATTTCCCCCCAATATCCAAATAAAATGATTTGACCCCTAATCTCCCATGCTCTGCAGTAAGTCCAGTGACCTTTCCAACATTTTGAAATATTTCTGAGGAGGCTTACGTCCAGGTTATTTCCATTCGGCATTCTTATCTGGACTCATCTCTTAACCTCCACTTCCTGTCTTGCCCTCTGGGATACCTGATCTTCTTATCTTCCCTCTTTAACTCAAAGACTGGCCTAATCCCTCTTCCTTTATTTTTTTAACGTACCATTGACACAGGGTGTGTACTATAATTTCCTGGAGTTTGGGGCAAAATCATCCAGAGGGGGTTATAGCAAAAGTTGATCAGCAAATTATTCGTAGATATACATGGGGTTGATTACAGAGTGTCCTAGGAAATGCTGCTTTGTTTTTCCCTTAGGACTTTCCCAGGCTCAGTGCTCACCCCAGCATTTCCATGACCACGCTTTGACATTAGAGGGACACATCTTCTGACACATTCTCTTTTCTATAAGTAGCTAATAAATAGTCCAGGACACTAAGACTGGCTATCTAGTTATTGGGAAGGAAGAATGAGATATAGATTGAGCTTCAAAAAATTCCTTCTATTATATTTCACTTCATTTGGCTTTCTATATTCCCATTTGGCGATTACCTATTTACTTATCAAGTTTTTGTGATACCCATGTATTTTAAGGCTTTTGCATCAATTATCTCACTTAATCCTTACATGACCCCCAGGAAGTCAATTTCTTGTTATAAACCTTATTTCACAGGAGAGGAAACTGAGTGACCTAGGGATGTCCTGGTTTCATATGAGACGCTCTCTATGGCTTTCACATTGCTGTTCATTTCATGATCATCTCAATCAACTGAACAAACACATTAGGAACCCATGATGTTCCCGTCACTGAGGTGGGCCCTGGAGATTCACCCATGACCAAAGTGGGCCTACTTACTGTCCTCATGGGCTTCTAGACTAGAGGGCATAATAACATTGAACATGTATGATTCTGAAGGTAGTGCCTATTAGCACAGAGGGCAGAGCACAGAGTCCTCCTGTGGCTGACAGTGTAAAGGGGCAGCTTAGGATGTTTCAGGCAATGAGCAGGTGATGAAAGATCTAGAACGAGATGACGTGGGACTCTGAGATCTACTAGTAAAGGGAGATGCATGGAAAGCCTGTGAGTATGATGTGGTGCCCGCCATGATTGAGAAGCGTGCAGGGTCGCTGAGAGCACAATGGAGAAGCACTTGAGAGCATGGGGCCAAGAGCCACTTTAGGACTTATTTTTTAAAAGGACATTTCAAAGCTTCTGAGCAAAAGTTGATCAGCAAATTATTCGTAGATATACATGGGGTTGATTACAGACTCACACCTTTTCCTCCTCTCCTTGCCCTGCCACAGCCTCTGTGGGTCCAGGACCTTCCCCACCCAGGCTGTTGGTTTTGGTCATTGATTTGCCTTGGCCAATGGACTGTGTGTAGAAGTGACAGTGGGCCGGTCACAAGCCTAGTCTTCAGATGCCTTAACTATTTCCTGTCACCCCTCTTGTACTTCTGCCATCATTGTGGGGAGAATATGTAAGGATGCAATTGCTGGTCCCAGAATAAGGAGACAGGAGGAGAGAAGCTGAACCCAACCTGCAGCCTGGACTCAGCTCTTACTGTAACCAAGCCCCGTAGGGCCCTGTGGGACCCAGCTGACCTACAGACAACAAAAATGCCTGCTGTATGAAGCCCTGAGATTTGGGGACTATTTGTTTCACAGCCTTATTATAGCAAATACACAGATGTGCCTCATGCCCCATTTCCAGACAGCTGGGCTCCGTTCGTACTGATTTCATCACTGTCTCAGCAGCCCCGGTATTCCCTGGTCACCCTATATAAGGCAGTCTCTCTTCATCTCCCCAACTCAGTCAGTGTTTGTGTTTCCTCTGATTTATTTTTCCTCATACTATAGAACAGAATTTTCAACTGGTGTGCCACAGAATTTTTTTAAACATTCAATACTTGACTATCTAGCCAGGGGCACTGACATCTTTTCCCTTAGATTGTCAAATAAAAACATTTACAACAGTCAACATAATAATAGCCATCTGGTGTGAATGAATAAAAATTGTACCTATTTTTTGTTAGATTGGCAAATATATATATATATATATATATATATATATATATATATATATAGTTGTGCTGTCAAATTTTAGTAATTAGTTTATGTGTACCATGAGATGAAAAGATGAAAACTGCTATAGAAAATTATTTTGCATATGATGTATTTATTTACTTCCTGTCTCCTCATCAACCCACCATTCCACCCAGAATTGCTTAGCTAATATATACTTCGCTGTGTAATTGAGTGACTCAGCCTAGAGTGGTTCCTAGCCATGGCTGCACACTGGAATCCCTTGAGGGAGTTAGCTAAACCCCACACTAGAGCCTGGGTCCCAGTAACATTCTGATCAAACTGATCTGCAGAGGCTTGATCTTGGAATTTGAAAACACATTCTGGATGACTCTCATGAGTAGCTAAGATTGAGAACCATAGAACAATGGGTGTGTTGGAGCTGAGCTGACATTAGCGATGTTTTCCTAAAGGCAATGCCTGGACCTGAGCCTTACAAGATGAGCTGGGATAAGCCTGGTGAAGAGGGTGGGGAGGGGCTAGAACTGCACTGTCCAGTAGGGCAGCCACCAGCCACATGGGAGCACTTGAAATGTGTTTAATCCAAACCAAGATGTGCTGTAAATCTAAAATACACACTGGATTTTTTAAAAAAGTTATCTTTACACACACTGGTTTTGTTTAAAGTTATTTTTATATACACTGGATTTTGAAGACTTAGTATAAAAAGGGGAATGTAGACTTAGTATGAAAAAGGGAATGTAAACATTAATTTTTATATTGGCTATATATTGAGACAGTATTTTGAATATGCCAGGTTAAGTGATATACAATGTGAACATTAATTTCACCTGCTTCTTACTTTTCTTTTTCATGCAGTAACAAGAAAGTTTAAAAATACATAGGTGGCCCAGCTGACTTAGCTCAGTGGTTGAGTGTCAACCTATGATCCAGGAGGTCATGGTTTGCTTACCAGGCAGGGCAGATGCCTGGGTTGCGGGCTTGATCTGCAGTGTGGGGCAGCTGATCAATGATTCTCTCTCATCATTGGTGTTTCTGTCTCTCTCCCCCTCCCCCTTCCTCACTGAAATCAATAAAAATATATTAAAAAATACACAGGTATATGTCTACTGAGCAGCTCTGGGCTACATGACTTTTCCATGCCAGTGAGTCAACAGGAGCAAAGTCCAGAGTAAGAACCATCACAAGGTGGGGCTTGGTTGGGGCACCCAGGGCAAGCAGTGCAGGGGTTGCAGGCCAGGAGGACTCATGGAGGGCAGGCTACTGCCACCTGAACACTGTGCTTAAGGAGGCAGTCGTGTCCGAAGGGTGCTTGGAAAGGATCTTTCGAAAAGCAGGAGGCCAGCCCTTTGGGCAGAGATTCAGTGGTGGACTGTAAGAGGAGATTGGAAGATACCGAGGAAATGAACTATTTGCAATAGTGGAGTCAAGTGCCTGCTAGTAACTGCTCTCCTATTTGAAGGCACTTACAGGTTGATGCATGGGCAATTTGAAACCATAAGCAGTTATGGTGATGAAACATACAGACCAAATGATATCTCATCCCTTATCTTTGCCAGCGAGCACACTTGCCCCTCTGCCTGCTGTCACACACACTGTCACCTTCAAAGGTGTTATCCCATCACTGTCTCTGACGGGCCAAGCAGGGAGATGTCGCTTCTAACAGCGTCATGAGATATGGGCCCATTCCAAGAAGTAGGAGGCTGCTTCTAAGAAAGCCAGCCTGCTTTGGTAAGAGGCAAGTGGAAAGAAACGCAAGGCACAACCAGATTAGAATATCATGTAAACAGAACTTCCACCTCAGTGTCCATTACGTGATGATTTTAAAGGCCAGTTGTAAAAACTTCTGGAGAAGGAAATGAAATGATCGCACAAATGAGCGGCTGGAAAGACTTGGGATATAAAAAGAAACATCAGCTGAGTGTGCACAATAACTGAGGCCAGTTAGAGCCCTTTGTTAGATATGCAAACATCCGTGATGATTCTACAATAAGTGCAATATGTGGATCCACAAAGAAGACACTAAATATCCAGCTGGAATCTAAACACAGTGGATGAAGCTACTTAGTACTGGCCACCTCGTTCCCCCCCCAGTACATTGAGACAGCTGGGATATTTGGGTGAATGCAGGGCGCTACTTGAGGCTTGCATAGATAGCATCATCTTTTGGTGGATAGAAAATGTGTACAAACTAGTTGGATATCAAAAGAGAAAAGATTTCCTCCCATAATTCAGTATGAAGGGTTCTATTTGATTAGGGTAAGTAGGAACTGGTATTCCATAGACCCATAGGGTTTGGATATTAGTTAAGATCAACCCTCTCATTGAACAGGGGAAGACACTGAGGTCCAGGAAGGATAGTGACTTATCCACAACAAACCAGTAGGAGGGCTGGGTGCCAAGTCCAAGTCTCCTGTGTCCCTCTTCTGTGCTCTTATTTCACTGCTACCTGTGGTTGACCAAGGGGTTGAGATGTCTTAGAACAGAATGACTTGAGATGCTAGGAACAGGTCTTAGGATAGTAGTGCTCAACCTTGGCTGCATACCAGAATATCTGGAGGAATTTTAAAAAATCCCAATTGAAAACCAGAGCAATTAATTCAGCTCTCAGGGGATGGACCCTAGGCATCTTTATTTTTTTTTAAAAAAACTCTCTAGGTTCTAACCTGTAGTTGAGAATTACTGCCTAAGGGGCTACCTGAGTGATCTTAAAGAAGACTCAGTCTTCATTGCCTGCCTGAGGTGACTGCCATGTCCCCGTCCATCTAGAGGCCTCTGTTATAGAGAAGGTGGGGTTCACACCAGCAATATGATCTTGACCTCAAAATGTCTTTGTTAGCCGAAACCGGATTGGCTCAGTGGATAGAGCATCAGTCTGCGGACTGAAAGGTCCCAGGTTCGATTCCAGTCAAGGGCATGTACCTTGGTTGCGGGCACATCCCCAGTAGGGGATGTGCAAGAGTTGGCTGATTGATGATTCTCTCTCATGGATGTTTCTAACTCTCTATCCCTCTCTCTTCCTCTCTGTAAAAAAAAATCAATAAACTATATTTTAAAAATGTCTTTGTTAGACAGACACTGGTGAGTTGCAAAGTCACCTTACTGGTGTACATAGTAGGAGATCATGGTACATCTCCCAGCCCACCAGCTGATGCCAGCTTTGTTCTCAGTAGGTATGACAGTATATTTTCCCACCCTGCTCCAAGTCACCAATATGATACAAAACATAAGTTAAACAAGCTTTTAAAGCAAGCATAGAACTGTCCACAGAACTTTTCACTATGATGAAAATGTATATCTGCACTGTCTAATACAGCTGCCACCAGCCACATTGCTACTGAGTAATGTCGCAAATATAATTAAGAAGTTGAATTTTAACTCACTTTATTTTAATTATATTTAAATTTAAATAGCTACAAATGGTTAGTGACCTCTGTGGACAATGAAAAGAAGGTCTTAGCATTGTGTCAAGTGATATAGAATTAGTAGATGACAAGAATAAGTATTTTAATTTTAAATTCTGTGGTCACCTATTCAATCCACACATGACATTAGCTTGCTCAGTAGGACTGGACATTAAAACACCACCAACAAAAACAAACAAACAAACAAACAAACAAACAAACAAACAAACAAACACCTTAATAGACAGAGGTCTGTGACAATGAAGGTACAGGTAACATTAATTTTTAGAAGGCCATTTGTGTACTTGGTTTTCCTTTGTAAACAAGATTATTGTAAACATGAGTTGAGTGAAAAAACTCCTGACTTGGAATATTAAAGTGTATAATGAGAATCAGTTTCAGGAATAACAAGGATCTCATAGCAACTGCCTCGCTCTTAGATGTTTAAGAGTCATATTGCAGTAATGACGGAGCTAATGACAATCTTTCCGTGGAAACTCTTCCAAAAGCAAGTTCTTTGAATGTCAATATTAACTTATTCTCCTAGAAGCACAGAAAGCACCAAATTCTCCCAAGGCAGAGGCCCTTGGCCAAAGAGCATGACTCAACTTTTCTGATCATTTCTTTCAGTCCAATAAACAGTCTTTCAGGCCCTGCATTAGCGATGAGATTCTTGGGATGTTGGTATGCTTATCCTACATGACGTTCCAACAGTTAGTTATTTTGGGTTAGCACTTTATTTTTCACATGAAAAACTATGTCATGTTGATGGAAATGCAAACCAGCTGCCATTTCTATCTTGGTATTTTATCTCATTTCTATATACTTGACAGTGTTTCTGGATTGACACTAATGAACATGGAGGGCTCATAAATGGAAGCCATATTCCATCATTCTTGGTGGTTGTGATAACTGACCTACCTCACTTTGCTATTGTAGAATCCAATATTATGAGAGACCCCCGACTCTTTGCCAGCAGGGTTGAGGACTATTTGTATTTACCTGAAAGGCAGAATAAGTGATTCCTTTCTGGAAGGAAAGAAGATTTGGTCAAGGGATGGCATGCTTTAGAAGCCAGAGCATGGCTGTGTGGGCGCCAGATGGCTGGGGCTGAAGTCCTGACACCAAACTACCAGTAATGTAACCCTGGGAACCTAGTTTTTCTGAGATCCATTTTTCTTATCTATACAAAGTACCTCAAGGGGTTATGAGGATACAAGGTGATGTATGTTTTCATGTCTTGTAAACTGAAGATTTTATCTAGGTGTGAATTATCAGTATGGGATAATATAGCCAGCCAATTCTTCTCCCAGTAAGTTCTGTATATCACTTTTGTTTTTTAGGTTTATGGTGGGCTCCAGCTAGTATGTACACGTTCCATTTGTTTCAAACATGACATTCTTTAAAAAAAATTTTTGGGGTAAAATATACAGAACATACAATTTAATATTTAACTTTTACAAGCGTACACTGCAATGGCATTAAGTACATTCACATTGTTGTGCACCATTGCCCACTATCCATCTCCAGAACTTCTTTATCTTCCCAAACTGAAACTCTGCACCCACTAAAGAAAAAAGTCTCCATTCCCACCTACCTCCCCCACTCTAGCCCCTGGCAGCGATTATTCTACTTTCTGTCTCTATGAACTTGACTATTCTGGGTAATTCATTTTAAGTACAGTCATATAAGTATTTGTCTTTTTGTGTCTGGCTTATTTCACTTAGTAAACAGTTGACCCTTGACCAACATGGGGTTAATTGTTCATGGGTCCACTTACATATTTTTCTCATAAATGTGTACAGTACTATAAATTTATTTTTTCCTTATGATTTTTCTAGCTTACTTTATTGTAAGAATACAGTGTATTCTTGTAACATACAAAACATGTGTTAATAGTCCTTTGTTATAAGTAAGGCTTCCAGTCAACAGTAGGCTTTTAGTAGGTAATTTTCAGGGGAGTCAAAAGTTATATAGTGTGGGGAACGGCCAAGGAGGGAGTGGGAATGGGGTGGAGAGGGCCAATGGGGGGAAAAGTGGGACATCTGTAATACTTTCAACAATAAAAATAAATTTTATAAAAGTTATATGTAGATTTTCCATTGTGGGGTTTGTGAGTGTGTGTGTGTGTGGGGGGGGAACTGGAGTCCCCACTTACATTCTATATTGTCTTCAAGTTTCCATGTTATAGCATGTATCAGAATTTCATTCTTTTTTTAAGGTTAAATAATACTGATTTGTATGAATATACCATATTTTGTTTATCCATTCATTTGTCAATGGACATTTTGGGTTGTTTCTACCTTTTGCTATTGTGACTAGTGTTACTATGAATGTGTGTGTACAAATATCTTTTTGAGTCTCTGATTTCAAATCTTTTGGTTTATATTCAGAAATGGAATTGCTGGATTATTTGGTAATTCTTTTTTTTAATTTTGTGAGTAACTGCCACAGTTTTCCACAGTGGCTACAATATTTTATGTTCCTACCAGCCATATACAAAGATCCCGATTTCTTCACATCCTCACACACACTTAGTTTCTGTTTCTAATTTAAATAATCATCCTAATGGGCATGAGGTGATATCTCATTTTTTTTTTTTTGGCTAGCATTTTCCTAATGATGAGTGATGTTGAACAACTTTGAATATGCTTGTTGCTATTTGTATTTCTTCTTTGAAGGAAACTTCATCCAAATCCTTTGATTATTTAAATGTGACTTTCTTCATGCCCCTGAGAGTATACATGTTTTGTTAAAAATATTTTTTAAAGATCTGGCTGCAAAATCATAATGTCCTTAATAGTAACTGTTAAATAATTAGCTATTGTGTTATTTAAATAAACTTTAATTATTAGTTATTGTATCTAAAATGATTGAATACTATCCATGTTCTAGGCACTGTACTAAGTCTTGCACATGTATTGACTTATTGGATCTTCACACTTGCGCTTTGAAGCAAGTTTTGTTAGTATTCCTATTTCATAGTTAAGGAAACAGGCTTAAAAAGCTGAGCAACTCGTTCAAGGCCCATGAAACTAGTAAATGGATTTAAACTCAGCCAGTCAGACTCCAAAGTCCTTGTTCCCAACCACCACACATTTCTATGATGGATGCTGCTCAATGATCCACTGACGAACCTTATGGGACATGCATGTTAGAGGAACAATAAATAATAGGTTATTGCTCATGATCTCTCATTTCAGAATACTTAAGGAGATTCATGGACTCATTTCTATGACTATTCTATGTTCCTCTGAAGCGATCCAGCAATATGGCTATCACTTGCTATTATTTAATAGCCCAAAGATGAGATATATTTTGGAACGAAGTTATGGTCCTCAACACCATTCTGTTTTGGTTTGACAGTTTACTTGAGGGAAATAAAGGTACGTCATAATTATGTTTAACATTGAGCATTCTTATATACTGGAAGAGACTATTTAAACCTCAACCACTTGTTCCACTAATCTTTATTGAGTGATTGATGTGCTACATACTACTCCAGGTTCCAGGTATGCAAACAGATGAAAAGCCTTACTCTACTGGGTGGTGAAGGGGGATATGACAGGCACTGAACACACGATTGTGTGAACAATTTCAATGGAGAATAAAGAGGTAAGAGGGGAGAGAGTTTCTAAGGTGCCAGGAAGGACTGACAGAGCTGTCAGGGAAGGCTTCTACAATGAGATGATGTTTGAGAGAGACCAGAACAAAATGAGAGAATCAATCAACAATGGGTCAAGAGCATCACAGACAACGAGAACAACTGGTGCAAAGACTCTGAGGCAAGAGTCTCCCTAGGAGGTTTATGTAACAGCAAGGAAGCCAGAGTGAGTGGAATAGAGAGAAAAGGGGACTGAACTATATTTACCCTGCTGTTCCTTGAATTCTCTATGGCAGTGGTTAGCAAAACGTGGCTCTTTGGCTTCTTGAATTTTTAGCAAATGCCAGCTTAGGAGTACCCTAATTAAGTTAATAACAATGTACCTACCTATATAGTTTAAGTTTAAAAAATTGAGCTCTCAAAAGAAATTTCAATCATTGAACTGTTGATATTTGGCTCTGTTGACTAATTTGCCAACCACTGTTCTATGGTAACAATGACATTTATCAAGTCACTGACCAGGAGGGGGTCAGTATTGGCATACAACATATTTAAGATAAAGGGAAATAACATGGGAAACATAAATTTGCCTTTGTAGAATAGAACCTGGACTATTTTTCTGTTTTCTGGGCAACTATGAATCATATATGTTATGCATTAAAAATAATTATCTATGAGGGTGGGGAAGGCACTTCTTATCCTGGAATAAAAATACTGTGTGTTCACATGAATGTGCAAACACACAAATGGAGGTAAAGATTTATTTCTTCTACATCAAATGATTATCCCTCAAAAAACCCAAATTATGGTCACCAAATCCTCTCTAATTGAGAAGGAAAAAAATCTATAGATGAGATTTGTTTAAAAGATTAAAAGAAGAGGTTTCATGTGTGAGGATTTGTCCGTGAGTTCAATTATAAATTTTTTTATTAAAAATTTTTGTTTAGAAAGTTTTACCATTCAATTATATGTTCCAAGAAATTAGACATTTGAACCACAGATAATTTAAAAAAGATATACACCTCTTGTAGCATTTGACAAAAACTTTGAGGAATTATCAAAATTAAGAAAATATATTAGCTCCAGCAGTATGTGTATACATACATTTGCCAACTTTCCATATTGGATTTCCATAGTTAATTCTGAATAGCCCAGTCTATAAACACTGGAAAATAAGAGTACTTCTATGCCATTATTACATATAATGGTCTAATTTTTACTTTATACTTAACCAAATACTGGAGTAACCACAAATTATAGCCCTTTGGCTCATATAAAATGAACTCCCACCAAGATAACTCCCAAATTTGAGCAACTTAAATGACAGTATTTCAGAATAATACCCAAGCATTAAAAATCTCTTTGCAAAAAGAGCTTGTAAAATATTTGCTATAGAATAAAAATGCCTTCAGTCAACTGTGGGAAAGGAAGGGATCTTCAGGATTCTAGCTTCCAATCACCACTGGTGAGCATGGAATTTTGTTCTTACAAACAAGAGGATACTGAACAAGAGATAACAAAATGAAGACAGATAAAAATGGTAGGTGGAAGAGAGTTAGGAAAACTGTTTAAACTTGAGAGGGAAGAGAAGAGAGAGAGAGAGAGAGAGAGAGAGAGAGAGAGAGAGAGAGAGAGAGAGGCTTAAAGAGGATGAAATCATCTGGAAAGAGAATTTGTAGCAGCAGCATGAGGTGAAGATTCACTAAAGGCCACGGTGGGACCAATGGCAATAATTTGGCCTCTAAAGAGAGCCTTCACTGTGAGAACAATTACAAAAGACTGTAGTGCCACCATTTCTCCACAATGCATACTATATTATAGCTGCTCAAAATTAATATTATATACGTTATAAATAAAGTTTGAGGGAAATGTAGCTACTAAATCAATACTGAGTGGCAGTCAAACCTGTCCTCCATCTTGAAGTGGGAGCATAGGAGGATGCCAGCTCCCACCCTAATTACATGCTTTTTGTAATGTTTCAAAGTTATAAAAATTCATAAACACCTTAATTTTCTATTTTACGAGAGACATTTCCATTGGATCGCACTAAAATAAAATAAAGCAATATGCAAACTTGGTTCCAAAGTAATTAAAGGGAAGTAAAATAAAATGAAGCAATATGTAATTTTGGCTCCAAAGTAATTAAGAGGAAGCTAATTGTTAATAAGCTGTTCAATTAGTTCCCTCAGACTTTTAAAAGATGCCATCAACAGAACACTGGGAGAGCCCTGGCTGGTGTGGCTCAGTTGGGTAGGTATCATCCTATGGAAAAGAAGTTGCTGGTTCAATTCCAGGTCAGTTTTCTGGTCAGTTTCCCAGTCAGGACACATGTCCCGGTTGGGGGCTCCATTCCTGATGCAGGTCGTGCAGGTGCAGTCCACCAATGTGTCGCTCTTGCATCAATGTTTCTCTCTCTCTCTCTCCCTAAAACAGTAAAACAAACAAAAAATGGGAGAAAAGCCGAGTTCACTGGGCACCCTTAAGCTTTTTTTTGCAAGAAGTCATGTGTTAGCCTTTCTCCCAAATTAGAGAACAAAAATAGTGGCTCCTGCCCACCGTATCTAGAGTGAATCAGAAAACAGTCCCCGTTCTCCTCGGGGATCTCCAAGGCGCAGAGTCCCATTTCCCCAGATTACAAATCGACCATGTTACCATTTAGCAAGAGCTTTGAATTCAGCGAAAAAAATAGCGTCAGCTTTATAAACAAAGTTGTTTGCAACAAAGGAGAACCCATGTCTTAAGGAATACCCAAACGAGCAAATCCGTCTTATTAGGTTCCCCTGCCACTAATTGAACGGCTGAAAAAGTGAGGAAGTCGCCGGCGAACTTATGAATTCTGAGGCCATCGCGCCAAACAACCTCCTAATATCCCTCGCCTTTGATGGCTTCTATTACATTCTAGAGCTCTTAGAGAAATAAGCTTGTCAGTACAAAATGCCTTAGGCCTCTCCCCCTTCAGAACTGCTGAGAAGACATAGAATTTGTTGACTGAGAGGAGGCGATCAGTGCGTCCCCAGGAGACAGCATCAAAGGCAGATGCTATAAGCAACCGCAGATTTAATGTGCTTCTTCCCTCCGCCTTCCCTCCCCCGCACGCTGGCCTTCCCCTGGGACTGACTCTCATTAAACTGACAGAATGATCATGTGTGGACTCATGGTTAGGCCCAAGGATTTTCCCAAAGACCAAGGTGGCTTTGAAAGATAATACACAGCTCATTTTTACACTCGAGGCCCATAGCCTACATGTCTTAGAAGTTGGCTGGCTGAAAAATGCCAAATGGAGCCAGCTAATTCACTCAGTTCTTTTCCTAAACCCATGAGGCTAAAGGCTATTGAGTTTCATGAGAAATAAACAAAATTTCAAATAGACGACAGTGACCTCCCCTTTATGTAGACCGGTCATGGGAGGGATTGTTTGGGTTGGCAGAATAAAGTGGTTACAGTGGTTAACTCAGAGTTACTGTATACTATGCCGCCTGATACCAGGAAAGTTACTTAATCTTTTGTGCCTCAGTTTCTACATTTGTAAAATAGGCAATAGTAAATTGTACCTATACCAGAATATTGTTATAAAAACTAAATTAATTAATACATGAAAAGCACTCAGGACAATGTCTTACATAATGAGATATCGAATATTAGCTACAATAACAAGAGTGATGCAACTTATTAATATCACATATTGGTTCACCAATTTTGATAGAAATGGGCTTATTAACATTAATAACTGTGATTACGCAACTCAGGTTAATCCTTCTTCTATGACAGTCCTTAAAAAGATTTTAGCTTATGTCTAGGTATTTACATTACTCCATTGTTTCCAAACTATTTACTGAGAGTCTATATTTGCTCTTTATATAGGAATTAAAAAATGAATAAGACCATCAGAAGGTCAAAATCAAGTCATGGAGATAGACAAATACACAAATGCTGAAATAAGATATAAATGTATCAAATCAACTAATATATCAAATTACCTTAAACTTGTACAACATTATATGACAACTAAAGCTCTGATGGACGAAAATTGTGCAAGGGGCTCTGCCCTCCCAGCCCAGGCTTTGTCCAGAAGGTAATCCGGAAGGACATCTGGTCTAATTAGGATTTTATGCTTTTATTATTATAGATTACATCTTAATAATAAAAAGAAACAGATACTCTGACAATATTTATTATGTGGAATGATATAAGCATAAAGATTGATGGGAACATGGAAAAGACAGCATGGTAGCTAAAATAACAGCTTGTCCAAAGATGTCCATGTCTTAACCCTCAGATGCTATGAATATGTTACATATGTGTTGAAGAGAAATTAAGGATGCTAAACAAAAGGATACTAAACAGCTGACCTTGAAATAAGGAAATTATCCTGGGTTTTCTGGGTGGGTCCAGTGTAAACAGAAGGGTGCTTAAAAATGGGAGAGGGAGGCAGAAGAATGAGTCAAAACAAAGCAATGCGAGAAGCACTTAATCACCATCACTGGAACAGAAGCTAGAGGAAGGGGGCCATGTGCCAAGGAATTCAGGTAGCTTTCAGAACCTGAAAGAGGCAAGGATATGGGTCCCAGTTAAAGCAAAATGAAAGGGACAAGCCCTGAAGAGACTCTGATTTTAGTCCAGCGAGACCCATATTAGACTTTACACCAACAGAACGGCAAGATAATATATGCGTGTTGTTTTAAAAGACTACACACATGGTCACTTTTACAGCAGACAAAGAAAACTTATACAGGTATAGAGTCTGACTTGTAAGTGGAAAGGAGAGAAGTGATGGGGATGAGAAAAGTTTCTGGGAGGGGTCAGGGCTGAGCATTAGAGGATGAACAAAAAATTATGTATAGTGAGGGCACTCTGGGCAGAGGTTCCGGTTTGAATAAAGATTAAGATGTGAGAGTTTTACTGATTCACTGAACAAAGTTTGAGAGGTGGGATGTTTGAGAATGAGACTGGATCCATTTGCAGGGGTCCCGTCATTGGGAGCTTCCCACAATTGGAGTGTAGTCTTTAACCTATGAAAAGGGGACCTTACAGGGGGCTTTAATCCATCCAACGAATAATAGGGTGATCTTTGTGTTTTGGAAAGATTACTAGGGTAGCAAGGTGGAGGATGGGTTTGAAGAGGGCAGGCTAAGAAAAAGGAGATCACCTAAGAGGTCCAAGTGAGAGGTAGTGGAGTCTGGAAATAGGCAGTGGGAGTCAGAAGAGAAAGGAAGCACCAAGCTGGGAAACATTGGCCGGCATTAGTAATGGCTTGGATGTGAGACATAAGGCTGAAGATGAAATCCAGAATGACTTTTTTGTTTCTAGCTTAGGTGACTGGGGAGATGAAAGTGCTGTAAAATGAGATCCAGAATGGAAAAGGAGGAAGAGTTGATTTAGGAGATGATAAGTTTCCTTTTGGATGATTTAGAATGACCAGATGGAGACACACAGCTGACAGCCAAATAGGTACATCTGGAATCCATGGGAGTCCAGGCTGATGAGATGGATTTGTCATCTCAAATGAGGAGTTGCATCCACATATGAGAGATAATTTGAACAGTAACATCACTCCAGAATGAGAAGAACAGTGAGCTGAAGGTAGAACCCTGGGTGACAGTACCATGAAAGAGGTGTTGCAGAGAGAG
This sequence comes from Vespertilio murinus, assembly GCA_963924515.1. Classification (NCBI taxonomy): domain Eukaryota; kingdom Metazoa; phylum Chordata; class Mammalia; order Chiroptera; family Vespertilionidae; genus Vespertilio; species Vespertilio murinus. The sequence continues at coordinate 16,229,875 of OZ004715.1, forward strand.
AGAGAGAGAGAGAGCGAGAGAGAGAGAGAGAGAGAGAGAGAGAGAGAGAGAGAGATGGAAGTGACTAAGGAGAAATGTGCAGGAAACATCCTGGAGAACTAGCAAGCGTGGTGTCCCAGGAGCCAAGGAAATAGTTTCAAGAAGAAAAGGAGACATTAGGTCAGAAAAATAGCAGGGTTCAGAAAAATAATACTGTGATCATCATGGTGACGGTAGTCATGATCATCATCATCCTATAATTATAATTACAATAGCAACTGGAACTTCTTGATCATTCATTATGAGACAATTATTGAGATGTATTTAACCAATGCATACCACACACTTCCTACCAGAAACTACTCTAAGTGCTTCATGAGTTTTAACTCATTTAATTCCCATAATAATCCTATGAGTTAGATACTCTTAGTAGCCCCATTTTTTTTCAGATAAAGAAATAGAAACACAGAGAAGTTAAATGACTTGCGCCAAATTACTCAGTAAGCAAGAGAAACAAGACTCTTCAGAGGGCACTTTCTTCACCTTAATCTCCAATGATCACAACCCATCTCATTTAACTTTTACCATACATAAGCCAAAGAGTAGGTTCCACTATCCTAATGAAACACATAATGTAAACAAGAATTAGCAACATTAGCCAACTTGTCCAAAGTCAGCCAGCTCCGGGCAAAGACCTGAGCAGGTGAGATCAGGGTGCATAAACCAGCTTGCATAGTAAAACTAGTCAATACCAGTGTAACCAAAAGGAGGGTTTTCCAGATGACATTTCTCACAAGACACAGGTCCCCCTCTCCTCTGTTTATGACACAGGGTCCCTCTGTCCTCTTATCTGGCAGATAAAGTGAAAAGCTGATCTAATCCACACAAGGACTGAGCTGGGTTGGGAATGGGTGTCTGTAAAACATGATTCCATTCTGACTTGTTATTACCTCTTAGGTACTTGTTATTAGCTCTGGCTCCTGATGGACAGCCTGGTGGGTCTTTGTCTCCTGTGGGATTATGGGAGATTTTGTCCTGCCCATTGGAGACTTCTTAATTTTTTATCCTATCAAGGAATGTGAATAAATTCTAATTAAGTGAACTTTTTGGTCATTTAATTCATTTATAAACAGTAGGCCAATATCCCAGAGACTTATTCAGATTAAATCAGAACATGGAGGCTCCAAAAACCCCTATCTATGTATTTCTGATTCTACACAAAATATTGCAGCTTGCTTCTCTGGGAACAGAGCCTTGCAGAGTCTTGGTGTTCTTGCATTTGCTGCCTTCCAACCTGACTTAAAAGAATGCAAATGGGGCCCCCAGTTCCAGGGAGCACTGAGCACTGGGTATTAGAGGCTGATCTCAGAACAGAGTCAGTACAAACAACAAACAAAACTGATACTCAGCTGGGCTTTGTGCCCAAGAAAACCAGCCACACACGAACTCACACCATGGGGGAAGGAGAAAGGGGAAAAAAAGTTCCAAAAACAAAACGAGGAGAGAAAAAGGCAGGCTGAGAGGCTGGCTCCACACTGACTGGCCCCCACATGCATGTGTGAGACAAAGCCTAAGGAAAGCTTCCCTCCACTTGCCCAGGAAATGGACTCCGATCTCTTGGGTTATTTGGAAAGTAGCACCAGAGGCCGAGAGCTCTGACTCTATGGAGAAAGGAGATGGCCTTGGTTCATGTGAAAAATAAAATAGGTGTTGTTTTAAAAATACTTTAATATATATATATTTTTATATGCAGAAGTCATCCCAATTAAAGCATTTCTTTGGAACTGTGTGGATTAATTAAGATGATAGTTACTATAACAGATAAACCAGAAATCTCAGTGGCTCAACACAATGGAAGATTATTTTTTTGTTCATGTGAAGTCTACCAATTGGAAGGGAGCTGAAAGCCAAATGACTGTTGCAGGCAGTCATTCAGAAAACATGGATAAAGGTAGTTCTCTCATCTATAACATGTAACTTCTGAGGTTGCCTCGGACATGGGCAGAAAAGGTGAGAGAAAGAGTGAAGGATTGTATAGGGGATTTTTATTAACCATGTAAACAGTGATATAGGATACTTTTGCCTACATATCACTGCCTAGAGATTGAACTTGATCACAAGGCTATACCTAAACACAGGGTGTTTTGGGAGATGTAGTCTCTGCCAGGTCAACCACTTTGCAGCAAAAACTCCATATGTGGAAAGGGGAACACTAATCATTGGTGAAAACAAGATGCCTCTTCCCCAATGGATTTGCTGTTCTTTACCATTTATCTTTATTATACTGGTTTGAAAAACAAATAGAGGGAGAGAAAGGAAGTAAGATAGTCAAATTAACACATTTGTTCTGTTTGTTTCTTGAGAGGAGGGAAATTGGCATTTTGAATGAGACCGTTATTTGGTCGTTGGACTGTTTATCATATTGTAGTAGGGTCACATCCTCGATCCCTGCCCACTAATGTCAGTGCACTGCCAGACACAATGACAATCCAAAGTGCCATACATTTCAGGGTTGGCCCTGTCATGGCTGAAAACCATAGTCAGTTTCAAGGTACTGGCTAATTCTTAACTCTGACTGGATCAGGTTATCTGAAGTATCTCTTAAAGCAAACGTCCCACTGGCTTCCATCCTGATTGACATTCCCCTAGGACCGTGGTCGGCAAACTGTGGCTTGTGAGCCACATGCAGCTCTTTGGTCCCTTGAGTGTGGCTCTCCCACAAAATACCACGGGCAGGCACGCACGTACAGTGTGATTGAAACTTCATGGCCCATGCGCAGAAACCGGTTTTCAGTTCTCAAAAGAAATTTCAATCGTTGTACTGTTGATATTTGGCTCTGTTGACTAATGAGTTTGCCCTGGGAAGTCATGTATTCTGCTTGCTTTACCATATCACATGTGACCCTATCCCAATGTGCCCGACAATACTCCTAACAACCCAAAAGAACGATGTTCATCCAATACAGTCACCTTAGGGTGATTAGCTACTTAGTGTAATGAGGTTACCATTTTAAAAAATGTTTTTGAAAGTCTCCTTCGTGATCTTCAGAGACAGTGCTACATAGAAACATGTATTATTGTACTTGAGGGAACCTAAGAAATTCCTTAGTTCAATATTCTATCTAATGCTCAATCACTTCTATCACCTTTATTTATTCAACAACATCTGTCCTGAGGCACTGCCTTGAAACTGAGGACAATGGAATGATGAGTACCAGTTACTGACTTCATAATTTAACAAGGAATACTGCTGTATAGATGGATATTTACAGTATAAGTAGGTAAATGCCATTGCTAAGGCAGGAAGGGACTGCTGTGAAATACAAATAAGGGAGGGACTAAATGAGCTTCATGTGTAGACATTGAGTTGTGCTTTGATGGAAAAAGTTGAATTTTCCAGATTGAAAAACGAAGGTGGTAGAAGAGGTATCATAGGAATGGGCTTGAAGGACTCCAGGTATTATAAGGGTTTGGGGATACAAAGGGGGGGGGTCTAAAATGAAAGATAAGGAACCTGGAAAATATAGAAGGGGAGCAAGATGGATGAATAGAAGTCAGATGGAAAGAGAAGGTCTGGGGGAAGTCCTATGAAACAAAAGGCATACAGAGCCCTAGAGTGGAGGCAGCAAGCACATTGTTGGAATTGAAAGGACTGAAACACAGGGCCTTCAGTTTAAACATCTCTAATGATACAGACCTCCTGATGAAAGCAACTTTATATCTGGACATTGTTATACATTGTACAGGTCTTCTCAATAGTCAGCCAAATCGACCTCATCTTAGTTCCTACTCTTTTGCCCTGATTCTACTCTCCTAGACATGTAGATTGAGCATAACTGTGTCCCCACAGATCAGCTCTCCAAGAATAGAAAGATAGTTGTGATGTCTCCAAGAGTATCTTCTCAGGCTAAACAGGCTCTCCATGTATTCTTTTCTTTTCTTTCTTTTTTCTTTTCTTCTTTTTTTTTTGGATGATGATGTTTTTAATCCCCTATTCTTTCTTATCACAGTCATCTGTGCTGGACATATTCCAGTCGGGCAACAGTTCCTTTAAAACGTGGTACCCAGATGGAACACACTATTCCAAGTGTGGTTCACCAGCACAATCTTTGATCTGCATTCGAGCATCAAATGAAGTTACCAAGCAGACATACCACATTACTAGTCATGCTGAACTTCCTGTCAATCATCATGAGTGATGCTGGTAAGTTCATTCCTTATTCCATTTAGGGGCAGATGGTTTTGGAGTGTGAGAGTGTAACTTTATATTGATGCATTTACATTTCCCCCGGTAAAAGTTTTGATCTATTTTTCCAGGCTGTCGAGAGCTTTTAGAATAGTTCTTTGAGTTTTATGATGTCTTGGACAAGCATGACAAAGCCAATGTCCCCTTCTAAAGACTTGATATTGAGACAAGGCTAAGACAGAACTGCAGAAAGTGTCATCCAAGACCTCTCAAGCATAGGTTGTTTGTGCCACTTTTTATCTTCATCCTTGGATAGTCTATTACCCCCCATCATATTTTAATGTCTTTTATTTTCATATCTAGGTTCATAAGGAAAACCCATAAACAGCCAATTAGGTTCTTGAGTTTTTGTCTGTTCCACTGACTACATAGATAGAATTTCATTTCTGACACCATGCTGTCTTTTGAGTCATTGTTCATAAATGTCTATTAAAGTTTGCTCAAATATTTAAAAATTCTGAAGTCATGATTATATGTCTGATTATGAGCCATTCTCAACATAGTGGGGGGAGTTATATGAATTTCAAAAATATGTGGACATACTTGGAGGAACCGACCTCTTTGATCAATCCCTGTTTAATTCCATTAATTCCTCCTGAATGATTAAACACGGTTTTTTTCATTGTTGCTCCTTCATTTGAGGATATTATGTTAACAGGGATGCACAATACAAGGAAGTGGATTTTCTAGCCTGAGAGAACGATATGAGAAAAGACAGCTTAGTAAAGATAGTTGCATATTCTATGGACTCTTCATGATGTATATTTAGTTTGTAAGTCTTAAGTAGATTGGCATTTTCTTGATGGCAGGAAGGGACCATCTTCCTGCCACATCTTTTCTATAGAATATTGGTTCTTTTGCTTCTATCACAGTGGAGTGGCAAGAACACAATAGGGGCTCAGTGAATATTTTTGAATAGCTAATCACAACTACAACAATATGGTTTAATGTTTAGATACACACATACTATTACAAACTGTTTGAAGCAATTAAAGTCTTGGAGATTAGTCCAATGTGTAACACTATTACACTATTTCATCTATTTCATATATATATATATATATATATATATATATATATATATACACAGTTATATGATAGATCAAGAGATAGTCACAAATAAATCAAAGTTTAGAAGGAAAAATTCACCTTTAATTAATATCTGTTGTACACCTGAAACTAATATGTTAACTATGTTAACTGCATTAACACACACACACACACACACACACACACACACACACACCTACCTATCTATATCCACAGTGGCTTTTACTGCTAACTCCAAAGTTATAAAAGTAATCCCTTATTTTTTTTCAAAAACTATACATTTAAAGGACTAGGTTTTGGTTGTTTTTGGACTTGATCAGCTCAGCTAATAAATGAAACTGTACTGCATAAACCACACTAATATGTTGTAAAATCTCTCTACAACCAGAATCTAAAATTATGTGTTTTTTCACCCATATTATTAGCTATGTAACAGACCAATATGGCACTTATTCATCAGAATAAAATATTAGCTCTTATTTTTTCACTTATAAGGTGCATAATGATTAAGAATTCTTGTTGCCAAGGGTGAAATGCTGCTTCCAGCTCTAAGCTCAATTGTTTTGTGAATTTGTAATTGCACCCTTTCTGAGGGATGGGAAAGGCAGAGGAGGAAATTCACAAAAGTGACACAAAGCAGATAATAATAGAGTCCTATGAAGAATTTATAATGGTGTTCAACATGTGAGGGTAAGAAGTTGTTTTTTCACAAAGAATGACCTGTGATCACCACTTCTAGCTAAAGAATTGTAGGTATAAGGGCCCATTTTGTGTTCTAACAACAAATAAAATATTAGAGTCTTGATCTCCTGAGAAAATTCACATTTGCCAGTGAAGGTGGGGGTAAGGGTTTTTTTTTGTTGTTGTTTTTTGTTAATCCTCATCCTTAAATATTTTTTCCAATGATTTTTTAGAGAGAGTGAATGAGAGGGGGAGAAACAATGATGTGAGAGAGACACATTGATTCATTGCCTCCTGCAGACACCCTACCAGGAGTGGGGATCAAGCCTGCAACTGGGGTGTATTCCCTTGACCGGACTTGAACGTAGGGCCCTTCAGTCTGTGGGTTGAGTAAAACCAGCCAGGGCAGGGGTAAGGTTTTTTAGAGGGCTTAGCAGGCATTCATTTTATTTTCATTCTTGGTGACAGTTATGGGCAGGTGTTAACCCAAAGCTAAACCCAAATTTAAACCAGTCAACAAAGTTGACCTCTTAACCAATATTGAGTGCAACCCTAAGGTTAGAGTGACAGAGAACTAGAAATATATTGGTTGAGAATATACCAGGTATCAGGCATAGTGCTGGATGGTCCTTAAAAACTCCATATCAATGAATTAAGTAATGATTAATATACCCAATCTATAGGCAAGATAACCAAACATCCTAGAAACATGTAAGTTGCCCAGTGTTACAAAGTTAGTGGCAGAGCCTAGAATTTCTCTGAATAGCATCACACTATCTTCAGCTTCATTCTACCGCATTCTTGTATTCATTCTCCCTCCTTTCACCCAGAAGTTCCAAGTACTTTGGTGAGGTGACTCCCTACCACCCAAATTGTCCAGCACCCTCTCCATCTCCTACACATATACCCAAGGCCATGCCCTTGTATTAAATATTTTAAGAATGCTCTCAATGCCTTCTTTTTAGATAACACATGTAAGGAAAGCTGTCAGAGAAGAAAAAAACCAATTGGCTGCCCAAGGAGGCACTCAATAATGGCACTGTCTCAGTGTGACACCCATCAGTATCTTAGCTTTGCAAGAGCAGAAGTGGGATACCATTCATTCATTCATTCATTCATTCAGAGATGAACTTGCAAAATACTGACGACTAACACAGATACTCATTTACTCAATTAAGAAGCCACCCATGTCCAGAGATGTCAATCTTGTTCCCCACAGAACTGTTTCTCAATAAAGGGAACTGGAGAAATAAAAGAAGAGAGGAAGTATTTCTGAAGCCTATCATCTGGGCTGTAGAAAGGCCTGATGAACTATCTCGATCCCACAATAAATGCATTTCTCTCCCTTTTTGTGTGTGTGTGTGTGTGTGTTTGAGCTGTACCAGCTACATACATCTTTCTCCTTTGCATAATTTATGCTCAGGAAACACTGACAAATTACATTTATTTTTTTCCCCCCCTGAGTCATTAGATGTCTCATAATATCATGCCAACCAACTAACAGGTTGACATTTTATTTATCATTTCACCATATCTTCTTTAGAATACACTATCTTAAAATACACATGTTTATAACTCTTCTCTTAGGCTGTTTGGCCTGAATTAAGTTCATCCATTATGAAATGGATGATGTGACAACTGGATATCCACATACAAAATAAATTAGTTTGAACCTCTACCTCATACCATATCCAAAAATTAATTGAAAGTAGATCAGAGACCCAAATGTAAGAAATATTGTTAGAAGGAAGCAAAAGCATACATTTTTGTGACCCTGGATTGGGCAATGATTTCTAAGATATGACACCAAAATGAAAAGCAAAAAAGGAAAAAAAAACCTAGATAAATCGGATTTCATTAAAATGAAAAACGTTGTGCTTCAAATGAAACCATCAAAAAAGTGAAAAGAAAACCCAAAGAATGCAAAGAAATATTTGAAAAAAAATCATATAACTGCTAAATGATTTTCATTCAGGATATATGAAAACCTCTTACAGCATAATTAAAAATGGACAAAGTATTTTAACAGACATTTCTCCAAAAAAGATATGCAAATAGCCAAATAAGCACATGGAAAAATGCTCAGCAATGTAAAAGTTTAAAGCAAATGAAAACCACAATGAGATACCATGGAATGCCCGCTATGATGGCTACAACCACAGACAGACAAGCATAAGGGCTGGCAGGAAGGTGGAGAAAATGGAACCCTCATACACTGCCAGTGGGAATGTTAAATTGTGCAGCTGCTTTGAAATAGTTTGTCCTTCAGACAATGAACACAGAGCTTCCATAGGACCCAACAATTCTTCCTCCTAGGCATACATCCAGGAGCACTGAAAATATTTGCCCACACAAAAACTCATATATAAATATTATAGCAGCATTATTTACAATAAGTAGAACCAACCCAAATATCCATTAACTAAAGAAAGGAGAAACAAAAAATTGTGTCTATACAATGGATAGCATTTGGCTATGAGAAGAAGGTATGAAGTATTGATATATGCTGCAACACATTGAATACATTTATTGTAAGTAAAAGAAGTCATTCACCAAAGACCACATATTGTATAAGCCCTTTATAAAAAAAAGTCCAGAATAGGCAAATCCATAGAGACAGAAAGTAAAATAGTAGTTGCTAGGAGCAAGGGGAGGTGGACTGAAGTGTGACTGCTCATGGGTATGTGGCTTTTTTAGGAGTGATAAAAAAAAAAGTTCTGAGATTAGCTAATGGTGATGATTACACAATACTGTGTATCTACTAAAACTCACTATACTGCCGAAACCGGTTTGGCTCAGTGGTAGAGCGTCGGGCTGCAGACTGAAAGGTCCCGGGTTCGATTCCGGTCAGGGGCATGTACCTTGGTTGCGGGCACATTCCCCAGTAGGGGGTGTGCAAGAGGCAGCTGGTCGATGTTTCTCTCTCATTGACGTTTCTAGCTCTCTATCTCTCTCCCTTCCTCTCTGTAAAATATCAATAAAATATATTAAAAAAAAAACTCACTATACTTCTTATTTTAAAGAGGTGAACCTCATGATTTGTGAATTATGCCTCAATAAATTATTTTTTAAAGAGTATATTTGAGTTCCTGGGGGAAAGCTTATACATTATCATATTTTTGGACTTTGCTTTTTATTTATTTTTTATTATTTTATTTTATTTTTTAAAATATTTTTTTATTAAATTATTATCTGTGTACATGTATTACCATTGCCCACCCGTCCCATACATGCCATGACCTCACTCATTTATGGATAATAAAGAACATTATAAACTGATGAACCAAAAGATAGATATAGAGACAGTAAAGCAACAAGCAGACTGTCAAATGACAGCGGGGAGAGTTGGGAGATCAGGGGGAGATAAGAGATCAACCGAAGGACTTGTATACATGCATATAAGTACAATCAATGGACACAAAACTCTGGGGAGGGAGGGCATGGACTTTGCTTTTTAAACAAAGATTACCAGCCTATGTAAAACAAATAACTGTGTAGGGTATACATTTCTACCTTTAGATATACATTTCTTGAATATACATTTCAAGATATAGTAAAATGCCATGTAGTATTGAAATGTTTAAGTGGAAAGAGGAAAATAAGTGACAAAAGGGAAAAGAAATAAAGTACTTATTTAAATAATATTCTGGTATCTTGAAGATCATCTCGTAATGCTGTTTTGGGAAGCCATCCTGAGAAATTGCATAATAAATGGCACGAACTTATTATGAGATCATTTTAGTTCTTTTGTAACCGAATTCTCTAAATGGACTATCCATAATATACTGAATATTGTTCTATATAGAATTCTTCTGCTGTGAGGTATTAATGTACGAAAGCTTTTAACTGTTAAAGGAAATCTTTTCAGATACAAAGAGAATTTTAGTAAATGGAAAGATGGCAATTATGATCATAGCATAAGATATTCACTTTTAAGCAAGACCAAAAGTACAGAAAAAATATCAAATGTGGAAAGGGCACAGTCTAATTAGTTTGGTACTGGAAACTTATTAACCTGAATTTAGAGTTACATAATGAAATAATTAATAGCACAGACAAATATCAGAATAAGGTTATTTTCATAATCTCTGAGATAGTAAGTAAAAATCATAATGTTAAAATATATTAACCATAAGCATTGATGTGAAATCTTCCAGATGAATAGCATCATCTAAATTAAAAAATGGTGCTAGTACTTTTTATAAAAACTATTATATGAGAAAGAATTCTACTCTATTTTTCTAATTCCCTCTACCAAATACTAAATTCAATATAAAATTGTAGGTGGTTGAAACAACAGAAGAGTAATGATGTAAACTTCAGCATTTATTTTCTTTATGACATATGTTTATATTAACATTATAGTGTGAAGTGCTAGCTCTTTCATATTTCTTAAAGTGCATAGTGAGGGAGAAAAAGAATACTCCTTCCTTTTCTCTTCCTTCTTCTCTACATTTTTCCACACTCCCTCCCTCTTTCCCTCCCTTCCTTCCTTTCTTTGTTCTTACACTCCATCCACCTATCCACCACATCTAATGCTTTTATTTACAGTTTAGTTCTAACAATCAATATTGTTCTTGGCACAGTTAATATTTGTTGAATGAATGTAGAAGGGCATATAACTATATTTATAAGGGCATCTATTTATCTAATGAGATAACCACATCAGAACTTTGAATATGTCTGTGTAATACAAAAACAAAACAAAATAAAACAAAACAAAAATGGTATCTAAAAAGAACAAAGAAGATAAAATTAAAACTAAGATCCCCAGAAACAATTAACATGTTCTCTTTTCTCAGGGTATGTAGTCTTAGGGTTGATGATCTTATAGGGTATCTAGACATTTTTGATTTATATAACTCGAGTTGATTTTAATGTAGAAAACAGAGGTGAAGAAAGTTTCTTGGGTCTGAATGAGTCTTGGAGTACCTTTTGAAATTGTTTATTCACAGATACAAGTACTGTGAGGAAAATCTTGAGATTTATATTTCTATTTTAATGTACAAGTAAAAGAGTGGATCATAGTCAAAGAAGGACTTTTTTTTTAACAAAACATGTCTACCCCAGGTGTATATCTGCATGTGTGTTTCTTCATTCTGTCCTATGACCTTGTAACCTCACTCAAGGGCTGTAATAAGTAATAGAAGAGTGGTTAACCACATGAAATAACCGATTTGCTTATTACATCTATGGAATGTTTTGTCTGTGATTTAAGTGAGTAAAAAGCATGATGACTATTACAGACGCAGAGGAAAAAGGCAGTTGAACTTCAACCAGAATGAAGAGTGAACACCTTCCATCTTTTCTGAAACTCAGAAAATAAACCCAATCTCACTTTGGTGAGAAGAAAGATGTTAACTCAAATGTTTCTCAACCTTCGAATCAATTGTCATTCGAAGTTCATCTTCCAGAGGAATATTTTTTCTCACCTTCTGAGTTGAATTTTGCTTAAAATATTTGATCTCAAAAATGTACAGTACTGGCCAAGATAGAGTAAGTCTGCAAGAAATTCTCCCTCTACATATTACAACCAAAGTGTTCAAACAGAATACAAAAGGCAACTTGCTGAGGACTCTGGAAAGTAAATATTCGATTGTAGGCAGATGGTAAGAAAAGTCAAAACTTGAAGCTCTTCTGTTTTCTGAGAAGAGCAGGCGTTTTCTTGCTGCTCGGTTTACTGATGAACAGTTAAACTTTTCAGAAGTACTAAGTTCATCCTTTCAAATGTCTTTTGGGGAAAACCCTTTAAACGTAATATCAAAGTGTAAATTTATTCTTGGACACTGGATATTAAATGTTTGTTTGCTTGTTTGTTTTATGGAAGAGGGAGTATTTCCGGAAGTTGAGAGCCAATAAAACAAACTTAAAAGGCAATTTGTGTATTTTGATAAGATTTTCTTATTTTTACCATAAGATTGTAATACAGGGATTTTAGGAATATCATGGTTCTTGTTCAATACATTAGTGATCTAGTGTTGTGTAACATAAAACAAAAATATAAATTAATCTTATAGAACCAACTAGATCTGTGCTGTCTAATATGGTTGCCCTATTCAGTTATAAATTTAAATAAAATAAATGATTCAGCTTCTCCTTACCTTAGCCACATTTCATGTACTCCTTAGCTACATATGGCGAGTGGCTACCATATTGGACAGCACTGCAATAGTATAGTATAGAGACAAAGATTGTGGTTTCCCTTCTATAATTCTGGGGTAACCTCAACTTTCTGGAATGGAAGAAATAATGCTTTTCTGGAATGGAAGAAATAATGCTTCCTTTAAGGGAAGATTAAACCAGGTGATGTGTATAAAAATGCCTATCAGGGTGCCTGACACAAAATAAGTACTCAGTACATATTAACTACAATGATAATTATTGTTAGAAATTGACTACTGGGCAAATATAATTCAAGTGAGCAATTTCACTTTTCTTTGAAATAATCTAGTCTAGTTTTAAGTCATAATTTATGCTGCTGAATAAGGCATTATTTTGTTTTCTTTCTGTCAGTTCACCTTCCTGAGATTTGGGGATTAGTGGTGAAGAGGAAAATGTCACATTTTTATTTGTAATCCATGAAGCGGGGAGGGACAGCTTGACCACTATCTCACTTCATTTTCTGTGTACATCTGTTCCCAGTGTGTGAAAAGGTATGATATATGTTGAGTTTTTTGGGAAAAATAGCTATACTGTCCATAGTAATTACAAAATCACTCTTCTCCAAGTAAGTATTAAGAAACTAAACCATCTAGAATAGAATATGTTTGCACGTAAAGGAGAAGAGCAGCAGGAATGCGGAAGAGGAAAGGGGTGCCTTATTAATGAATAGCAGGGATTCCTAGGCTGCAACTCCAGGATAAGCATCTTTTATTCATTACTTCTTTTTCGTCCTTTGGTGTCAGTGGGCACCATCATTCATAATATATTGACTAACACCCCTTCCCCACTCCAGAAATATGGTCTGCAATACAAGTCTTTGATGGTCTGAAAGACTAGAGCACACTTCGCAATAGAGTATACTTAAAGAGAGGATGAGCTTCAGTTGGGGTGACCTGTTACACACTGCTCATCCATTACATCTCTTGTCACAACTGTTTACTTTTTCACACTGTGCTGGAACCATTAAGAAGACACACTAAGGTAGGATTGGCTACATGCTGTTCTCCTTTTGACCTGCAGGAGAATTAATCTTAAATGCTCAATTTAATGCTTTCTAACAATGACCGTTGGGGGATGGGGTAGAGGGAGTCAGTTGCCTTGTTTTTAAAAAAGGCACCCATTTAAAACACAAAACTAAAGTGTATTCACATATATGTCTATCATTTTGTCTTTAATAGGGAAATAGGAGCAAAAAAACCCCTATATATCTCTTTCCCATTACACAATATAGACAGTGATTACTGGGGGAGAATGCTTATTTACATGTTAAGGTGAACAAATATCAGTAAAAGATACCAATTTGTAAGGGTCACTGCAAATGATGGTAATTGATGGACAATCATGATTGTTTAGCAGTAATTTGAGAGAGGACTTTAAAACTCATGCACGTGGTTGCCATTACACTTCCTTGTCTCCCATAAAAGAAAAAAAAAACAATTAAAAAGGTACATTAAGAGTAATCAATAAATTTCAGTGGAGTGGAAATAAAGAAGGCGACAGGAAAATAGTCCTCTATACTTTTAAAAAGATTGAAAGAAATATGAAATCTTTGATAGGAGATGAAAGAAGAGATGAGATAATTGAAAGGATGTAAAGCAATCTGGCCGTGCTTAGGAAAGAAATGAAAGAAAGCAATAAAACAATTATTAAAGAAGAGAAAACCACATCAGAACAGCTGGAAGGAGAATGGATTCTGCTAAAAATAGAGGCAATGACAGAGAACATAGCTTAAGGAAATAGCATAAATGCAAAGGAAAACAAAAAAAATTCATTAAATGCTATTTATATCAGGTATGGCAGACAGAGAATAAAGTACCCTTAAAATAGAGAATTGGTAAATGAGTAACCAACCAACCAACCAACCAAACAAACAAACAAACAAGCAAACAAAAATTTCAAAGCCCAAAGAGAAGAAAAACTTCTGACAAAGAAGGAAGTTCTGTGTCTGTAGCTCCAAATGATATTGATATTTTTATATAAAAAAATAGTCACAGAATAATTGGTAACATATATTTTGAGGCTTTTAAGCTGTGAGGATAGAGAAAGAGATCTCAGGGTATGGAGACAAAAAAGATTAAATCAGCTACAAGATATAAAACTTAGGCTGGCCTTAGCCATCCTCATAGCCTCACTAGCTCCCAGGAGACACAGAAGCAAAGCTTATTAAAAGAAAAACAAAACTAATACACCATATGCAGATTTCAGTCACTTTTAAATGGGAGAAAGTGTAACTGAGCCACTTTCGTTACCTTCCCTAGCCAGATGTCAAAGATTACTTTCTAAAGGTAGCTCTATGTATCAGCATGGAGTGTACTTGAATTATGAGAAATAAATTAAAATAGTCATAGAAATGTATGTGCAGTATGATTCTAACTGTGAACTTTGAGGGGGTAGGACTGGTAAAAAGAAAAAAAGAACACCTTTTAATTAAAACTTATGAACAGTATGAAATTTCTGCAGTGCTTTTATAATTAACTAGAGGCTCGATGCACAAAATTCATGCAAAGGACTCTGAGGGCTGAGGCAGCAGCCCCTGTTGGTGCCCCGGCCCTCACAGCAGCAGCCCTGGAAGGATGTCTGGTTTAATTAGCATATTATGCTTTTATTATTATAGATATCAAAATAAATTACCCTTTGAATGGCTAAATACTGTATTTTCCACCCCGAGTCACAATGTCAAGCTGATGACAACTTGAGAGTGATTTTATTGCATAACTTTTTCTGCTGAAAACATTTCCTTTGTTTGTACTCAAGGTAAAAAACTCAGACTTCTTATTTCTCTCAGGTTTCTTTATTTTCTAAATGTGGTTTCAAGCAGAACTGTTTACCTGACCAATGAGGTCAGGAACCTATCAAATGACCATCTTTCATGCGTGCTTTCCCACGACTGTGAATCTCTTTAAGCAAAATTTTTAGAGTGCCCATCAGTTTATGGAATTTAAAAACATCCTAAAGTTTGAAATGAATAGGGCTCATTAAGGAAAGCAAAGCATCTAATCAAATCAAGGAACAATAATTATGCTACGTTTAAATGCTGTGTGCTAGCGTATAATCGTCTTTTACAGTGACATGTTGAGTCACGAGAAACATCACAGAGTTAAGTCTTTCTGGGATGCCATGTGGGTAATGTAAGTCCTCCTAAAGTTCCTGTCTTCAGCCTTTCTGAACCTGTCACATCTTGATCAGTTTCTAGGGAGTCTCCTTGTGTTTGACTCACAGAGCAGGCTGATCAGGAGGGACAAGGAGGCTGGGAGAATCCGCCAGAAAAGCGAAGAGAGACATAATTTTTGATTGACTACCCACTGGCAATTCATACAGCAGCCAGTATGCTCGAAGACAAGCAGAATGTAGAATCAAATTCATGTTCCTCAGCAGATGTACTTGTTCCCCTGTCATATATGTAGGAGATAATATTAAAACATAAGAATTGGCAGGTTTGTGGGTTTTATTTGAAGAAAACAAGACAAGCTGTACAGAGAGCTCCATAAAATGCAGGAGAAATTCATCATAAAGCTGATTTTAAGTTCCCTTTCAAAAGAGATGGGGGTCATAATATGTATTTCCTAAGAGAAATAGCGCAATGGTGGCTATTTGGGGGCAAAATGAAATTACCCTGCTATTTTAAAGTAATTGTAATCTAACTCCATTGTTTGTTTAATAAAGGTTATAATACCTACTAAAATATACTTCGATGATGTCCTGGCTGGGTGGCTCAGTTGGTTGGAGTATCATTTAGATGCACTAGGGTTTCGGGTTTGATCCCTGGGCAGGGCACACACAAGAATCAACCAATTAATATATAAATAGGTGGAATAAAAAATTTCATGTCTATTGGTATCTCTAAAAAAATCAATAAAAAACTTTGATAGTGTAATAGAAGTGTCTAATTCTATAGAGTGATCATGAAGTTTAATTGCGGATATTTATAACTCTATGGATTTATTTAAATAAACAAGGAAAACACAACATCAAAAAATCTAAAGGCAAATAATTTATAAGAGTGGGCTTCCTCCTTTCCTTATGCATCATAGAAAATTGAATGTTCATGTGGGCAGTTTGTCTAAAAAGGCTACAATTTTCTTGATCAATTATGGTTATCCATGAACATTTAAAATATCAGAGACTCAAAAATTACTTTATTATATAGATGAAATTACTTTATCTATTTTCTGGTTTTAGGGGCAATAAATACATTCTTATTTGGAAGAAGACCAAATGACTTTGCAACACATAAGTCTGTAATGGGTGCTAGGATGTTCAAATCCAATTTTTCTTTTTTAAAAGTCCAATGAAATATATCACACTACTGAAGCAAATTAAAATAACCTATTGATCAGAAGTGACTATTGTCAATATTAGTGTGGTTATATCCATCCAAGTGTGTGTGTGTGTGTATGTGTATGTGTGTGTGTGTTTATCCATGTTTATATCTCTATCTCATCTATATCTAGTTGTTATGTAGCTTGTAAAATTCTTTCTTATTTGTAATTGAACAACCTATATACTAAAGAGGTAATATGCAAATTAAATATCACTCCAACACACAATATGGCCGCCCCATTGTGGACACAAGCTGGCCGGCAGGGGAGGGTAGTTGTGGGAAATCAGGCCAGCAGGGGAGGGAAGTTGGGAGAGAGCAGGCCTACAAGGGAGGGCAGTTGGGGGCAATCAGGCCTACAAGGGAGGGCAGTTAAGGGTGATTGAGCCTGCAGGGGAGGGCATTTAGGGGGTTACTGGGCCTGCAGAGGAGGGCAGTTGGGTGTGACCAGGCCTGCAGGGGAGGGCAGTTGGGGGTGACCAAGCCTGCAGGGAAGGACAGTTATGGGCGACCAGGCTGGCAGGGGAGCACAGTTAGGGGCAACTGGGCCAGCAAAGGAGCAGTTAGGCGTCAATCAGGCTGGCAGGGAAGTGGTTAGGAGATGATCAGGCTGGCAGGCAGGCAGGCAGGCGGTTTGGAGCCAGCAGTCCTGGATTGTGAGAGGGATGTCCGACTGCTGGTTTAGGCCCAATCTTATATAAGACATGCCTTGAGGGGTCCCAGGTTGGAGAGGTTGCAGGATGAGCTGAGGTACACCCTCTACACACAACTGTGCACTAATTTCATGCACCAGGCCTTTAGTTATAGCATAAAGTTCTAGTTAAAGTTCCATGATTTAAAAAAGCCAAATCATAACAGTCTATTCTATCAATATATCATTTTGAGAGACTTCAATGTTTTAATGGTATATTAATTATTAGAAATTTAGGGATTCTAGAAAGTATGGGATCTTAAATCATGCTGAGTCCCATCTGCTTGGTATTGAAATCAGACCAAATATGATGTATATCTCCCTTTGAAAGCATCTATATATTTCCAAAATGAATCCAAGGAGGAGACACTTTGCTTATTGCACTTTACATAGAGTTACTTTGCATCCTCAGGAATCATCTTTATGATGTTAACCTAATAAAATGCTTTCCATCATACAACACCCAGCTGCCTTCTCTTAAAGTCTTTCTTAATTCCTTTCCCACATTGAACTCTTGTTTTTCCCTTTGCACTATCAGAGAACATTACTTATTCCTGTATTATAGCACTCAATCACTTAGCATTTAATAAATAATTTTTGAATTGATGGATGGATAGAACAAGCCAGAGTTTTATCTAGTGGCAACAGAATACAAAAGCAATGATTTGGGTATCATTTTACTGCATTTGTAAAACCAACACAATTCAGGTATATCTTTTTAAAAATTATATATTGATTTTTATTGATTTCAGAGAAGAAGAAAGAAGGAGAGAGAGAGAGATAGAAACATCAATGATGAGAAAGACTCATAGACTGGCTGCCTCCTGCATGCACCCCATTGGGAATCAAGCCCACAACTCTGGCATGTGCCCTGACCCAGAATCAAACCATGACCTCCTAGCTCATAGACACTCAACCACTGAGCCATATTAGCTGGACTGAATGTTTTAATTAAATATATCCTCAATATTAAAGAATAAGAGTAAGCCATAATTATAAAGAATACCATTGCATTTTCAGTGATATTACCATTGCAGGGAAATCCCATTAAATTTTTTGTTTCACTAGATATGGATCCAAACACACAATCTTAAACTATTAGAAAGTAAGTTTTGAAAGAAAAATGGTTTTAATTCTTTCAATCCATTCTCCCTTTTTGACTTTGCTGCTAGGATAATCAGAGGTAAATATCATACCATATATATTATCCTTAACCTTTTTTCTAGTAGAGAATATTTTACTTTTTGTGATATAACTAACATATCACACTGTGTAGGTATAAGAGAGAGAGAAAGGAAGCAAGGAAGGAAAGAAGGGAGGGAGGGAGGGAAGAAGCTTACCTTTTGGGACATTATAGAGGAACCTGTAGATTATTATGCTAAGTGAAATAAGCCAGTTAGAGAAAGACAAATACCATATGATATCACTTATATGTAAAAACTAATGAACAAAATAAACTTATGAACAAAATTGAAACATCGGCATGGATATATGGAACAGATTGACAGCTGTCAGAGGGCATGGGAGTTGAGGGTTTGGATGAAAGCAGGTAAAGGGATTAAGCAATATATATATATTGTGAACAGTATGGTGATAGGTAGGAAGACGTGGAAGAGGGCTAAGAGACTTTGCTTGGGGAAATGGGTCCACGATGAAGTGTGCATATGATGTTTTGTTGAGTTGTACACGTGAAACCTATATGACTTTATGGACCAATATCCCCCAATAAATTCAATTAAAAATCATCATTTGAAAAAAAAGATATAGTCTCTTAGTAAGTTTAATGTTTATAATACAGTTTTATTGTCTGTAATCCCTTTACTATGTATTAGATCTTCAGGCTTAATTATCTTCCAGTGGCAAGGCCTTGATTTTTAGTATCATTATTTAGCTCCTACCTTATTTTTATTGGTTTAGCATCATTTTTAAGTCTTTTCAAAAAAATCTTATCCACTTTAGAATCATATAGGGGAGGAATCAGAATGAATTCCAGAGGTGCTTCAATGGTGTCAGCTATGAAACTAAATATTCTCAAAGTGTAACTTGGGAAACAACCAAATGACTCAATCTGACACCTAAAAGAATGAAAGGTGGATATCTCTAGACCAGTAAAGAATCCTGGGATTGGTCAGAATAGAAAAATTAGAAGAGTGTGGGGATAGATGGGCATTGATCTGAAGAGCTTAAAAAATAGCTAAACTTCACAGGATAAGAAGAAGGGTGGGGAAAATCCATTATACAGAGCTACTTGGGCCTTAGGTTGTATCATCCTGCATCGGCCCCTGGAGGCTTTCTCTACTGGATCGCCCTGCCTCTGGAATAACACCTTATTAGTGGGATTTGCCCTGTTGATGAATTACACTAATGCATCATTAGAATGACAGGCCACACTGGTGATGAATTGCCAAGTAACTTAATGAGAGCAATAGCTCATTCCGATTACACTCCCATGAAAGGAGGGCTCTGTCTTCAGAAGAACTCATCTACAAGCCGATTCTGCTTAATTACAGGATACAACATACGCTAATAGTAATGTCAAGATGTTCTTTGGCACCAAGTTTTTGGCACTGATAAAAATATAATTTATTGCTCTACTCCACACACTTGGAAACATTCACTCAGGACACACAGCCTCAAGATGAGAAACAAGATATTCTGGAATCTACTTGGTTTTCAGGCTGGAAAAATAAACATATTTCTACTGTGGATCTCTAAATAGGAGCCTGGAAGACATAGGTTTGAGTGCTTGTGTCAATCAAGTTGTTGTGGAAATAGCATTTGTTTCAAAAGAGAGGGGAGATGGGGGAGAAGGAATACAGTGACTCCCCTTTAAGGCTGGTGGAAACTGTTTATTACACGAATGATATCTTCACAAAGATGATTGTTTTCAAATAGATTAGACATCAAAATATACCCAATCAACGGCTTAGAATTGTGAGAAATTTTGATAATATTAGTATCAGCCAAAGAAAGCAATAAAAAAAGAATAGTGGTGAGGAAAAGGAGGATTGTTTATGAAACTGTTAATGAAAACCATTACCATTTATTACATGTCTACTTTGGGTCAGCCAAGGTAGTAGACATTTTAATGTGCTACTATTAATCCTTAATCCAACATCACGAAGTTCACATTATTATCTCCATTGTACAGATAAGGAGACTGAGGCCCTGGAGTTTATATGGTAGGTACTGTACTTCTTTTTTTTAAAAAAAATATATTTTATTGATATTTTACAGTGAGGAAGGGAGAGATAGAAAGCTTGAAACGTCGATGAGAGAGAAACATCGACCAGCTGCCTCTTGCACACCCCCCACCGGGGATGTGCCCGCAACCAATGTACATGCCCTTGACTGGAATCGAACCTGGGACCTTTCGGTCCGCAGACCGACACTCTATCCACTGAGCCAAATCGGTCTTGGCAGTACTGTACTTCTAATAGAGCAACTCAACAAGTAGCATTTGGCAGTCCCATTATCACTCCACTCCAAGTTTCATAATAGGTAGAGAAACTAAGGATCAGATATACCAAGTGATCTTCTTAAGGTCACCCAGTAAATACAGAAGCATGGGAAAAAACTTCTTTTTTTTTTAAAAAAAAGATATTTTATTGATTTTTTTACAGAGAGGAAGAGAAAGGGATATATAGTTAGGAATATCGATGAGAGAGAATCATCAATCAGCTGCCCCTAATACACCCCTCACTGGGGATGTGCCCATAACCAAGGTACATGCCCTTGACCAGAATTGAACCCGGGACCTTTCAGTCCACAGGCTGACGCTCTGAGCCAAACTGCTTTTGGTGGGGAAAAACCTCTTATCTATGAGGCTGTAAACCAGTGGTTCTCAACCTTTAATACGGTTCCTCATGTTGTGGTGATCCCAACCATAGAATTATTTTTGCTGCTATTTCATAACTGTAACATTGCTACTGTTAATGAATTGAAATGTAAATATCTGTGTTTTCCGATGGTCTTCAGCTCTCTAGCAGCGGTTCTCAACCTGTGGGTCATGACATTAGAAAGGTTGATAACTGCTAGCAGGGTCACCTAAGACCATCGGAAAACATACATGTTTACATTACGATTCACTAACAGTAGCAAGATTATAGTTATGAAGTAGCAATGAAAATACTTTTATTGTTGGGGGTCACCACAACATGAGGAACCATATAAAAGGTCATGGCATTAGAAAGATTGAGAACCACTGTGTAAACCAAAATCTCCTCAATGAAGGATGGGTCTATAAGATAAACCTTTCTCCTCAACTTAAACCTAAGTATATATTTGACTTTGGTAATAATCTAAAAAAATTTCTTAATGTTCTCACAAAGTTTAGATATCACTAAGGGAATCCAAGAAAAAAAATTAAAGAGCTATGAATATAACTCATGGTTCAGGTCACTTCTAGATATACAAATGCAGACATGCCAGGCATATGTGATATAAAGGTTTTATGAAAACACATGGTCTTAATTCTTCTAAGGTGATTTTCCATTCATTTAAAGTGTGGACACATCAGTAGAAAGGTGGCTTTTATTTAACAACATTCTAAAATAGATTTGAACAAGACTGATTTACAAACTATTATTCAGTTTCATGAGCAAAACACAGGTCCAATTTTAAGGAAGACAGAGTGAAGGGACAAAAAGGGTTTTCTCAATTAGACTGGGAAGACTATGCAAAATGCATTTTCCCTATTGTGTCAACTGTTAGGAAGCTTAGGGAATTTTATGTTTAATGTTGGTAGTTCTAATTTCTCTCGCCTCCATTATCTGGTTGCTACTCATGCAGCTTTGTTTGATTGATTCTATTATATATATATATATCTTGTATCATAAGACACTTCAAAAAATTTGGAAGTGGAGCATAAATTACAATGAAAAAAGAGCAGATCTTCAAAGTTGTTGAGTGTTTGTCTCAGTGTGTGTGAAGTACAAAAAAAAACAAAACCTAAAGAATATCTGACATTATTTATTGTTTACACTTCTGTAAGTGCTTTTGATTCATCTCACTTGACCTTTATAAGTGACCCTTCTAGATAGCCAAAACCATGAATGACCATCTCCATTGATTGCATGGCTGATGAATATCACATAGCAGTGTTTTTCAAACTTTTGACATATGTGTACCCCTTCTATAATTTTCATCACGCTGAGTACCCATTGTCAAAAAAAGGATGTATTTTAATAACAATCAAAATATATTTCTTTTTTCTTTTTTTGGTACATACACAAAATAATAAAAAAAATAAAATTATTCATAATAAAATATAAATAAAAGTTATATTATAAATAACATTTATTTGCACACTGGACCATCTCACGCCTCATAAGACTTTCTTGACTTGACTCATGAGAACATAGAATTAGGCGCAGCTAAGCGCGGTGCAGTGCATATCCCCACCAAACTCTGGTGCAATGCATACCCCCCAAAAACTCTTCCCATACCCCTAGGGGTACGCATACCACACTTTGGGAAACACTGACATAAGGAATTAGTGGTTATATGTGCCCCCTGCCATTGGCTCTTCTAGCCTGCCCCTGTGCCCTACCCCAGGCCTTTACTACTGTATTGTCTGTGTCCATGGGTTATGCATATATACATACAAGTTCTTTCGTTGATCTCTTCCTATCCTCCCACTCTTCTCCACAGAACCTGGGTCTTGTAACTTCAAGATCAGCTACTTCTCTTTCTCATATATAGTGATTTCTCCCAAAGAAGCACAATACTAATCAAAAGATTTTTGATAACTGTTAAAGATTGGTTTAGAAATGGAAGAGCTAAGCTAGTGCAAGACAAACTCTCATATGCAGAAAAATTATTGTTCTGTTTTTCTAAACAGAAGAAAACTGTTTATTAGTCGGTGTCTGCTGAACAATGCAGCTAGGGAAATACAGCTGTCAGAGTGACTGGTTGAGCTAGAATTATGGTGAAGGAATCCAAAGGTAGTTCAATTACGATATTTAATCAATGGTGTGTATGAGAGTTTTATGAAACATGTTAAACAGTGGATTTTTAAAATGTAGGATGATACAGATGCCTTTTGAGATAATTCTATATTCCTATTCAATAATTGTCTATAGAAAAAATGAATTCAAATCAATACATTTTTTTCATGATGGGCAAAATTATAGATTAAACAATAGCTAAATGATATTGAAAGATGAAAACAGTCAATGCTAACTCTAGTATTTGGGGATGTACATTTGGATGATAATACTATGAAAACAAAACCCAAAAAGCTGATTACCATAAAGTCTTGATAGTGGTTCCTCTTGGGGGATGGGTGGGAGGATTGTCTTTGGGAGGAGGCAGTTAGAGGGCTCTTGGGGTACTTAGCAAAGTCTAGGTCCTTCCATGGTGGTGGTTATAAGGGTGTCCACCTTTAATAACTAAGCTCCACATCTGTGTTACTTGAATAATATATAAGTGTGTGTGTGTGTGTGTGTGTGTGTGTGTGTGTATGAGTGTGGGGTGTGTGAGTGTGTGTGTGTTTATGATTGCTCCTCTCTGACTTGCTTCCATCACATATTTTCAAGTGGCAGTTCAGGGCTCTGAGTTCTACAAGAATTAGGTCACGTCCTAGAGTATAAAATGCACATCTGGGAAGAATTACTTTAAAAACCTGGCTTATTTAAAATGAAAACTCTAAGGCCCTGTCTTCTTTATAATCGTCAGTTCTTTATAAATGCATCCGAGAGCGAAGTCCATTGGTTGGGCAGTCCAGGGAATCACGCTGATTCTGCTGACTTGGAGACGCAGCGGCCTCTTATTTCTCCACCTTTATGGACCACTGGCCTCACTTCACTCCAGGTTTCCTTTACAAAGCCTGAAGGCCAGAGGCACTCTGATGGGCCAGTCACGGGAGACTCTGGCTTCAAACCATCCCATAAACCAAACGCTCCTTAGTAGCCCTCAACATGCCCCGTCTCTCCCCTGCTCACGGACCAGGTGTCCAATTACTTTAATAAATTATGTTCTCCATTTGTCTCGTCATTAAAGTGCCATATGTAGAACAGTTCGCCGTTTGTCAAACCCTTCCATGTAGATGCTTTCATTGCATTTTCATGCTTTCTTTTAAAAAATCACATTCATGATTTAGATTTAATTGCTTAGTCTACAAAGGCATTTCATCTCGATCTGCGGTTCTCAGCCCTGGCTTCGAGAATCACCTGGGAAGCGTTTCAAATCCGCGGCTGCTGGGCTTCGTCCTCGAGCAAATGAAATGGAAACTCGGGGCCTGGAGTCTGGCCCCCCCCCCCCCCCCCCCGGGACTGTCTGTGCAGCTGCAATTGACAACCACTCGCTGGGATCTTTACAAGTGTGGGTGAAATCCATCAGCCCCATCTGATAGGTGTTTATTTCTTCCCACATTTCCCACTTTGTAGTCACTGTACCTATGTTCCAACCACCCTTCTCTCCTGCCCTGGTCCTTCCAACTGTAGCTATGTGTGGTTTGCATCCGCCCTCAGAAAGGGCCCCTCCCCGCAAATCCTCCCTGAGTTAAGAGTGTGATAATGGGAAGGAAATTGGTGAAGGTCAGTGTTTTCTTCCTTGCTAATGACATGACCTTGGGAAGGTAGCTTAGCCTCTGCGTTAGCATATGTAAAATGGGAGCAATAATGCTACCCTTTCAGGGTTGCTGTGGAGATAAAAAATGATAGTCAGAAGGAAACTGGTCCCTAATCAGAGCTCAGAACATGGGAACTTTGAATTGAATAATTCCCTTGGGAAGCCTGTAACGTGTATCGGACCCACTTATGCTCTGAAATTCTTTCTGGTGCATTTCCTGACACCTGTCAAAATTATGCTCGGGATGCATCCAGTGGTCACATGAATTCAATGTGAAAATACATGACTTACACAGAAATATTTATATCATCTATACATATATAAAAGCTTACATGACCGTTTGACCAGTTGCTATGATATGCACTGACCACCAGGGGGCAGACACTCTACACAGGAGCTACCCTCTGGTGATCAGTGCGCTCCCACATTGGGAACACAGCTCAGCTGACCAACAGGCCCCACATGCCCTAGGCTCATAGCTGGTAAGTGCAGCAAAGGGGGCAGAGACTCTACTGAGGACACTACCCCTACACGCACCTCCCCCATCAGGACTGGGACCAGGATCAGGACCAGCATCAGGACTGACTGGGCAGGAGTCCGAGTCCACGGCTGCTTTTGGTCATGGTCATGCCAGTATGGCCCTCGGACAGGCACATGAAGACCGCAATGGAGCGGCAGCCAGCCTACTGAGCAGCGGCGACAGCCGCAGTAGAGCCAGAATGAGCGGGAGCGGTGTGGAGCGCAGCCCAGGCTTGAGCTCCCTTCTGACTTCCTGCTGCTTTGTTCACTACTACATCTCTTGGGGGATGTTGGACTGCCAGTTTTGGCTGATCCCCTGCAGGCCATGCCAAGGGACCTCCAGCCTTGCATGAATCCATGCACCAAGCCTCTAGTATGTTTATATTTAAATTCGTTTCTATTTATATTATTTTAAATAGAAAAAAGCCACTGAACTCCATTAGCTCAGATATAATCTCCCCATGTGTGGTTGCAATACATAAGAACTGGAACTCCTCAAAGTTAGCAGGTGTTCTCCATTAGCAAGGGTCCTTACTGGTGGGAAATGGTCCCAGACAGCCCATTGGCTCATCTCACTCTAATCCCTCCCCAGTGCTTCTCTTACCTGCCAGGATCTCTCCTTTTGAAGCTAACACAAGTTCTTTTGGTACAAAGAGGGAGAAATCCTCAAAGCCAAGGATGGGGCCCCATGAACAGCTTCCTCCTGCAGGCCATGCCCATGCATTCAGGGCCCGAGTTCCAAAATTTTGAACTTCTATGTTGGGAGAACTCTCACCTTTCATTTGACCTCAAAACTTTCATATATCAAGATCCTCAATCCT
This sequence comes from Vespertilio murinus, assembly GCA_963924515.1. Classification (NCBI taxonomy): domain Eukaryota; kingdom Metazoa; phylum Chordata; class Mammalia; order Chiroptera; family Vespertilionidae; genus Vespertilio; species Vespertilio murinus. The sequence goes on from OZ004715.1 coordinate 16,255,914, forward strand.
GACTATAAAATATAATAGAAATGTTGCAACATCAAAGGAACATATAAAATGTTGTATATGCATATTTTTTGGTGGGTTGGCCTCTCTGGATTCTGAAACAGTCACGTTTTTACTGGTACTTCTATGTGCTCTGATAAGCCAACAGTCTAGGAATATGTCACAAAATTCATTAGTTTATTCACTAAAAGAGAGTAAGGCAGAGTGGGCAAGGAAAGGTTGCAAAAATGGATTTTTAAGAAGATAAGTTTATCAATGTAAGGATGGAGACTTTAATAGTGATGATTACCTTTCAAAGGCATCCTCCCTTGCCATTTTAAATAGCAGTGATTGACTATGGCTTGACATTTTTGGTGAGTCAAGGTCAACATAGCTAAAATGAATTATTGCCACTCTGCCATGAGACAGCAATGCTCCTATGCTAAACTGACTCTGTTTTAAGCACTCTTGAATGCTACTCCAGTTCTCATCACCGTTGCCATCTGCATGCCTGCCTCTAACAGGACTGATTTCTAATCTGTTGTTTAAACACTGCTGTGTGCTTCAGAAAACTGATAGAAACTATTAAAGCTGAGCATATTCATACCTCGTGACTCAGAAACTACTCAGTGGTCATGTGCATACATGGTAACCAAAAGACACATACTACAAGCTCATGGAAGCCATATTGGCAATAGTCCAAAAAGTCCCACAGATAATAGAATGGATAAGTAAAATGCTATGTATTCTTGCAATGAAATACCTATCAGAAATGAAAAAGAATAAACAATAGCCATAAGCAACAATATGGATAATCCATCAAACATAATACTGAGCAATGAAAAAGAGCCCAGACTGTGTGACTGCGGTACACAGAGTACAAGAAAAGCCACACGAATCTATCGTGCTGCAACCAGGACAGCGAGACTCTTGGGGGCCGTGTTGGAAGAGGGAAGGGGCTTCCGAATGCTGTGAATCTGCTGTTTGACCTGATTCATTGAACATTTATGCAAAATATGTGTATTTTTCTATATGTGTGTTATGCTTCCCTAAAAAGTTAAAAATAAAGAACTGTAATGAGCAAGAAGACATGCACAAAAACCGTCTATTTACATTAAGACTATGTGCACTCCGAGGAAAGCTTGAGAGGTTCAGTTATGAGCTAAGAACCAAATCTTTAGGTGTCATGATGCTCAGGGACATTCCTTGCTTCCTTTCTGTGCCCCAGTTTGGGTTCCCAAGTAAGTAATCTCTGATACTTAAGATTTCACTATGCATGGCTTTACCTAGAGTTTCCTCAGTTGAACTGCCTTGTTCTTTCAGTCCAGGCAGATATGGACTTCAAGCTAGTAATCAAAAGTTTCTAAGCTATTTTCCTTTCACTTTCATAAAAATGTGGCAGATAAAATAATTGGCACAATCATAGAAAAATCACCAGGCTAAGGTGTAAGTTAATACATGATATGAAGATTTAGTAACAATGATCTGGATAACACACTGTCTCATTTAACAACATCCTCTATTCCTTTAGAAATGAAATCAGTATCTTGAAGAGACATCCAAACTCCCATATTCATTTCAACATTACTCACAATAGATAGGATATTGACACAATCTGAATGTCCACAGGTGGGCGAATGATGCATAAAAGGAATATACATCTATAAAATTATTACTCATGACATATGACTGCACGAAGAAGTTTAATTTCCTCTTACCTCATATGATTACAGGTTCTCATCACATCTATATAAGCTTAGGAATAAGCTTCAAAGTATCTTCAACACCCACACAAGGAATGACTATGCACCTAAGAAAGCACTCACGCTTCCAAAGAGAGACCTTAAGTGAAGTAACAGTAAGCCAGAAACAACAAAGAGCGAGTCAATAGCTTTCTTTGGTCCCCAGTGGTCTTTGCATAAGTAACCGGATTCAGCCACCTGTGCACGGAGCTCCCGCTGACTGATGAAGGGGTCCAGTGGTTGGGACACAGAAATGTGAAGCCGAGGACAGACTAAGCTGGTTTGAGGACTCACATATATTTGTGGTCACTTGTCACAATGACAGTGAGAAGAGGTGGCACGTCCTCAGCCTTCTGTTTCCTTTTAACTTAAAGCCCTCGTCTCAACACAGGGAGCCATGATTCATGTTTGTTTCCAAGCGTTAGACTGAACCCAAGGTACTTCATGCTTCCGCATGCTGTGTGGGCCACTTTATTAAGTGAAGAGTTCCTTGATAAGAGAAAAGACCTTTTCATGAACTCCAAGGATAATGAAATAGTTGGCAGCTTCCTAGGAGGACATCTGGCCCTGTGTCCAGGTCACCTTCCCTGGATGGATAAGAGAAGGTACAAGTTTAGCAGCTTTGGAATTGGCAGCCAAATCTGAGGGGCTCAGGGTGACCCCACTGCATTGTTTAAGAAAGGAAATATATTTCTTCTCTAAAACAAATGAGGGGAAGAAGACACAAATGTCACGTCAGAGGGCTGGCCCAAATGCATTGTGCAGTGGGATATTTTGTGTCATTTGAAAGAAAAAAATGAGTAAAACAAATTTCAAAATAATAGGAAATAATGTTATATTTTTAAGACAGAAAGGTGCTGTACAGACAGCAAAGGAACCATCAACAAAATGAAAAGCCTAAGAAATGGGAGGTAATATTTGCAAATATCCCAAAATATAAAAAACTCATACAATTCAAAAGATTGATTTAAAAAATGGGCAGATGATCTGAATAGACATTTCTCCAAAGAGGACACACAGATGGCCAGCAGGCTTATGTAAAGATGGTCAACATTACCAATCCTCAGGGAAATGCATACCAAAACCACAGATACCATCTCATATCTATCAGAATGGCTATCATCAAAAGCACAGAGACAACAGGTGTTGGCTATGATGTAAAGACAAGGGAACCCTCATGCATTTGTGGTAGGAATATAAATTGGTACAGCCATTTTGAAAACCATCATGGAGAATCCTAAAAATAAAAATAAAAGTGAACCGTTCAATCCAGCAATTCCACCTCTGGATAGTTATCTAAGTGAAACAAAATCACAAAAAGATATCTGAACCCCCATGTTCACTGAAGCACTATTTACAATAGGTAGGACATGGAAACAATCTAAGTGTCTATCAATGGATAAATGGATAAAGAAAATGTGGTATCTCTCTGTTATAGATATAGATAGATATATATTTATATATATAATGCAATATTATTCAGCCATATAAAAAAAATCCTGCCAATCCTGACAAAATGAATGAAACTTGAGGGCATTACACTAAGTGAAATAAATAAAATACAGACAAATGCTGTATGATCTCATTTATATGTGGAATCTAAGCACATACACATACACAAAACTGAAGTCATGGAAACAAATTGGCAGTTGGTAGAAGCATGGGGTAGGGAATAGATAAAATAGGTGAGGGCAGTCAAATGTATTAAATTCTAGTTATAAGATAAATAATCCCTGGTGGTGTATGGCATGGTAGCTATTTTTTAAAAAGGACAGTTTAGGATGAGACTCTATCCTAGATTTATGAGGGTCTGCTAAGGTGGGCCTTATTTGCATATTTAAATATAAAAAAATAAATGTAAAGTGACAGCACATGACTTGCCTGAAATGCCAGCTATAGAAATCCTATTGAACCATTGGAAGAAAGCTGAGCAATCAATTATTTAACTGTCAATATCCAGATGAGCCTTTTGATGAATCAACAGCTTCAAATAGAATTTATTCTGATAACCTAATTTAAAATTTCAGAATATTAGAATAGGAGCACCCTCATATTCTATAATTAGCTTCCTCTGATAGGAATAGGGATCCTTGGATCTTTAGGTTTTAATTCAAAACGATGGAATATTCTATCCCTATGAAGAGTATGGATTGCATTCATGCACTCATTTAATAAATATTTACTGAGCACTTTGATGCTATTATAAGTGCTTGAAGAACCTCAGCAAATAAAATAGGCAAATATGCTTACTTCTTGGGAGTTTTCATTCTATTAGAGAAAGAAAAAACTAAGCAGATGAGTTGGTGCAGAGAGGTCTTAGTAGTATAGAGAAGATGAAGTAGGAGAGATTTTAATTTATTTTTGTTTTGTTATTTTATTAGTTATTCCTACTTGTCAAAAAGGAACAATTGTTTTTTCTATGTTTTTGATATGTGCTTTGCTTAGGATATATAAGAAGAACATTGAACTAGAAAAGAGGAAAGAAAAAATATGAGTGCATGTCCCAGCTCAGCGGTGGTTCCTTGGGCAAAGCACAGGACCTTTCTCAATCTCATGCTCCTCATCGTGAGAATAAGGGCATGGAACTTGATAATGTATTTTGCAGGCTCCTCCTCTTCTTAACCTCTTGATTCTGTGACTCTCAGAATTACTTTAATCAGAGAGAATTAAACAACCATGGAAAGAAAGGCAGCTGAGGCAAAATCCCTTCCTTTCATGACATTCATTGTACTCAGCCTCCCATGACTGAGTAGCTATGAAAACAAGAACTGTCCCATGCCACATGCCTGGGATGGACTACTACAAAGGTACTAAAGGTTGATTTGAACACCCAGGGTAGCTAGATGCCAGTTTAGATAAATGCAAATGTGGGTGAGGAAAAGTAGAGCCAGGGTTTGGGGCATCTCTTGGAAGCTATCAGGTGTGACTGGGCTCCATAGCACACAAGCACTGTGGCAGTATTCACCTTAACCTATTTTTTTTCAGTAAGAAATTAGCAAGTTCTAGGGTACCTTCAATCCACAGAATGAATCCCAACATAATTTTTGCGCATCTCATTGTGCTACTGTGCTGCATCTAAACACTATTAACTTGGTAATCTGCTCTAAATGGTTCCTCAAGCACATTTGAAGCTAGAATGAAAGTTGGCCATGGGGGATGACCTGAAGGATTTCTTAACTTCGGGCTCAAAATAAAAACATACTCAGGAGACCTCAGCTGGCACTCTCCCCCCAGGCAAGTGACCTCATTATTTCCTGACAACCAGCAAAAATTTCCACAGTAAAGCATCAGCGATTTATACATTTTTACCTGAAAGCTAAAAATGTGACCTGAATGACTTACGAGTAAAAACTTGAGTGAGCAATAGAGATTTCCTTTTCAGAATTAGACATTTCACTTGGACAAGCCTTAAAATAACAACTTAGTAAAGAAAGGATACGGGCAATCTAAATTCCAGAGGTAGGTCTTACACTGCACAGGCAAACAGAACCAGGGAAGGGGATCATCCCAGAGGAATATAGCCAGTGCTGGTTAAGTTGAAGCTGGGCAAACATTTAGCTATATTAGCATCCATAGTACATAGACATTTGGGCAATTAGATACACTGGAAAAGGCACCTGAGGGTAGGTGACCTTTTTCAAAAACATATTTTTATTGATTTCAGAGAGGAAGGGAGAGAAAGAGAGAGGGATAGAAACATCAGTGATGAGAGCATCATTGACCAGCTGCCTCCTGTAAGCTGCCTACTGGGGATCCAGTCTGCAACTGGGGCAATGTGCCCCTGACTGGGACTCAAACTGTGACCTCCTGGTTCATAGACTGTCACTCAAACACTGAGCCACACCCAGCCAGGCAGAGTAGGTACCTTTTAAAAATTATTTGTGGTGAGTGGATTGTTCATTTTTTGGAGAAATGGCAGTGGGATATTTCTCTGATGATTAAAAGGCTAGGTGGCCATGAATTAGTAACTGATATAGCAGAAGCCCTCATTGGGTGATACAGGCCCGTGTGGACACTGATCCTTTCAGCGCATCCCCACTGCCAGTACCTGCATCTTCTTGTGGGAGACTTTCTCTGCTGCTGTGGGTTAGTACCGTGTTTCCCCGAAAATAAGACATCCTCTGAAAATAAGACCTACTTCATGGAAACATAATACATCCCCTGAAAATAAGACCTAGCGCATCTTTGGGAGCAAAAATTAATATAAGACACTGTCTTATTTTCGGGGAAACAGGGTAGCAGGATGTACCGAGCTCTGAGAGTCTTCCCTTGGAATCTCAGTCAGTGGGATGGTGGATAAATAACCAAACTGCTTAACCCTAGAGTGGGGTAACTCAAAGATACATGAGCTGCCACATGGTAATTTGCATGATAATCATTCTTCACTGGCTTCCTTCTCTTACCTGTTTTAACTCCCCACACCTCTCATTTCCTTGCCCCTCCTAATGTAAATACTTGCACTCACATCTTTGTCTCAGAGTCTGTTTCTAAGGGAACCCAGACTAAGACACTGGCAGAGGCATCTGTAATGCTTAGGTTTTTCTCGCCTGTAATAGCTCCCCTTGAGAGAGATAATAACAGTAAGGCACAAGAATGTCCTGCTCAAAAGTCGGACGCTATGGAGAAAATTTCATCTGCATATGTAAGAGATTTTGAAAATTTAATGAAGATTCTATTACTGGTACACCCAGTAACCTACTTTGCAGGTGGGTGCTGATCGTGATAAAGAATTTCTTAAGGACTTGAAGAAAACAGGAGCTCAAAGCACATATAATGACAAACTCCTCAACAACCCTGTCTGCATTAATTCATTAAATGTATAACTGATTTAAATAGAGTCACAAACACTGGTTCTAGGAAATTAACAGATTGCATATGCTTCAGATATGTTTAGTTTGGGGTATTTTACAGAAGTTGTTAACATTTTAACATATCACTGCAAATGTTTTAGCAAAACACGGTTTTTCCTTTAAATACGCAATTAGATTCATTAAAATTCTACATGTAATTTTAATTGGACATAATATCCTTTTTTTATCCTTGTAATGAAGCTATAATTTCACAATAAGTCAACAATAAAATACAACCCATTGAACTGAAATTCACTATCAAGTTCAATTTTGAATGTGCCTTTGTTCCATTAAGAGCATTTTAAACTCACTGAATTTTATAAGGTACTAAGAAAATGCTTGAGAGCTCAGTAAAGATGGAAAGAAGATTAAAAGGAGTGAAATCTGGTAAATTTATCTGGATTAAATTCATAAACTGAATATGCTATCATATATCTGAGCGAATGCTACTAGTACTTTAAAAAATGTCTGAATCATATTAAGGAATGCTACTGTAGCATGATACTACTACAACCTACCAACCAAATCCAATGATGTTAAACATCCATTTCCTTAGCCATGAATAACTCTAAGAAAGCTTTTTATCAATTACAGCATCAGAAGTTGAGTGAATAAGACACTGCGTATTTTTGAGTGTTCTGATTTCAAGAATAAGGCTTGCTTGAAGAGGAATTAGTAGGCTCTCAAGAAATAAATACCTGCTGGTGAAACCATGTGAAAAAGAAATTCTCCTATCAAGACCAATAGGCAATGGTTTGTGTGATGTAATTTTAGTGGTGTCACAAAGACCTTTTGTATCAAGAAATACCTCTTGTTTTTGGAATACTGACTGATGTCAAAAATGCACTTTTAGAGTCACATCCTAATATTTTTGGCTAAGACTTGTGTTTCCATTAAAATAAAATATCCAGAGTGGTGTATGATAGTAAGCCATATTAGTCATTTGTCCTTTAGTATAACTTTGTATCCGTTCCCACCACACTCCTTTGAGCATACCTTAAAGAGAAGTCAGCCCTGACCAGTTTGGTTCAGGGAATAGAGTGTCCACCTGTGGACTGTAGTGTCCTAGGTTCAATTCCAGTCACAGGTAGGTACTTTGGTTGCGGGCACATCCCCAGTAGGGCATGTACAGGAGGCAGCTGATTGATATTTCTCTCTCACTGATGTTTCTAACTCTCTATCCCTCTCCCTTCCTTTCTGTAAAAAATGAATAATATATATATATATATATATATATATATATATATATATATTTTAAATAGAAGGAGTCAGGAGAAAAGGATAGCATCACTGAGCATCAAGAGGTTCAAACTAAAACAACTGCCATAACTATTTGGTACTGTGGTTCTCAGACATCAACAAAATCCTACAGTCTTATCTGAATATACCAATGTGTCCATCTATATTGAATAGCAAAATAAATAATTTTACTAACTAGTTAATCATATAAGTAAATTTAAATATTTATATATATATTTCAAAACTGAGTACAACTATATGGTATGAAAATAAGTCACATAAACATATAAAATGTTCACAGTGCACATGTATATATAGTCTCCTCCATTTCCCTTCTTCCTTTCCCATATGATCATTTTCTTTCTTACTCTAAAAAGCAATAACCTACATATAAAATTGAAGGAAAATTAGAGAGGAAATTGTTAAAATGTCTCCCTATAAAACATATCACAGCAGCTGCTACCAAGAGAATATATTCCAAAGTTGCATGAATAGATAAGGGAAATAAACACTAAAATGATGAACAATGAAATTTAATCATTTCTACTCTTTTTTATGACAAATTTATTGCTTAGAATAAAATGCTGACAAGCAATTACAATTGAGTTAATTGAAACATATAAAACAATAAAAAGCACAATCAAATTGCAGTTTGATGGAACAGAGAAGTGATTCCTGAACTTTTTTAGGGTCTTAATGCTTTAATGTTCCTATATTTTCACTCTCAGGCAAACAGATTTGTTTTTTGCTTGAAAGTTAATTTTTGAAAGACTTCTTTCTACATTGGAAAATCCTTGAGGGGTCTAAATACAGTGGGGGGCTGGATTTGATTCCATGGGAATTTATTCTTTTTTTTGGATTAGGCAGAATATAAAATCAAGAGTTTGGGAGAAGTTGAGATCAATGAAAAAGGAAGACACACAACTAAGCCCAAATAGTCAAGATAAAAAAGGTCGGGGGGATTGATGGAAGGAATGATGTAATGCTTTTGCATTGCTTGGAATGTTAGCTACTACTTGAAGCCCCCAGCCCTGTCATTCAGTTTCCTTTTGCTTCTTTATTCAGCTACAAGGTGAACGAGGTTTTACATATTGCTTTTTCCATTTACATGACCTGAAGTAATATTAAGATCTTCTTTCTTCCTTCCTTTTTGGTAAAATCTTCACCTGAGGATATTTTTCCATTGATGTTTAGAGTGGGAAGGAGAGGAAGAGACAAAGAGATAAACACATCGATGTGAGGGAGAAACATCAATTGGTTGCCTCTGCATGCACCCCAACTGGGGTCAGGATTGAGTCTACAACTGAGGTATGTGTCCTTGACCACAATCGAACCCGGGACCCTCCATTCAGTCCATGGGCTGATGCTGTATCCACTGTGCAACACTGGCTAGGGCAAGATAAATATTTCTTGAATGTAAGTTCCATGAGGGACTGACTCTTTGTTTTGTTCCCAGATGTATGTATATTCAAAGTGCCTAAAAGTAGGTACTTAGTATCTATCTACAATGAACCAGGCTCCAAGTCAATCACCTGTTCCCATAGACACTTGTGTTCCTCAGTGTAGGCTACTGGCATTTTGAGAACAATTTCTTTCTTATTTTTTCCTTCCTTCCTTCCTTCCTTCCTTCCTTCCTTCCTTCCTTCCTTCCTTCCTTCCTTCCTCCCTCCCTCCTTCCCCCCCCTCTCTCCCTTCCCTCCCTCTCTCTCCCTCTCTTTCCCTTCCTCCCTCTCTCTCCCTCTGCCTCTCCCTCCCTTCCTTTTTCTTTTCTTTCTTATTTTTCCCCCTATGGCATAGGCACCAGATTGTCTTGTACAATATAGATCTTGAATATCCTTGGCTGGCAGCCATTAGATGCCAGCATCAGCCTTCAGTTGTAAAAGACAAACCAAAACTAAAAATTTCCTACATATTTCCAAATGCTTTCTGGGGGACAGTTATACCTCCCTGTTGAGAACCATTGAAGGAAAAAAAAATAGATGGGTAAAGAGAATTATTAAATGTTAAATTATTAAATGTTAAAATAGGTCTTTATAAAAAGGTTTTCATTCTTATTATATGTGTGTTAAAAGTTCAGTTTTAGTCTCTATTATTTTATTGAGTAGATGTATCTTAATTTCAATAATTTTTCTTTCATTAGTTAAAGAGAATGTTTACAGTGTGTCAGACTTTTGAAGCCCACATTGATTTTGATCCAACTCTGCATAGAAATGATATATTCACTGAGCAGACTGAAATATGAAGGTCCAATTACTTCCTATGACAAGCAAATTTTCAGTAATAATTATATCCATTAGTCTATCCGTAAATACAGATTTACCATGGATTAATCCTCCTCTCTACCTTAAAAAAAGGCCAAAATTGACATTACTTGTCAGCATTAAAAAGAATAAGTCATTTTATTCTTGAAAATTTATCCAAAGTAAAATTTTTTAAATGGGGAAAATAAAACACTTGGGTATGAAAGTTATAATTTTCTCCATCACAGAAAAAATAGAAACCACATAAGTGCAAGTTACATGTAATAGTTTACTTTTACTCCATAAAATATCATAGAAATTAAAATGATATATCATAATAATAAAAGAAGTAATTTCTTGTATAAAGGTTTATGTAAGTGCCTTATATAGCAGACACAAAACAAAAATTTTAAAAAATCAGAAAATTGGTTGAAAAAATAGAATTGGATGAGGGCAAGAAAATGAGATATATGAAGGAAGGCAAGTCTGAACAATTGCTCATAAGTCCTGAATTTAAAGCAGACGACAAAGGTAACTCCACACCTTCTAGAAAATAATGAAAAGAGGGAAAAGTAATCATCAAATGGGTCGCCATGGTCATAAGATTTTTTTAAAAAGTCTTTTGTTCACCAGAAGCATGATGATTTGTGCTACAGAAATCAGAAAAGACCTGTGGAATATATAGCAAGCTATATCCTCAGCAACATCCAGCAGAGCAACTAGCAACAGCATGCATTGGCAATGGGAAGAGAAGCAGAAGTCATAAGTAAAAATTGTCTTTGCTTCATGACTACAATGAAATAAAATTGTGTATGCCTATGAGCCAAGACCAAAATGAAAATAAGGGAAATACAGTTTAATTTTCTAGGGTAATATTTTAGATAAATTACATCCTAATGACTCAGCATTGGGGCATTTATGAGCTATTTCTATTCAATAAATGCATGTGTTGAAATAAACGGCAGGCTATCGTATCTAATAATAAACAGACAATAATCTAAGCTGTACTGACTAATATCTATCTTTATTGTGTCATTCCTAAAAATGTAGTTAACTCCACAAAATGTTTGACCAATAGTTTTGAAGCAATTACATTCATTTGTACCAATCAAAATCTTTTAAAAGAGTAGCCAACACACTGGTGTGGTTGAGCATGGATCTATGAGCCAGGAGGTCACAGTTCGATTCCAGGTCAGAGCACATGCCTGAATTGCAGTCTCGGTCCCCAGTAGGGGGCGTATGGGAGGTAGCAGATTAATGATTCTCACTAGTCATTGATGTTTCTATCTCTCCCTCTTCCTTCCGCTCTAAGAGCAGTAAAAAACCATATTTTTAAAAAAGATAGAAAATCTGGAGAATGATTAGCTTATGAGGGACTCCAAGAGGCTACAGGATTTCACACTATTTAAATCTATAAATTATTTAACTATAAAAAGACATTATTGAGTTGTACTTAAAGCATCAACAAGGTTTCTGATTCCTATTCTGATATGTACAAAGTCTTAGGGTATTAATATTATCTTTAGGTCCTATAAGACCCAAATATAAATAATTATGTAAATACTAAGTTTTGAACAAAGATTTGTCATTGTTGCACTTGTGCAATGCTATTTCAATAAGCCCTCCCAGAATAACTGCTGTGATTCTGTAGCACGTCAACACCCAGTCTCTTCCCCTAAGAGACTCCACATCCCTGCCCCCACGCCTTCCTTTTCTCATGTCCCCACCCCCTTTTCTTGCCTGCTTACATTAAAGAAAAACCTACACATCAGCAAATTCATAGGATTCCTTGACTATGTAATCAGAGACAACATGAAACATTTTTCCCGTAAGTACTTACTTTGCCATTAAGGCACACTACTGGCCTTGTTACGCTGGCTTGTGGAGATTTTAATCTCCACTGAGAGACAAATAGAATTCCTGGTTTGGGAAGGTACCGTTTCAAGCCCTTGCACACGTGGTATAAACCAAGTTAAAGTCTTCCCCAATGAGCATTACTTCATTACTACTTAGCTCAGCGACTGTAACACAATCCAGCAAACTGGTTTAAAAGCTCAGTAGGACCTTTCCACTTACTCCCTCGTGTGCTTTGCAACAAAAATCCATAGTCATTCATTGTTGGATTATTTTTTCCTTTCATTCAAAAAAAAATTAGTGAGCATCTCCCTGGTGAAAGGCTTCAACCCAAGCGAAGTCGCACATAATGTGGGCCTCACCCTCGGCTAGCTGACCATTTCATGGGTTTAAACCACTGGCCACACTCTAAAGAGGAATAAGTAAATTATTTATTAGAGATATAGAACTGCCGTGGTGAGGGTCCAGAGGAAGTATACATGGATTCTGAGGGGGGCTTTTATCCAAAATGGGAGAGTATGATCCCACAGGCAACGTCCGAGTTATTTATGCCATGTTGGCACCAGCATCGTGAGTGACAGTCTCCTATATGAGAAATATGATTGTCTGGGGCTCTTCAAAACGTGTCCCTCTACTCCTTTCATTAGACTAAAATATCCTCTTAGCACGTAAGAAAAACACAGAGGTTGTGCTAGGGGCTTGAATACACGCAAACAACCTTCCAGTAACTTTGCGTGCACATAATTCTATTATTTGTCCTCTTCATGTGGATAGAGAACAGGAAGAAGATGGGCGCAGCCCCCAACACAAATCCATGCAAAGCAACGAGGCGCCCATAGGGAGTTAGTCGACATTGACTTGATTTATCACACGTTTCTGAACTGGATGATATTTTTTTTGATGGCACATCTGGCAACATCATAAAAACTCCAGGTCCCAAGTGATTGGACAAGAATTACTTTTGTAAATCAGTTATGACTGCTACTGATGTGAGCTCATTCTGAGCAGCAGTGGGCAGAAGTAGCCAAGGACAAAGAGAAAATAAAACACACAAAACATCTGGGGGTGGGAAGAAGGTCCTTTTTTTCTTTGAGATGCCTTTTAGGAAAGGCCACCATTTATCATCTGAAACTGGAAAATTACCGTCATTAATAGATGGGACTTAATTAAGCATACCTCAAGGAATCACCTGACAGTCTCTTTTTTCATTTGCCTGTTAGAGGAAAGCATTCTTTAGTGGAGCAGTTAAAGTTTTCCATGAAAAAAAAATGTGGCACATTGTGACCTCAGAGAGAACTTGCCAGTTAAGCAATCCTGCTGTGCTCTGTAATGCAAGATTCATAAGATTAGGAAATACTTCATGTTTCCCCCAAATAAACACACACACACACACACACACACACACACACACACATATTGTCACACGTATCTCTCCCCTTACGATCACATAAAAGATGGCATAATCCTTTGCAAACATAAGCCATCTCCTCCCATTTGTGTTTTTGTTGAATGTGTGTGTCTGAGGGATGGGGTTGAGAGAGGCAAGGGGGCCTGAGAATACATTCATTGACTATTTTTGTTCCCAGTGTCCAAAGAAATAATCTGATTGAGAAAAATGCACCCTTGAATCTATTTGTTTCTGCTGAGGTAGTTTTCCTTCCATGAGAAAGACTCTTAGTTCCAGATATTATTATTTTCCATTTCCACTTCATCTTCAAGTTCTTCATATTCTTCCTCTTCATCACCTCCTTTCCTTCCTATAATAAACTGACTCATGCAAAGGGGTAAATTGGGCCTAAGTGAGGCTCTAGGCAAAGTCCCTCTGAAGCAACCTTTCATTCAGTCCTCACGCCAGACCTACTTCAGGCAGATAACTTTTGGGGATAGCAGTGCCAAGAGGAAAGGTGAGGTAATTTGTCTAATGGTCACACAACTGAGTCACAATGCAGGTGTTTGAGACACCTCTTAGTCTTCAAAAAAAATCCATTAAAAAACTATAAGAACTGATAAATGAATTCAGTAAAGTAGCAGGATACAAAATAAATATCCAGAAATCAGTTGCATTGTTATATACCAATAATGAACTATCAGGAAGGGAGACTAAGAAAACAATACCATTTACAATTGCATAAAAAACAAACGACTTAGGAATAAAGCTAACCAAGGATCTAAAAGACCTGTACTCAGAAAATGTAAGGCGCTGAAGATATGAATAAGTGGAAATTTACATCATGTTCAAGGATAGGAAGAATTAACACCATTAAAATGTCCATATATCCAAAGCAATCTATGGATTCAATATGATTTCTGTCAATATATTAATGGTATACTTCACAGAAATACTAGTAGAACAAATATTCCAAAATTTTATATGGAACCACAAAAGATATTGAATAGCCACAGCACTCTTGAGAAAGAAGAACAAAGTTGGAGGAATCATGCTACCTAATATAAAATGATACCACAAAGTGACAGTAATCAGAACAGCATGCTACTGGCATAAAAACAGACAAGTAGATCAATGGAACAGAATAGAGAGCCCAGAAATAAACCCACACCTTTACAGTAAATTAATATTTGACAAAGGAAGCAAAAACATACAATGGGGTAAAGACAATCTATTCAATAAATGGTGTTGGAAAAATTGAATGGATAGGTACAAAGAAAAAAAAATCTAGACTTTTTCTTACACCATACACAAGAATAAATTGAAAATGGATTGCAGACTCAAATGTAAGATTCAAAACATAAAAGACCTAGAAGAAAACATGAGCAGTTAAATCTTGGTCATTTCTTATAGCAATATTTTTTCTGATATATATCCTCAGGCAAGGGAAACAAAAGAAAAAATAAACAAATGGGACTACATCAAACTGAAAAGTTTTTGCACAGTAAAGGAAGCCAATTAACAAATGAAAAGAAACCCACTGACTGGGAGAACATATTCATCAACGACACATTTGATAAGGGGTTAATAATGGAAATTTACAAAGAACTTCTACAACTTAACACCAAAAAGTAAACAAACCAAACAATCCAATTAAAAAATCGACAAGAGCTAGAACCGGTTTGGCTCAGTGGATAGAGTGTCAGCCTGCGGACTGAATGGTCCCAGGTTCGGTTCCTGTTAAGGGCATGTGCCTTGGTTACGGGCACATCCCCAGTGGGGGTGTGTGCCAAGAGGCAGCTGATCGATGATTCTCTCTCATCGATGTTTCTGAACCTCTATCCCTCTTCTCTTCCACTATGTGAAAAATTAATAAAAAACATTTTTTTTAAATTGGCAAGGGACCTGAATAGCCACTTCTCCAAAAATGACAAACAGAAGGCCAATAGACATAGAAAGATGTTCAGAGTCACTAATCATCAGAGAAATGTAGATTAGAATCACAATGAGATATCACAATACCCCTGTCAGAATGGCTACCATTAACAGATCAACAAACAAGTGATGTGGAGAAAAGGGAACCCTGGCGTACTGTGGGTTGGTGCAATGCAGATTGGTGCAGCCATGTGGAAAACAGCATGGCATTTTCTCAAAAAATTCAAAATGGAGCTGCCTTATGACCCAGCAATTCCACTTCTGGGAATATATAAGAAGAAATGCAAAACGCTAGTTTGAAAAAAATGTATGCAGCCCATTGTTCATTGCAGCATTATTTATAATAGCCAAGATCTGAAGCAGTCCAAGTGCCCATCAGTAGAGAAGTGGATATAAAAGCTGTGGTACATTTACACAATGGAAAACTATTGGGTCATAAAAGAGAAGGAAATCTTACCTTTGAGACAACATGGATGAACCTGGAGAGTATTATGCTAAGTGAAATAAGCCAGTCAAAGAAAGACACCTGCCATATGATTTCACTTGTACATGGAATATAATGAACAAAATAAACAAACAAAATAGAAACACGCTCATAATTACAGGGGACAGATTGACAGCTGTCAGAGGGGAGCGGAACTGTGGGGGGGTGAAGAGATAAAGCAAAAAACAAAAAACAAAAACAGTAACCAAAAACCCAAAACTCACATACACAGACAACAGTATGGTGATAACCAAAGGGAAAGGGGTAGGGGTGTGGGGGTAGGTAGAAGAGGGTAAAGCTGGGATAAATGGTGATGAAAGGAGACGACTTCGGGTGGTGAAAACAAAATACAACATACAGATGATATTATAGAATTGTACACTTGAAACCTATATAATTTTATTAACCAATGTCACACAACATTGTAATATGAACAGAACCCCAATTCTGTTGATTAGATGTATGCTCATAGCAGTGCTATTTACAATTATTAAGATCTGGAAACAGCCTTAGTGCCCATCCGTAGATGAGTGGATAAAAAAGCTATGGTACATTTATACAATGAATTACTATGCTGCTATAAAAAAGAAGGAAATCTTACCCTATGAGACAACATGGAGGGATCTGGAGGGTATTATGCTAAGCAAAATAAGCTAGTCAGAGAAAGACCAGTATCACATGATCTCACATTACATGGAATCTAATGAACCAAAGAAACCGATGCACAAAATAGATCCAGAGTCATGGAAGCATGAAAAAGAGTAACCTATCTCAGAGGGAAGGAGGAGGCTGGGAGCCGGAAGAGATTAATGAAAGAATTTATATACATAACCCTGGACACAGACAATAGTGCAGTGAAGGTCTGGGAGGAGATGGAGGGGTCAGTGGGGTATTAAAAGGGAACATCTGTAATACTTTCAACCATAAAGATAAAGTTTCAAAACTAAAAATAAAAAAAATAAGCACGCTGCTCAACATTTTCCATGGCCTGGTGTCTGTTGGAGTTGATTCAACATTGTTTTGTAAGGGAAATCCCTCTTTCTATGGGTGGGGTAGGCCTTCGGGCCCTCCGGTCCTTGTTAAGGGAATATAAGCTCTACTTCATGGCTTCGCAATGCTCACAAAAATTTCTGGCTGAGGAAAATGGTTTTATGATGTGCCTAAAGGCTATGAAGACCATTTATTTATCTTGACACTCTAATATTTATTTTTGGATTAAGTTCAGATTGTGAGAGAGCTATGTACCTGCAGACATTATTTGGGACCCCCACAGGGACCTGCTTTCACCGACTGAGCTTTGGAGTGATTAATTGGGCCCACATTGATGGGGTGTTATTAAAAACACAAACATACGTAAACAGAGTTGGATTTACAATGTCATTAGGATGTGCTTATCTGGGTGGCTGAGTGACTTCATTTTATGAACCTATCAATTATGTAACTGGTGAATTCTCTTCTTGGAGTAGGCTTTTTTTTTTTTTTAGGTCATCTGAGCAACATTTATTATGTACCTCATAGAATGTATTTTCATGCACCTGCCTCAAATTGGTTTCAACCATTTTCCCCTATACTTACTTTCTCTATCCCCAAATGTACTCCTTTATGATTTTAAAAAGTTTCACATGTAATTTTTAAAAGTTGTTGTAAGACTTTATTCCCAAATAAAATAGGATGTACGTAAATTAATTTTAAAAATATCTCATATATTTGTTGTAGGAATAAACAAGATAATGGATATACTTTTTCGTGTGGGTGGTGGTTATGATTTTTATAGGCAGTAATGCTACTAACAACTGTAATCGATCTAGAGTTTATTTAAGCAGAAGAGGACTTGGACATAGATGGATTATATGGGTACCATATGGTACAATCTTTGAAGAAGCTGATAGAATAACTTTCTCATTCCAAAATGATCCCCTTGGAAATTCTACCACTGCAGTCAGCATCTTAACTTAAAAGTTACCCTTTTAAAATGCAAATATCTCTCTGAAGGGTTAATTTCTTGGCAATGAAATCAGACATGAATACCTTTAATGTGTTACTTAGCCTCTGGAAGGCAAGAATTCCGATTTAGGTAGGATATTTGTTTTAATTGAATACACTGAATTAACTCACTACAACATCTCCCTTCTTTCATTTTAATTAATTCCACAAGTTATTTAAGGCATTCATTCATACAGAAAACATTTAGTGAGTACCTACTATGTGCCAGCCACTAAGCAGTGAGGATATCAAGCAGTGAGCAAGATAGTCATACTCACTGAATAAAGATAAAGAAAACATCATGGATAATACCATAACCTAGAATTAAATACTATTACTATGCTCCCCAAACTTTTTCCTAAACCCAAATATACACCCCCACACATACACCATATATATCTGTTAAAAATAATAATAATAAACCTGGCTGGTGTAGCTCAGTGGTTGAGCATTGACTTATGAACCAGGAGTTCATCACAGTTCGATTTCTGGTCAGGGCACATGGCCTGGGCTACAGGCTGGATCCCCAGTGTGGAGCATGCAGGAGGCAGCCGATCAGTGATTCTCTCTTATCATTGATGTTTTACTCTCTCTTTCCCTCTCTCTTCTTCTCTGAAATCAATAAAAATATTTTTTAAAAAGGAATAATAAGTAATATTAATACTTAAAACTACATTCTATTAATTCTATAACTTGTTTTTCTTTTGGACACTTTCATGTCAATATATTTACTTCTCCATAAGTATTTTGAACAACTGCTTATTATTTTCATTCACTCTATATTTTATTCAATCATTTTTCATTAGGCAGGAAGTTTGTCTCCAGGTGTGTTTTTTTTTTAATTATAAACAAGTCTGTGCTAATATGTGTGTTTTCCAAACACACTAAAATATGTACTTCTTTGGAATAAATTCATGGAGCAAAAATGCAAAGCCATTGTTACAAATATTTTAAGACCTTTGTCATTTTCTGGAAAATTATTCCATAGGAAGAACATGTAAATTTTCATTCTTACCATTAGAGCTGTATATGAGTATTTATTTTTCCATAGCCTGAAAAGCAAGGGCAACTTTCTTTTTTAAAAATCGGTCTTTTCAAGAGCAAGAAGTAAAATCTTAACTTGCATTTCATTTTAAATTTTGCATTTGTACACTTACTTACTTTTAAGGCTGAAATGTTTCCTTAGGCATTTGTCTTTTTTTAATATGGGTATTTTCTGTTGCGGGCTATTGTTATTTTTTTCCTCTATTTTGCCTTTCTCCTGTCTGTTTCTAACACGTGAAGGATTACCTACAGGAAATCAGGGCAGGGGTCAAGGATCGTGTAAAGGTCACTTCATAGCTGAGAGATTTCTATCAGATCTAAAGAAAATCCCTGTTTTATAAAATATTCCATCAACTGAGTCTAATAAAAAAGGTTTACTAATTATGCTTGAGGGTAGCTTTCCTTCTAACCACACGATCTTCACCAAAATGCTACTTACTTGTGTGAAATATCATTATTATTATTTTTCCTTTAGGTGTTTTATTTTATTTTATTTTTTGGTGTGTATTGGCCAACTTTGTAGCCATTAAGCAGTTAACATTAGAGTAGCTTAGGTATTAATAGAAGCAAAACCACCTTGTTTGAGAAAGGTACCTTATTATAGACATCACTGAATTGACACCAAGCATTAGAGAGGGTCTCTTCAGACACAGTGACCCACAGAGCCTGCAGGTCCTCAGAGGAAAGGCGGGTTCAGTCGTTGCCCAAGTTTCCCTGGCCCTGAGGGGAGCTCCTTTGCCAAAGAAAACCTCAACCTCACATGTAGTTCTTGGAAGTGAAATCCTGGTGACAAATACACACTCACTCAGCAGCCATGGATTCTCAGGAAAGAGAGTCCTTTCCAACACCCTAATCCCAAACCAACCCCTGGGGAATTCTGAAGTTTAAAGGAAAGTCTTGGCAGGGTAGAAACTGTGTAGTGAAAACTTCCACATGCCCGGTATAGACACTTCAGAAACAGGGAAAGGTACATATGTGTGCAGAACAACATGTATGTTTGGGAGGCAATCATTAGAACGGACAGTTGAGAGAATGACAGTCTTGTGACCAACTAAGATTTTTGCTTTATGAGTGGATGGGTTCTGACTGCAAAGCATAGATAAACATAATAATGACTGCTATCAATTACTGAGTCTTTGCTGTTGTACCATTGTTACAAGTAGTTCATATCTATCAGTTGATGACAATTTCCTCACAACCCTTTCAAGGTGCTATTGTTATCCTTATTTTATTGGGGAGGAAGCTGGAGCACATTAATAGGTTAGAAAAAAAGATGTTTAAGGACATAGCTTGGGGTATGGAAATAGCAATCTCTCTTGCTCTATTTCTAACCTCCTTCCTCCTGCACCATCCCCGCCCTCCCTCCCCCCTTAAATAATCCCATTAACACAATATTTGGTTGGACAAGATGAACCTTTCTTAATCGGTCCTTCTGTCTCTGACTGTAAGCTCCCCAAGGTTAGGGCAGGCCCTGGGCAGCACAGAATTTCAGGATTCACCACTCAGTCATGACTCAATAACTTATTGCTGTCATCCGTGTCAACAGGGCCACAGATAACCTCTGTCCTTGTTTCCAAAACACCCAAAAAGTTTGGTTTTAACATTTGGTAAAGCAACTCAGCACTAAATTAACAATTGATATTCTTATTGGAAAGTAGACATTTTCATTAATACAATAGCCTTTTTGAGATTTTGGCAACTGGGAATCAAGCTTACAACCCAAGCATGTGCCCTGACCAGGAATTGAACTATGACCTCCTGACTCATGGGTCTGCACTCAACCACTGAGCAACACCAGCCAAGCCCCATAATTTACTTTCTAAGGACTTAACTTGACACTATTGGTTATTTTCCACTGATTCAGTCATGTATTCATTCATATATTCATTCATTCATTCATTCATTCATTCCAGTAATCTTTAACATTTTGGAATCCATGCTTCTTTTAGTAACATTTTTTTATAGCACCTATTTCAAAATTAAAGTTATAGATAATAGAGCCCACCCATATATGTAATTTCAACGTGGCTAACATAATTCCCATAACACAATATTGAGGAAGAATTTTTAAAAGTAATTTGTGATAAAATAATAGTTATTTCAATGTGTAAAGGCTAAGCCATAAAAGAGTGTAAGATGCTTGCCTCTATATGCAGAATTATAGGAATGTTTTAGCTACAAGTACAGATTGAAAAAAAGAAAAGTATGGTATTGGTGACTCAAATACCAAGAACAGCAGTCCTCTGTGATGTAATTTTCTGAAATGATGGATGATGCTTAGAAATGTAAAAAAAAAAAAAAAGTCAGACTATACTTGATTTATACAACAATTACAGTCCTAAAATAATTCAGGGTATAATAAAAGCACGCAATATTTTACATTTCAATATAGAATGGAGTTATGGTTTATGTTTTAGTTAATCATAATTTATTCCTGGGGAGCTCTTAACATAAGAGTCCGGTGAGACATTGAGAAGTCACAAGCATATGAGACCGTTTTTTTATTATTTGCAACTATTGTGCATAGTGCAGGACCTTCAGCCTCCTCCCTCCTGCCCACTAAGTACCTAGAGTGCTCCCTCACTGTGACATCAAAAAGCCCATCCACAAATTTCCAAAATCCCTGGCCACTGAGAACCACTGAGTCAGTTATTTCACATACCTTTAGTGAGTTTCCGACATGTGTCTGGCATCAGGTTAACAGAGGAGCAGAGGAGGAAAGTTAGGAAAACAACTAAAGACAGTAGAATAGAATATGCATCATAAATCAAAGCATGTACAGTGGGTGTGTGGGTGGGAGGGGATGTCACAAGCTTTACAAAAATCAAGGCCTTACAGGGCAAAGAGCAATCAGGGCTTTTAGATCTAAATGGTTTTAGGTCATTATGACTTCACATCCTTGAAGACAGATACAGTGTTTTAAAAGTATTTTTATTTCCTTATATCCACAGCCAGCATAGATTTGTTAAAAACAAACAAATAAACACTGGCTTTATACAAAGCAAGAAGAGTTCAAACCCAGTTTCAACATTTTTATCTGAGCAACCTTATGAACGTTGGTTACGGAGTTCATTGTTTTTCTATCTCTCTTTTCCAGTTGGCAGAAAGAGGTAACACTTGTAGCTAACTAAGTACCGGTAAATGGTAACTACTTTTAATACTTATTCTCATGGCAAAGTTAAAAAATACACAAAAAAACATACCACAAGAGCATTGTTGGTACCACCTAGCCAATGGTTGACCTGATGGTCTCAAGTTCTTAGAGGTGGTCTGGAGTTCAAAGAATATAATTAACTAGTCTCTCTGTCTTTTTCTTGTCTTCAGTCTGTTTCTCTCCCCCCCCCCTCTTTGTATCCCTCTCCCTCTTCTCTCTCCCTTTTCTCTTTCCAGTTTACATTATCAAGAAATCATTCAAATACCAGAGGGAATCAAAATAGAAAAACAGAGAAAGAATAGGAAGCAATTATCCCTTTAAAGACCCAGCGTAAATATCTACTAGTAGAGGTTCTGTGGGACTGCCTGATTGATGTATATCCTGAAGATGGCCCAGAGTGTGGGTGATTCCATCTGTCCTCATGTCCATCTACCTGTACAGAAGTAAATCTCCCATCACTCAAGTGCATCTCAATGGTAGTTTTTCTTCATTAGGGGAAAAATAGACCGTATGAAATATATAGAAGCTGCAGATTGATGAATTCATCAACACAGAAATTTTGGAACACATTGAAGTTCTCATATATCATAGCCAACGGTTGTGGTAATTCCAAGTTTTACAGGTTCAATTTTCATAGAGTCAAAAGTGTTTTTTTTTTAAATGTCTCCACTAATAAGTAGATAACTTTGTGTATTTTCTTCCAAACATGTTCTCCCTAAGAATAGTCATTGGTAGGATAACTTAAAGATAAAACCATTCCTGTTTTTATGATATGCTCTGTGGACTGAAAGCCTATTTGTCTTTAAGAACACACTTCCAGAGTTGAGATTCTCCTCTGGGCATTGAGGTTAATTTGATAAAATTGAACAATAATCCTTTTGTTTCTAATTCATGTTCACATACTCTTGATCCCTTTGGGGTAAAGTTCAACAAACAGAATGAACCCAACTCCTCATTAGAACTATTTAGAGAATTACACACTGTACTCGACCAGAGTCTGGGGAAATTGTAGAGATATTAGGAAGACACAAAAATTCTTTTATCTTGGGGGAAGAGAGGCTCTGTACACAAATAATCAATAGCTTTAAGAAATGAACTCATATAATACGCATGTAGCTATAGGCCTATGCAAGACTATTAGAACTGTTCAATCATCCCAAATATATAAACTCTATTTTTAAAACATTCAGGCAAAAGCATTTACCTTCCTCCCTTAGATTCAGAACTTCAAAATATCCAATGACCGAAGGCAGATGAAATAGGCCAAATAGTTATAATTGGTTTATTCAAATTCCTAACAAATTTACTTTACCTTATTATTATTTGGTTTAAAAATGAGAAATATACATATATATGACATATTCATGCATGTGCACAAGCACATACATCTGTAAGCATATACATGCTATACATACATATATGTCCATGTATGTTTTGTTTGGTATTCACTAAATACCAATAATGTACTAGGACATCTTAAAATGAGATGTGATCCCTATCCAGTGGGGTCATTGTATATGTTTAAGGACAAATATAAATCACAGTAGAAAGAAGACAAGACTACAAAGCAAGGGTGATGGATAATAAGAACTAATGTGTTGGTTTTAGTTATCAACAATCTGCATGTATTTAAAACAAGATCAACACCGCAGGGACAATTGTCCTTAACATATAGTAAGGAAGTCCAATCAGGCAGCCCACACTGCTTTAGACAAGTTGGGTAACAAGACTTCTCGTAGTTTAAGACAAGATATAGAAATAAAACTCATTTTATGTCCTGTTTTTGGTAATTTTGAGACTCACAGTCTGACTCTCCAGAAGGTCGGGCCTTTTTTAAGCATATACCCCATTTTGTAATTTTGATAGGAGAGTACTTTTTGGTTGTTAAAAAACCAGGGGAAGAACTTTCATTTTAAGATACTAAAGTTAAACTGAGATCATTTTAAGAGAGGCTCTAAAGCCAAAACTTTTAACAATATTTTCCAGCTTACAACCTATAAAAAAGCACATGTGTGGCAATAAAACAGAATACGCAGCAATGAAAGGGACATAAAGAGAGACAGACGGACAGTTGTCCAACTTTCACAGAGTTCAGGTACACAAAATGTTAAGTGTTCCCCGGCATAGCCTATCAGCTTCGTTATTTTTGGAAATCACCCTTGCCTGAAGGTGACCAGCTCTCTGTTCATAGGACAGACCTAAACAGAGACATCTAAAGTGACTCCTTGTCTCTGGGGTTCACCCTCATCTCCCATTTTAATGGGGGGAAATGATAGCTGCTTCCATCATAGTTGGTGAAAGTAAAGAAGTTGTGAGGTCCTTTCAATGCCCTTTATCTCTGAGGACCTCTTGAAGCATCATGGGATACCCATTCACTGCACATGGTACATGCAATTAATCATAGGGGTTAAGTTGGCCTCACTGCTCAATCTAGAGGGAAAGACATACACTTTGTGGGTTCAAGATTTTGGCTTGAAATTTGGTGCTAACATTAACTGGCTGTGTAAGCTCTTTACCTTCTGTAAGCCTCATGTTTCATCTATAAAATGGGACTGCTGCTCATGGCCTCAGATCAAAATTGGGAGACTATTATAAAATATTAAGAATGGCATACGTTACATGCTTAGTGGATGATCCAAGAAGTGCTTGATACATGGCAGTGTTTATTACTTATTTAAACACCCTCTTTTCTCACATGTTTCCTGATTTCTGAGCTTACAAAGGCTCCATGATACATGAGTTAAGTCAGAATGTAAAGACAAGAATGAGCACACGTAGAAGCTGCCTTAAATTCCTCTCTCTCCTGAAAGCATGAACCATTTGTTCCCTAGGATAGAAGGTTTTGGAGAACACAGCTTCTGAAAAGTGGCCACGTCTTTCCCTCTGAACTGTGAATGGTGACAAATGGTCAAACCAATAAATAGCAAGAATTTCATCCTGCAGAACAGCGGCACAAAACAAGGAGATATGCGCTGTTTGCCTGCACACGGCTTGGAGACCAGGAAAAAAAAATCTGACTATACATCACCTGCTGGAATTGAAAGGGCTTTGGAGATGATCTTATTTCGTCCTTTTATAGTACAATGTTTATCTATCACTTAAATTCTACTTCATCCTTAAAATACTTGAATATGATAATTAAAGAAGACTACTCTTCAAATAAAAATAGTTTATAGTTGATGGGAGAGAAACTGGGACAGGTTAAATAGCCATATATTTATATGTGGGAAGTGATACATCTGTGTTATAGGAAAAGAGTGCTTAAACATACCGATTTCAGGTTCTGATCTAGGAGGCCAAGTG
The DNA here is from genome assembly GCA_963924515.1 of Vespertilio murinus. Classification (NCBI taxonomy): domain Eukaryota; kingdom Metazoa; phylum Chordata; class Mammalia; order Chiroptera; family Vespertilionidae; genus Vespertilio; species Vespertilio murinus. The sequence continues at coordinate 16,281,105 of OZ004715.1, forward strand.
ACCAGAGAATCAGAAATGAATGGACAGAAGTGTAGGGAGTGGTGTAACATCAGTACCCTCAATGGAAATTGCTCTCACTTCCCTTTAAGGAGGAAGGTTCCTGAGCCTTTATAATACAGGATGCTAAAAGAACCCCGTAACAGAACAGGAGAATCTAGATGTGTACAGATTATGAAAGAAGCACCATTAAATCCCACAGTGCAATGATAGGACCTTCTTTATGGAGTCCTTCCCCAAAATGTTTGTTCCCTTTGCCTTCTAGGTTAGCGGGCTTTTCCACCCAAGCATGTGTTTTGTTAGTTATTGTGACTTTATAGAATTTGGCTACCTCCCTAATTAACCTCAGGACATTAATAAAACTCTACGCTTATTTTTAGCCAAGAGAGCGTCTGTGTGCAACTTTTATGACCTTACCCTTGTTCCCTGCTCCTCTAAACCACAAACTGTAACAAAGACAGCTCCCTATTTAAGGGCTAACTAACTGACTGCTTAGTAACAGTGGCTTCTTTCAATAATTCCAATCTGAGTGGTTTTCATGTGCTTTGTCTGTAGAAAAAAACTAACAAAACAATGCATTAGCCAGGGTTTGAAGTAATCCAACATTAAAGTTTCCAGCCTGAACTTTCTGTACCTTGTTCTCTGTCTGCCCCTTCTCCAGCCACCTTTAGGGTACAGTTATTCAGCACCCTAAGGCTCTCAGAAAAAAAATGTCCTTCATTATATACCCCTCCTTTTTTGAATTGCAAACCCTCTCCTTCTAAAGGTTGGACCATATGAAATTACCAAGGTTCAACCAATTTTTATCTAGAAGAAGCAATTGCCTTACGGTTTAACCTGGTAGTGATAGCATCGTGTGCTTTATTAGTAATTAGAGGCCCAGTGCATGAAATCCCTGCACTGGTAGGGTGCCTAACAGCTGCTGGCTGCCAGCCAGGTACTCCCTCCCTTCTCCCAGCTAACTCTGCCCCCTGGTTGAACTCCAGAAGGGACAATTTGCATTCTATGCTTTTATTATATAAGATTATGAAATGAAAAGGCCTTGCATTTAGAGATATGGGGAGCCCTAAATATGATACAGCTCAACTTATCCAGGGTGCAGGCGGAGACACTGAAGCTCCTTGATTGGGAGAAGAAATTAGAAGAGCTAACATCACCAGTTTGAGACAGAGCCTGATTAGATGCAGATTATTTGACTCCTATTTCAATGCTCTTACCTTCATAACAAGGGTCAGCAAATTTTTTTTTGGAAAGAGCAAGACAGTCAAGATTTTAGGTTTCATGGACTCTATGAACTCTAACATTATAGCACAAAATCAGCCACAGACAATATGTAAACAAATGACTGTGGCTGTGTTTCAACAAAACTTTATTAACAGAAACATGCTGGGCTGGATTTGACTTATAGATTGTGTAGTTTGCTAAGCACTATTCTACAGAATTCTTTGACCTTAGAATATCTTGGAAGAGATGGGTGATGGATTTACATATTGAAAACCTGTTGAAGTGCTCAGGGGTGCTAACCTAGCATAAAGATCCCACCCACCATTAACTATGCTCCGAATTTTTCTTAAAATCAGTAACCAAAGGATCTTAAAGTTGCTGGGATTTGTTGTGAGAACCTAGGGGTTGCAGCTACCTAAGAATTTGCTCTCTGTAAGATTAGATGTCCCAGAATGGGAATAGTACTTATGTCTTAACTCTTGGCTATATGTACAAAATATACTTCTGATCTTAGGAAAGAAATGCATTAGACATGCTGTCCATCAGGCTGAATTATGGCATTAGATAAAGTTACTTGGGTTAAATTTTAATGACTTTAATAATAATTTACTCAGACTCCCTTTATGCATTAGCTGAAAGCAACTTCACTATATCATTTGCATTGTGTGGACAATATTTTGAATATAGAAACTATTTCCATCTCTCCTGATAGCAAAGAAGGTACTTTGGCTGCAGCTACTCTCAGTTTGAACTTGAGAAGCATGGGAGAATGTTATTAATCATTTAAAAAAATTATAGCTCACATGCTCTGGTCAGAAATCCAGAAAAGAATTATAGTCAGGTCATTCCAAGAAAGAAAGTAAGCCTATATACATCACACACGATAATACTGTGATTACCATTGACATCTCTGCAGTGAAAATATGTCCACCCATCTGCTCCTCTGTCCATCATGCATCCAAGACATGCAGACATCCAAACATCTATCTCCTACTATTGGACCAGGAGCTAAGGGATCCTGGTTAGATGAGGTATTCCCCTGCTCTCAGTGAGCAAAACAAAATGTAGTGGGAAAGAGAAGATAGAGGATAAAGATCACAATAAAAATGAAAATAAGGCAGTATTTCAAAATAAAAATGTCTAAGGACCAAGCAAATACTTGGAGGAATTCTTTAAAAAGCAGCAACATGCAAGCTAATCACCAGGAAGAGCTCTGAAGTGCTCCTGTTGAGCTGTTAGCCAGGAAGAACCTGGAGTAAGTGCTGTGATACCTGGTGCAGCCCTTGGATTCAATATGGCTTTTTACCTCCAGATGTCAAACCAGGCAACCAAGTCTAAGAGGTGGGGTTCTTCACTGGCTATCATAGTTTGTCCTTAAACAAGCAAACTTTTCTTTTTAAATCATACCACATAGGTGCTTTCTATGAATAAATCCTATGAGTTTGAAGAATTCTAACTCTACTTTTGTTCTATCATACTTTACATCCCATATGTTAGAGAAGATCAGGAGAAATAGCTTAGTAGAATAAAATGGTCGAGGGCATTTGAAGAGCTTATATGATATGAATTGGTAGCAAAGGTCCCTGGGAAATTGAGAACAACTATGCATATTATCAGTACTTGGGAAATGAGTAAGATAGTCAAAGGTAAGACCAAAATTGATGTTCAATCCAGGATTATCATTAATAATTTTTATAGCACCAACTACTAATTCACTGTTCACATCATTGTCTAATTTCTTCAGGCATATTGGCCACATATGCTGATTATCTTTTATAAACTCTAACAAAATATCAGTCTATACATTTTATAAAATCTAGCAAAATACCAGTGTGGTGGTTTTGAATGACCCAAATTCTACAAGTCACCATTTATCTGTTTGATATTTCTGCCAATAGCACTAATGGCACAATTCTACACCAAGAGAAACCAACATCCAGTGGAATAAAAACTCACTCTGGATAGGAACCATCCTGTTTCTCAGGCCCGTTAAGCCAATCCACAGAGAGATAAGAGAGGAGATTCCAGTGGTACTTACTTGCAGGTGACGGGGTGCTGCATCCGCTTGGAGGAGGGTGCCCATGAAGGCCATGAAGAGGAGGCAGGGAAAGTCCTCCGATGACCGGGGGAAAGAGTAATGGGTAAGGTGCGGCTGGATAGTGAGTCATGTGTCCATTCACGGCCGGGACGGGACATGCGTGGCTACTGGTGGTCATGTTTCAGGCCTCACAAAATGGAAGGTGTTCTGGGGAGGGAACACATCCCTCTGGGTCTTGAACCAACGTTGGAGAGGTAAATTCGGGGCAACACGCGAGTCTGAGCTGTGCTCTGGGCCAAAGGCAAGACAGTTCAGCAGCTGACCTTGTGTCTTCCCAGCATGGTTTATCCACCTCTCATGTTGCTATGCTGATGATGGATATCTTTTCTTTTTCTTTCAGTTGGAGGCTGGGAAAGGCTATCACTCTAAAAGTCCAGAGCTGCTAATCCTGTAAGAAAAAAAATATGGATGTATATATTTCACAAGTCAAAAATAGTCTCCTCTTAATGAAAAATATCTAATATTAACCTGTCCTTTAATTCCCAGATATTCCCCATTTAATTTTCTTAAATGTTCACATTCTAATATAGAATGAAACTTACATACAATTTCAAAATAACTATGTGATATTAAGTATAAGTCTCCACCTACCATCCTTCCTATAGTCCTCACCCTGCTTAATTTTTCTCCATGGCACTTAACGTGGTCCATTACACAGTGGGAGTGTTTGTTTTTGTTTGTCTTCCATATTAGATTGCACTCACCAGGAGAGCAAAGTTTTTCTGTTTTGTTAACAGTTCTAGTTGAAGCTACTGAAAGAGTACCAGGCAGGCAGGTGCTCAATAAATATTGGTTGAATAAATGAATGAATAAATGATTTTTTGCTTCTTTCATAAACAATTTGATTAATGTTATCCTAACCTTTATGCTTCAAGATTTTACATATCTCATACCAAGAACTTTGGATTTTAATGCAGCCATCAGGAATGATACCCAACAAGACAAGTAGAATTGTGGGAGAAAACTATAATCTAATAAAAGGTAATAAGATAGAGTCATCAAAGATCAGAGATATATTTTATATCAACCCTTATTGTCAACAGTGTACACTTTTTATAAGAATGTCATCTACCCATCCATCTCTCCAACAATTTATTCTTACGACCATCATCCATTTGTCCACTCATTCAATCATTCATCAGCCTGTCAATCCTAACTTACAATTATGTGCCAGGTGCTGATGTAGGTGACATACAGAGTAGGGCAACACTAATGTGGCTTTTGCTGTCATGGGATTTCTAGTTTTAACAGCTCCCAGTTGAGGTCATATTGTGGAGGATGACGAAACTGCCCTGTCCCCTACAAAGGGTATTTTCAGGATGCTCAGCATTGAGAATTCCTTGAGACAGGGAATGGGAGAAGACTGAAATAGACTTGAGGGTGGGCTGGCTGTGAACCTCAGAGATTTACGTTGGCCCTGATGACCAATATTAAGTAAAAGTCAAAACTCTGGAGCTCACTGAATACCAAGCCCTGGTGGTAAGCACATGTTGCACAAAGCAGGAACAGTATCTCAAGATCAGCATAAAGGCCAATTGGTAAGAGCCTGATTCTAGAGCCAGACAGCCTAGGTTCAAATCATGGCTCCATCCCTTTGACAATTACTTGGTGTGTGTGTGTGTGTGTGTGTGTGTGTGTGTGTGTGTGTGTGTTTGTGTGTGTGTGTGTGTGTGTGTGTGTGTGTGTGTGTGTTAGTTAGTACAATTTACTTCAGATGAGTGTTGTGAGGATTAAATGAGGTAACATCAAGAAAAGATCAATATCTGATGCAGAATAAAGACTAGGTAGATAGTGAACAGTTGGCACTATGTGTATTGTCCCATCAGATGAAATGCTTCTGGAACAAGTTTGCTGGGGTTAGGGTAGGGGAGAGAACATATCACAAAAGTCCTTGGAAAAGAGCATTAGGACTAAAACATTTGCCATGAAAGTGAAGAAGAGGTGGAATTTAGGTAAATTTCAGTACAAAGACTCATGAGAGCTTACCAATTCCTCAGTTTGTGCAGTTAGCCTTTGGTTATTACTAACCCTAAAATGTTCCAATAACCACAACTTCCACTTATCTGTTTGTCGTGTGTCAGGCACTTCACTGATGAGCTGTGTAGATCTAAGAATAGTCCCATAAGGCAGGCATTATGATCTCTATTTGTCAGAGGGGAAAAAACCAAGTCTTAGTGAATTTAAATGACTCATTCCTAACGTCACAGATTCAGCCTGAGGCTAAGCCAGAATGTGCACCTAGATCTGGCTGGTTGCACTATTTATACCGAGAGCCTGCGTAGTCCCGGTTGCATCCCACAGAGGAAAAAGTCCATGAGCAGTTGTGATGGGAGTGGCTGTCCTCACTTAGATGACATTCCCGGCAGGGCCTCGCATCCCTGGCCTATTAATATTAAAAATGAGCATCCTCAACAGCCAGACCATATGGTCCCAGGCTCCCTGCATCTCCAGGAAAACCTTACAAAGGAGACAGCATCCCTGGTTGGCTTATGTCACACACAAAAGGGATATCCCACCCCAGATATCAACGTCCTTTTCAAACTTCCAAACCATGACTTGTTTCTAGAATGGAAAGAAAGCAAATGGACTATGCGAGGGCAATGTTTCCATTGCCTTTCTCTCCTAAAAACCACGCATCATCTAACATATTTAGCACTTGCATTTTGCAGTTTGCAGCAAATTAATTAGAAAATAAACAATACCATTTAGTGTTTCGCTGCACTTCCACTCAATTTGATTTTTAAATCACAACACACAAAGCCCAGCATTGTTATCAGTTGGTCTTTTCTATCTCCATTAGACAAACTGCCTCATTAACTGGTGGAGCTGACAGTTCAGCAAACCCACCCCCGCAGGGCACAATTCTGAGATTTTTTAAAGCTGTTTGTTTGTTTGTTTTTACCAACCGGGGACTATTTCTACCCTCACTCTCCTTTATTTCTCTTTGCTTTCAAACACTTCAGATTGTTGGCATCCTGCCTTGCCCGGTTAAAAGGTCTGCTATCATGCCTAGGATCTTAAAAAAAAAAAAAGACTGATACTGATAATAGGCAAAAGAAAAAAAAAATCAATGTGTCGAGAAAATCCTGTTATGTTGGTAGAAAACTGTCTGAACGGTCACCGGGTCTGTGTTCACATATGTGACTGATTAAGGCTATTCCTGGAAGCAGAGAGTTTTCTTTGTTCGCTGGTATTAGCAACGGTTGTTTCCCCCCCCCTTCATGTCTGATTTGAGTTTGGGCTCATTCCGGGTTCTTTTCTTCACCCCCTGAGGCAAAGAAAACAGGAGCTGGGGTGCAGGAGGGGAAGGAAGTGGGGACCGGGTCAGGGGGTCTTGGATCTACCACCATCATTCCCTGGGTGTCAGTTTCTTCATCCGTGAGAGGGGTCAAGAGAAGAGGAGTAGGTTTTTAAATCAAGTTTCTTCAACTGTGTTGTTGGGAACACAGGTGTCTTACAAGAAGATACTAAATTTTTAAAAATGCTGTAAAAATATTTTAGAGCAGGAAACAGAGAAGATTTTTAAATAACTGTTTGCATAGTTGGTGTTCTTATATCCCGGAATCTGCCTTTGATAAACGGTGGAATGACAGGCCGGAGAGTGATAGGTCTGCCCACCAACTGCTCAGACAAAATGTGTCACCGCCCGTTAACATCTATGCTTGTATCTGTGAGATCATATTATAGATAAAACGCAGTGTATTTTCTCCAGTTAAATTTGTGAAGTTTCTTGTTCCAGTACAGGGTTGAAAACTTACATGTTAATCATTTCGTGTCACATTTAATTCACTGGAGGTTGTTTTTAGCTGGAATTTTCATGCAAGCTTCCAAGTCTATACTTCTAAACATTTATTTTATAAGTATAATACTTACATATGATTTTTTTAAAAAAGGCCAAATAGTTCCTTTAGATCAGTGGTTCTCCAAGCAGAGTCCCTGGTCCATCATCTGGACATTTGTCAGAAATGCAGATTCTTCAAACCCCACCCGAGATCTACAGAAGCAGAAATTCTAGGTGCCGTCTGTTCTAACAAGCTTCCAGATGGGTCTGATTCAGCTCAAAGTAGAGAATCACTGCTCTAGGCACACGTTTGGCAAATTTCTTCTACATCAGTATTTTAGATGGCAGGCCCTACAGTCTCTGTGTCAGCCGCTCCGCTCTGCTTTTGCACCAACTTCTTAGGGCAGAAGAGCAACCCAAGCCAATCCATGCATGTGTAGGCATGGCTGTGTTCCAATAAAACATTATTTACAGAACCGGCAGCCTGCCAAATTTCGCCCATGGACGACAGCTTCCTGAGCTGGCTTTAGATTCATAAATAAAAACAATAATTTACCTTTCCCATCCTGAAGCTCTCCTCCCTACGAGAAATGACTCCGAAATATTTTAGCTGTTGTTTTTTATCCCCCCTGTTATTTATATTTATAGGTCATATACTTAAACAAGTGTTTTTTTCTCATAATTTTGTAACCCACTACCTGTTGGTTTTTACTGTAAATGTGATTTAGCTCTTTTAGGTGATCGCCCACACAAATAAAACTCTTCCTCCTGTCTTCCTCCCACCATAATTTCATCACGACTTGAAAAAAAAATCATTCAATCACCTATATTATTATGCTTACATAACTATGACTAGGTCAATATTGTTACAGCTGAGCCACATGATGCACTGTATTTACAGTTCTTTTCTTATGAAACTTTTGGGTTTTCCTGGAGTTAATAATTGCTTTGTTTATACAACTTAATTGTTTTTGTATCTATGAATAATTCTTTCCCAACTGTCTGAAAATGTTGCCAGGCATGTCATATGATATATGAGTTCTACAACTGGGGACATTCCTCCCACCCCAGGGCTGACTGGCTGGTTTCCTAGTCTCATGCATAGTTGTCTAAGTAGAACTTTCTATTATTGTTTTTCTGTTTTTCTGGAACTCTTTTGTAGATCTCATGTGTTCCATTTTTCTTAGTGTATTTCTTCATTTTGGTGGCTTTTCTCCTTAACTTTCTGAGAAATAGTGCAGGGGAGAAATAGTACATGTCTTGAGACTTTTCATATATTAAAATATTTTTTAGGTTATACCTCATGTCTGGATTTAATCTGGCTGGATTAAAATTGTGGTTTGGAGATAGCCTTTTAAATTAAAAATTTTAAAGTACATTGTACCACTTTACAAGCTTTCTACATCGCTCTGGAAATCTACTATGATTTCAGATCCTTTGTGTCTGACACTTTTCTTTTTCTGTAAGCCTTTGTCATCTTCTCTTTATCCCCCATGGATCTTTTCCTACATGACAACTGGGAGAAATCTTCAATTTAGTAACTCATGTTCTTCTGTTAAGAAAATGTTGTGGTTTTTTTTCCTTAATATTATTTGATAATATCTTCTTTAATCTTTCCTTTTGGAAATCTTATTAGATAGACCTTCTACATGAATTTTCTAATTTCATTACATATTTTTTCATCTTCTACTTCTTCATCCATATATTCTGCAATATATTCCCTGCATTTAACTACCAATTACTCTGTTGAATTTTAATTATATATATATGTGTGTATATATATATGTGTATATAAAATTTTAATATATATGATATAATGTGATATAATATATATTTGTTCCATTTATTGATGCATTAATTGGATGCTTCTTGTATGTGTGCTGACTGGGGAGTCACCCGCAACCGTGGTGTACTTGAACGACACTCCAATCAATTGAGCTACCTGTCCAGGGCCTGACTCTATTGAATTTTATACTTACGCTACTATATTTTTAACATACAAGAGTTTTTATTTTCCCTCAATTATTTATAATTCTGCTTTTTGTAATGAATGCCTTATCTTTTCTGAATACCACTGAGGATATTAATAATAGTGTTTATTTTAATGTCTTATTCTGCTCTCTACAGCAACTCTGTTCCTTTTCACTTTTTTCTGTTGTTTTATTTCCTTTAGTCCTATATGCATTTCTCAACTTTATTATCTGCATAATTCTAGCCCTATTTATATCTAAACTGAAAAACTTATGGCAAGCACTATTTTCATGAGCAAAGCTTGTCTAAGGATGCATTTCCTGAAAAAGTAATCTTACTTGGACATTTCTTTGTGGGAGTCCCACAATGAGAGTTTTAGGCTTTTTTATTTAGGGGTTGAAAGGTAGAGAATGCCACCCTAAAATATGCTGCTGTGGTAGATTAATTATTTTGAGAAGTAGGCAGTTGGAAAAAAAAAACAAAAAAACAGGGAAAAGCAGAGTTTTTCTGAACGCTCCTAATGCGCCTGAAGACAGATACTCCAAAAATGGGGATAAATCTCCCCCTCGGCAGTTTCGTCAATCAGCAAAGACTCACTCTTCTCACCAGAGAGGAGTATCTAGTCAACATCATACACGGAGGAACTTTGTCACACACTATCACTCCTCCCATCCATGCTGGTATGGGCCCACTCATTTTTCCTAAAACCATTTACTCCCTCTTAAGCAACTCCATATCCCCACCCCCTTCCCTATTAAGAAGCGCTTTAATCCTGAATTCTAAACCACCTCTGGAATGACTCATTTATCTTCCTCTGGTTATCATCAATGTAAATATGAGGTGTATATGTTAATAAACTTTGCTTGTTCGTCTCCTGTTAATCTGTCTTTTATTACAGGGGTTTCAGTCAAGAACTCAGAATGGGAGGGGGAGGATGATTTTTCCTCCCCCACAGGTTCCTTGGTAACTTCATTGAGAAATGCTCTAACACGCTGCCCAGGAGGAAGAGGAAAGAAAAAGTCTTATTGAAAAGCCTTCTGGTATTTGAAAGAAAGAGTAAGCCTGGGGCTGCCAGTGGGCTTACTATTAAATGTGTAGCCTTCCACTGCTTCCTCCTAGTCTAGTACCATCTCCCCACTCCACATCGATACTGGGTGTCCAGAACACAGTTGAAAGGGCAAGGCTAGACCCTGCCTCCTTGTGGGGCAGGGCGGAGCTATCCTCCATTTTGTGGCTGGATCCTAGCCCTCACCCAACCCATCAGGGTCACATTCCACCCCCCCTCCCCCCGTATAAAACCCATTGAGATGTTACATTCTCGCTCTTGTCCGCCATGTGGTTGGCATGAGTGTGACAGAGCCGATGCTAGCATGGAAGATACTCTCTTGCTAATTGCATCGGATTTGGTTCCCGGTGGTCCTTGGGGATCACGAAATCTCGGCACAACACAGTAAGCTCTCTAGTTCAGTATCCTCAAAGAATAGACTCACCTTTCCTATCAGGGTTGGGTTGCAGTAACTACAGAAGATAATAGGTGGAGGAGCAGACCATTTTTTCCCCTATCTCAGTCATCACTTCCCGCTCTCAGGACATCTGGTGCCTCTACACTTTGGGACTGTCTCAAGCCCCGCAGCTTGTGTCTCCTTCTTTAGGCACTTAGCAACCTGCTTTCTGCACTTTGCTAATTTATTCATGACTACTGCCCATTTACTTCCCATCTTCAAAAAATGCTGCCATTTCCTGTCTACCATTAGCATTCTCAAGTCCTTGTTAATTTGAATGGTTTCTTCTTTTTCTTCCATCTCCTTCTTACCACTTTAGTAAATATTTGAGGGGGGGGGATAAGGAAATGTGCATGTTGCTCACCCATTATATTTCACTAGGAAGTCACTGAATTTTTTAAGAAGTAACCTGTGGTCAAATAAGTTTGGCATACCTAGACTGAATGATCCCTTAATGCTGTTCAGTTCTAAATTGATTCTTTCTATGAAAGAGGAGTTAAAGACTAATCTAAGAGGGAAAGGTTTACTCAAGAACTCCACTGAGATAAGGTTCATTCAGCATGTCTAAATTGTTATCAGTACATGGAAAAAGAAAGACAGTACAACGCTGGTGCCAATCTGAAACTAAACAACGAAAGGTGAGATTTGACCTGCCTTCATGAACATGCCATAGCTTTTGTCAAACACCTTCTACTAATAAGCAAATAAAGATGGAATTTGATCCGCCTTAGCCATGCACCTGCAGGCATATTGGATAATTAAAAATGCCACTTAATGCATTGATGATTTCATATGTGCTTTCTTGAAGACTCCAAATTGGAGAGAGGACTCTTTATTAGCGTCTGTTTTGAGACACAGGAACCCAACACTTCAACAAGGCAATTAATGTTCATTTTACTGTGTTGGCTTCAATTGCAGTCCAAGCAACAAAACAGACAAAGATTGTTGGGAGAGAACACGGCATCCATTTCCTCCTCCTAAAATCCAATGACGCCATAAAAAACAGGCAGAAGCAAACAAAGGATAGGTTTTTAGATTTCTTGTGATGCAGCACAGACAACTCTCTTGGGTTTCTTTAGCTGATTTAGAATTTGTTTTGGGGAAATCTCTGCTTCAACAAGACAGTACATACATTGTCCTCTTTTCTCAGTTTATTTTAGCTCAGACGTCCCCATTTATTTAAGTCATTGGTTCCAGGTAATGCCACTTAAAATTTCTCAAATGCACTCAGCCAAATACCTGTTTTCAGCAAAAATTCCGAACTCAGCACAAATCCTGTCAGTTGCTTTCACTGCTATTCTTGATAGAAAAGAAACATGGCTGTAAGGAAGTCGGTTTTGCATGCCTGGTAGTTTTGTAGCCTTTCTTATATCCACCATCTTCATCATAAATGTTACTGATAAAATTATGTTCAACTTAAACCTACGGAAACCACATTGAGTAACTTAAATTTGACCAAAAAGAGATATTTCTTATCTCCCATTAATTTAATTTGGGAATGAAAGAGACAGAACAGAGTCATTTAGAGGAAATAACACAGTCTGAGGAATTCCTTTGACTGCCAAATGAGCAGAGAGTGAAATCTGAATCACTCCTCGGCATTAGGAGGAGGTCATTTGGCACATTAAAGTCCTATTTTTAAAAGCATATACAAAATGTCCCTGTATTCCTTTTTAGGCCATTTTTATAAGATTCCATCTGCTAAAGACACCCAAAGTGAAAATATGGCTTTCAGAAAATAACCAGCAGGGATATACGCACATTAGAATGTACAAGAAAGTCTAAGATTTAACTTCAAAAGTTATGGGAGTAGTGATATAAATATGGGTTCTTAGGGAATCAACATTCAACCCAAAGTTGCCATATATGCTAGCATGACACCTCCTGAAGAGTTGGTCTTACTTAGAATTTTTCAAAAACATAATGTATAGATTATGTGTTGGAGCAAATATCTGATGGTACCACTGTTTGTTCTTAAGAAAAGTAGCAGCAGGCAATCCCTTGTACAATGTCTTCCATGCTTTGTGTCATGAAAACCTGCCCTGCCAAGCAAATGACTGGGCTAGAGTCTGGTTTTTAAGGGAAAGTTGACCATCTATAGGCTGGTGAGTGGCCTACAAGTAGTAGTATCCCCAACAGAAAACTCCATGTTGGATGGTAATACATCTATCCTTACTCTTAATTGGTTTTGAATGCCTGATACACCAAGAAAGACATAGAAAGGAGAATGGCGTGCACATGGGAAGATCTAGAGAAGTGGGCAGAAACCAAGAGACTAGAGAAACTGCGATTTAGCAAAAGACATGAGATAGGCCAATAGACCCAGTGTATTTATAAAAGTAGGTAAAACAAGTCACAATAGCTAGTACTGCATTGCTAAGGTTGGCTTAAGTGTCAGGAAAAGCATTGCTATTTTGGTGAGGCCTGAATCTTTAACTGTTTCATTATGTTGCATTTTGCCTTACCTTTCTCTTTCATACAACACACTACCAAACTGTATTTCTAAGAAGAGTGGGGAGACAAAAGGACAGAAGAGAATGATGAGAATTGTACATGTTTGAGACCATAGAGACCATGAACTAAGTCTGGAGGAGGTTTCTGATTGACAGCCCTACTTTATTTTCTTAGTCTGCTAGGGCTGCTATAATAAAATGCCATAGATTGGATAGCTTAACGAAAGACTTTATTTCTTATAGTCCAGGAATCTAGAAAGTTCAGCATGGTCATGCTCTTCCTGGTTCAGAGCTGGTGCCTTCTTGCTGTGGTTTACTTGGTGGTTGTGGTTGTGGTGGTGGTGGTGGTGGTGGGGGAAACAAGTTCTATGGGTCTCTTTTATAAGAGCATTCATCCTAATATTGAGGGCTCTACCCTCATGACCTATTCACCCATTAGAGGCCTTACCTCCTAATACCATCACCTTGGGGGTTAGGATGTCAACATATAAATCAGACCATAAGCATACATGGAATTAGTTCTCTGTAAAGCTCCTCTACACCAGCTGTGGTAAACTGAATAGTGGCTCTCCAAAGTATTTATATTCTAATTCCTGTAACCTGAGAATATCCTATCTAATAAATAGTGGATATGCTAATTGACCCTCACACGGTCACAAAAGATGGTGGTACCCACAGCCAATAAGGATGGAATATGGTAATTGACTACCCCATCCTCAAAGGTGGCGGTGCCCACAGTCACAAGATGGAGGCACCCAGCCCCTCAGCCCCACTGGGGTGGCAGGTGCAAGGCAAGGCCAGGCCCGCCCTCAGGTGGGCCCTGCCACTCCGTACGCCTGCCTCTGGCATCCCCCCCCCTTTCCCTCAGCTCCCCCGCCGCCCAGGGCCAGCCTAAGGTGAATGCAAACCTTGGATGGCAGCTACCCAGCTGCTCAGGGCTGGCCTGAGGCACAAACAGGCCTCGGATGGTGGCTTCCCAGCCACCAAGGGCTACCTGAGGCTCAGGTAAGCAGGGCCAGCCAAGGCTTGTGCTGCCGGCAGTGGCAGCAGCAGAGGTGTGATGTGAGCATTGCCTTCCCCTGATTGCTGGGTCACCTCCTACCCCTGAAGGCTCCTGGGCTGTGAGAGAGGGCAGGCCTGGCTGAGGGACCTCCCCTCCAGTGCATGAATTTTCATGCACCAGGCCTTTAGTTGCCTTATTAGTCAAAAGAGACTTCACAGATGTGATGATATAAACTTAAGAATCTTGAAATGGGGAGATTATCCAGGTAGCCCAATATCAAAACAGAGATCCTTGTAAAAGGGAGGCAAAGGGAGATTTGATTACAGAAGAGGAGAAGGTGATATGATGATGGAAGAAGAACTGGGAGCAGTATGCTTTAATGGGAGAGGAAGGGACCAACAGCCAAAGAATATAGTCAGCAGTAGAAGTTGGAAAAGGCTAGGAAACAGATTATCTCCCCAGATTCATATAAGGAAACAATCTTGCTGAAACCTTGACTTGAGCTCAGAGCAGCTGATTTTGGGCTTCTGACTTCCAGAGCTATAAGATAATATATTTGTGTGGTTTTTAAACAACTGAGTTTGCTGTCATTTGTTATAGAAGCAACAGGAAACTAATACACCAGCCCACTCAGGGGCTTGAAGGATCTAATAAAAAACATGAACCACAAGCACTAACATATTATTTATCCTGGAGCCAAGAGAGAATTTTGCCAAAATAGAATTTTACCCCTGGAGGGAAAAACCCACTGTGTGGTATTGGCAAACGAGAGAAATTTGAAGATGCTCAACACTGCCTATTAAAATTTCCTACAACACTGAAGCACAGATGAAGCCCTATGATGTCAGGTGTAGAGATGTGGGTATAAAAAGAAGCCAGGGATCAGAGTCATGTCAAGAGAAGAGGCAAGAGTGTGGAACCTTTGCTGGGAATGTACAACCATTCCTGAATGAGTGTTTAAAATGTTTATTTGAAAATTTTGCCTTTCTGCTATGTCATGCGAAAATTGTATAAGGTCATTTATTTATCTGCAGCCTCGGAGCTTCCTTGAAAATTGCCAGAGTCTGGGCCTATATGGTAGGCTGTTTAGCCTGAAGTAGATGTGATGGAGGCAGTTAAAGAATAAAAATGAGAGGGTTTGTGCATGCATGCTTGTAAAAAGAGTCTGAAACAAAAAATAACAAATTTCATGTATTTTTTTAATTCTTTTTTTTTTTACTGACAGATTTCCTTCACTGTTTTAATTACCATATCTACAGTTTTTAAGAGACTTGAGAGTAGAAGAATGAAGAGTAGCAACCTCTTTCCTACAAATAAGGACTTGTCTGAAATACCTTCTCTTATTCTGTTGGGAGGAAAAAAAAGATAGTGCCTAGAAGTAAAATGAAACACTTAACCTCACTTGAACACTAAACTTGGTACCCTTCATTAGGGAACATGCTATTTTCTTTTTAGTTATCCAACTGCTTTCTTCTCCCTTGGAAGTTTTGCAATATGGCCCCAGGTCACATTACAAGACCTGCTCTCTGTCTCTCTCTGTTTGCCGGAGAGACCCCTAAAAGATGTGACAGATCAAAGATGACAGATCAAAGATGACAAATCTTGAAACTGCTTTGCCTATCCCTTCTAAATGGAAACACATATGTGATGTAGATAAAATTTAAAACAAATAGAAGAATATACTAGAATGTATTTCCAAGGGGTACTTTTAATGAATACAGTGATACTAAGTGGCTCAACAACATATTCAGATTATGCTGCAATTACTGAAAACATTTTTGGAGCACCTTTTTGGAATAGAACATCACTAGAGGTGATGTGGCAGAGACATTGCTATGTTCTCCCCAAATTCAATTTTCCCTCTAGTCACACTGCCAGACAATATTTCCCAATGTCCCCTGCAATTAGGTAGGACCACGACTGAGCCCTGGCCAGTGGCATGTGGATGGATATGATGTGTGTCACCTCTGGGCCTGATTCCCCAAACCTCCTGTGGAATTAATGTTCTCTCTTTCCCTCAACTGCTGGCCAGATACCCACAGTCTAATGTAGATCTCTGCCAACCTAGAAGACAGCAAAGCCGAAACATAGAAGGAGCCTAGATCCCTGAATGGCTGTATGGAGCAGATTTTTGACCTGCATTGGAATGTGACATTAGCAAGAAATAAATGGGTATTAAATAAAGTAATTTATATTTGTTATTTTATATATATATATATATATATATATATATATATATATATAATATAGGATATTATAGCCAGCCTGACTAACAAAGCCATTTATCATATAAAAATAATTATTAACTCATGACTATATTTTGTGGTTCCATTTTTCATTCCCAAATCTCCCCTGCCCCTATTGACTGGACTTCCATATGAAATTACATTTTCAAAGCAAATCTATACCAATCATGAAGAGTGGACACCTTCCTAAATAAACTAATGCTTGCTACGAAGGCAACTGAATAGAATAAGAATCCCAAAGAAACTCTGAGCATTGGTATCCCCACTGAAACAGGTCTGTAGCTTCCCCCAAGAGTCATTTTTGAAACCAATAGCACTCATTTAAATACACAACACAGTTTATCAGAGCTTATAACATAGAAAGAA
Organism: Vespertilio murinus; assembly: GCA_963924515.1. Classification (NCBI taxonomy): domain Eukaryota; kingdom Metazoa; phylum Chordata; class Mammalia; order Chiroptera; family Vespertilionidae; genus Vespertilio; species Vespertilio murinus. The sequence goes on from OZ004715.1 coordinate 16,297,746, forward strand.
TTCAAGCCATTGATAATAACATGATATTTAAAAACAATCACCACTTTAATCATCACAGCATTCTAATATTATGGCACAGTTTGGTTTTATGTATGGTATAAAGTGATGATGTGATCACCAGGGCACATACTGGTAGCCTAATTTTTCAGAATGAAAATAGGAGAAAGGACGTTCATAAGAAAATACAGCAGTAGGCCGAGGTCGGTTTGGCTCAGTGGTAGAGCGTTGGTCTGCGGACTGAAAGGTCCCGGGTTCGATTCTGGCCAAGGGCATGTACATTGGTTGCGGGCACATCCCCGGTAAGGGGTGTGCAAGAGGCAGCTGGTCGATGTTTCTCTCTCATCGAAGTTTCTGGCTCTCTATCTCTCTCCCTTCCTCTCTGTAAAATATCAATAAAATATATTTTAAAAAAAAGAAAATACAGCAGTAGTATCTTGACAGGTTGGCCTGATAATGCATGAGCTGTAATGTTTCGTATTTGTATGTGTCCAGGCAGGGCAATATATTTAAGGTATTTAACTTCACTTGTGCAAATATCATATCATGGGCTAAAATGCCATATATCAACTGTAGCATTCTTTTCAGAGTCAAGAGACCCACATTCTGGAAAAGCTATTAATTCAGAGTATGTCAGATGATAGGCATTCTGGATAAATAATAGTCTGCTGTATTAGTTCTGGCGGTTGGGTTAAAACTGGTAGGCACGTTGCTTTGTGAATTCATACCTTGCAAATAAGGAGCTGACTCTTATTCTTGGAAAAAAGCAAAGGGTAAAAATCTTAAGTTTATTGAGACTCATTTTCTGATTTGTAAAATGGGATTATATAAAAACAGTACTTTGCTCACCAGTTTGTGATGGGGATCAAATGAGTTAATGTATGCAAATACTTAGAACTAAGCCTGGAACCTAAAAAACAGTAGTTATCGGTACTCTTGTCGAGTCCATGAAAATGCCTGGTAACCTTAAGGAAGTTTTATTGATGTTTAAGCCAGTTCACACTAGTGGGTACCCTGATACATAACAAAATGCTTTTCCCATATTCAGATTTTGCAAATATCTATTGTCTCCTATATTATTTACCCACCCTTTTATATCAGATGTTTAAATACACACAAAGATGTCATATATTCTTTTTTAAAAACCAAAATTCTTGACTTAAAAATCAATTTAGGCAGCCAAAACTGGTTTGGCTCAGTGGTAGAGCGTCGGTCTGCGGACTGAAAGGTCCCGGGTTCAATTCCGGTCAAGGGCATGTACATTGGGTGCGGGCACATCCCTGGAGGGGGGTGTGCAAGAGGCAGCTGGTCGATGTTTCTCTCTCATCCATATTTCTAGCTCTCTATCTCTCTTCCTCTCTGTAAAATATCAATAAAATAAAAATAAATAAAAATCAATTTAGGCAATTTCTTAAGGAGATGACAAATGTGTGAAAATGGTCATTATTTCCTACTGGCTGTGATTTTTTCAAGCACTTACCACACTATCTGGCCACACTGGCTCCAGGATTTTTGCCTGCCAGCTAGCCAGGAGTTTAACTGGAAGGTCTGTCACATTCCTAACTATTGTGTCACTCCAGCAATCTGCAAGAGACAGCACCTCTTTTACCTCTGCTCTTGTTAAGACTCATCCTCTTTCTCTCTATTGCTTAAACTGTATTTTCAGGAGGGAAAAAAATCAGCCTAAAAATTCCTCTTGGCCAAAAATACAGCCTTGGGCATTTATGCTAAGAGGGACTCAAAAAATCTGGCTGAGGCATTTTCTTGAAATCTATTGCAGGGAGGAAAGCATCTCATTTTGATTCTGTGCATTATTTTATAACTGTTTAGCTCTCCTTGTCAACACTCAAAAATCAAAATTAAAAAAAATAAATGAAAATTCCAAACACCACCTTTTGGTCTTTCAATGGTGCAAGAGTCTGTGCAATTGGCGTCCCTTGAAATGCAGGGAAATTAACAGGGAGAAAGCTCTCACTGGTGATGTGAATGAATGGCCACATTTCCATGACATTTTACTGCAGCCACTCAAACAGATGGGATTCCAGGGCTAACTGGCCTCAGTTGAGATGAATGAGATTCCACAACTATTAGCACACTGGCATAGAAATGGGTCAGGCTCGGTTGCAGAGGCATTCTTACAGAAACAAAGAGGATGACAAAGCTACCCTGTCCCTGGTGCCCATCAATGCAGACCCATTCGTTATCGAATCCCATTCATTCCAGAGAAAGCTACATTCACTATCAGATGACGCCCTTCAGGCTCCTCCGCATGGAAATCCCGAGGATCCGATCAGCTATTAACTATGCTCGATGCTGATGCGGCTGTTTCGGCCACAGAAGACCAAACTGCACTCTCACAAGTGGTGGTGCAAGTCAAAAAGGCACCGGGCAGAAGTCAAACATGCAGAGAAAGAGCAGACTCGGGGACAAGCAAATGCACTATGGCCCCCTGTGTTGGCAAAGGTCATCCAAGACATTGAAATTCAATGAAGGGGGTTTTAAGTTAAGGAAAACAGGCAAGCGGCAGGGAACCTATCATGTAAAAAGGCTGGGGACTGATGCCCCCTTTTCCATAGAAAGGAGCCAGCATGGGGTCTGCTTTGCAGATGGACTGGGAGGGCATGCAGGCTGCAGCTCACATCTGGCACACAGGTGTATGGCCTGCATCCCTAAGCTGGCCATCAAAAGTCATGTGCAGAAAGCCCTATTGCCATTTGGGGTGGAAAGCAAGAGGAATTATAGCCCAGAGATCATAATGCTTTTCAGAAAGAAAAAAAAAAATGTATGGGTGCCTGCCAAAACATTCTTCCTCTAGCAGATTATATTTTTTTAATCCACCTACTTAATTAACTAGCTCCTCCGCGGATCAAATGATATTACCGAGTGAGAGTAATATTGCCACTGGAGTGGCCATTTAATTCTGGCAACTCTAAAGCAAATTATTTCATAAATGGGTAGTTTATTCAATTCAGTTCAGTTCCAATTCAATTCTGAGCCCCTTCTATGACCAACACACTGAGCAAGACCCATGGGGGAGCAGAGAGAAGGAGGCACAATCCCTGCCCGTGGTTTAAGAAGGAAATGGTGACTGTTCACAAATTATAGCGATCGGATACAAATAGAGTGCCCGTGTGCAGGCTGGTGTGGTGGGAGAAGACAGAACTGTTCAAAGGAAGGAGGGATTATGTGCCTGGGCAGGGGGGCAGAAAAGACTTGATGGAGCAGAGAGGGTGGAAGATGAATTGAAATATTCAAAAAGGAATTCTCCAAATAGAGATAACGGATCACAGATATATATTGGGGGCTAGCATTAGTCCAATTTAGATGGAATATATAACATATATAAAGAATGACGTGATATCCATCTAAACTAGAAGAGGAAAGGGGAATGGGTGTGAGAATAATATAATGGATTTAACAAGTGACTGGATGACTTGGGCAAGTTTCCTGAACACTTGATCGCTGTGTTAGGTTCTATACTGGATGCTGGGATATAACAACAAAAGGCTCACTCATGCCGGATCCCCCTCAAGTCGCTCAGAGACAAGTCAGGGAAAGACAACCCCCACTAGGCTTAGGGCTGCTTCATGCTCTCATGGACTTTTGTGTCCAATATTATGGGAGCACAGAGGATGGGTACCTGTGCTAATCCAGGGCTGGTGGGGGAACTGTGACAACCGAACTTGGACGGGGCTTCTACACGAACTAGAGGGAATGCAAGGTATGGGTCTAGGAACAGTGTGAGAGGAGACCGGCAAGGAAGGAACTCGATGGAGAAAGACATAGGATGCATCGTTATGAAGAGTGACCGGTTTTCCTGAAGGTAAGAGCCAGTGAGTCCTTCATGAGTTAGAAGCAGGAGAAGGGTGTTATTGTATTTACATTTTACAAAGTCAGCCAATGTGTAGGCTTGAAAACCAGATGAGAGATGATGGCATTGGTCCTGCCAAGAGGGCCCGGAATGTTGGTCCATGGTCATGACCAACCAAAAGGATATTGATGAGGTATTAGGGATAGAGTAAGACATGGATTGGACGCGGGGCATTAAAGAATAAAGAATCAAGGCTTACTCCAGAATTGTGGTTTCAAAACGAAGCAGAGGATGGCGCCTTTCATAGAGACAGAGCACAGACACGCAGCAACAGGTTTCATGCTGAACGCGGTTTTGGATGAGTGAATGTGAAGTGCCTGTGGAGCACACTAGCAGAGATGTTCATTAGCACAAATGGATGTTAAAACAAGTCAAAATTTTCCAGAAGAAGGAAAAACAAGATAGCTCTCATTATGCACCCCAACATAACAGGCTCCTTAAAAAATCAGCATGATTACAGAACAGAGTAACTGAGAATGAATATAATAACAGTGAAAAGCAGATAAAACCTCAAACGCAAAAAGCTGCCATGTAGATTCTCTGAATTCTTTTATACATCTCTTTAGAGATAACAGTTTTCGGAAGGCTCCGCAAATGTCAACAGGGTCTGAACTCTAACTTGCCCAGCTCTTTGATTTAATAAGCACTTAGAGAGTAGCTGTTATGTGCGACAGACAATACTGGGTAAATTGAGGAATATCAAAACAAACTGGCTTTGTCCTTACCAGTAAGATGTCATCCATGTGGTTGATAAGACAAGAATGCACATGACCATAACGCACAAGGAAGCCTTGGACAGGACCAATGAACAAAGTGCTTTGGGAGTTTAGAACTAGGTGGGGGCCAGGCAAAGTCAAAGTAAATAATGGGTGATAATAATAAGCTGGTTCTTATTCAATTATGGTATTTTTGCATCATGGATTAATATATATATATTTCAGAGAGGAAGGGAAAGGGCGAGATAGAAACAGCAATGGTGGGAATCATTGATCGGCTGCCTCCTGGGGATAGAGTACACAATCTGGGCATACCCTGACCAGGAATCGAAACATGACCCCCTGGTTTATAGGTCAGAATTTAACCAGTGAGCATGCCGACTGAACTGCATCATGGATTTTTTGCATTAATTTTTATTTTAAAAAACTGAGTTAAAATGTTAGCTTAATTGCTGCGTTTTGTTTGTTTGTTTGTTTTTTTGTGCCCTTGTATATTGTATACCTGAGGTAAGGCCCCCGCAGGCCCCATCTCAGGAAAAGTTACCTGCAATTCAGATGAGGCAGAAAAACAACCAGTGATTATCAAAGCTCCCGAATGACTTTCCCCTCCTGATATCTGAATTATTCTTCATTCCTCTCATGAACAGAGCTGCCTCCTCAACACAGTTTAACCAATAGCTGCAATTAGAACTTTGTTTTGGGTAAATCCTCTACAGTGAATTACCAAGAGAAATATTATTAATCAGCTCAGATTTTACAGGTTGCTTCCTCTAAGGGTAATTTCCTATTTAACTTAAGTATTTTGATTTTCATTAAGACTATTCTTTCCCTCCATCCCTCAACAGGTCTATGCCTTTCAGAACCCAACACGAATAAGTTGAGCAAAGATGGAGTTTGTTGACCCCTCCACTGGGGACAGAAATTCCTTCCAGCAGGTGCTCTGTTATATCCTCAGTGCATGGGCCTGTGCCCAGACCACAGTGGTATATAACTTGCCTGAGTGTTGAAAATATTCTTTTTTGGTTTTGTTTTTGTTAATCCTCACCCAAGGATATTTCTCCATTGATTTTTTTAAAAAGAGAGAGTGGAAGGGACGGGGAAAGACAGAAGAGAGAAACACATTGATGTGAGAGAGACACATCGATTGGTTGCCTCCCACATGCTCCTGACCAAGGCCGAGGATCGTGCCTGCAATGAAGGTATGTGCCCTTGACCAGAATTGAAGCCGGGACTCTTCCGTTTGTAGACCGACAGTCTATCCACTGACCCAAACTGGCTAGGGTGAACATAGAAGACTCTTAACAACTATAGTAGCCACCATTGATAAAAACAAGTTAGAAGACATTGTTCAAATTATAGCTATCTATTCTTATTACTGTTTTATATCATTCCAATGCACACAATAATTCAAGGTGTGACTTCCCAACTCTAACTTCATCAAATTGTCACCTTCTGATCGGACCTTTGCTAACAGCAAACATTTTGCAAAAAGATTTTATAAAATTTAAAATTTGACAAAACTTGAGTCAAAGTACTTCACAGAAATAACTCAATGAAGAAATTATCCCTGCATGTTCCCAGTAGGGAATAAAATTGTGAGCCACATTTTGGCAGATGGATCGTTTATTTGTGGTATTTTGATGACCAACCTAATGTGGAAACTTCTCATAAAGAGGCTGAGAACGATGTGCACCAAACAAAACACGCCACTGTGCTGTGTGTGTAATTGCTGTCCACATTTCCTGGGCAGGCATAATTCAGGACGTGGCTTCTGGAAACACATGAGCGTTGTGATGACCAGCACCCATCAAGAGGGTCCAAGCTCTTCTGTACTTTTCCCCTGAGGAATTTCACTTCTCATCTCCCCTCAAGTGTTTGTCATGGTTCCACTCAAAATAACGTGCTGAGGTCACTCCAATCCACTACTGCAGCCCACGTGTTTGGAGCGGCTTAGCATGCGCTCGGGAAGCATCATCCAGCTCATGGCCCCACCTGACCTTACTTAGTTTATGAATTCTGATGAGCATGTGGGTCAAAGCGTTACTATTGTAAGTAGCACTTTAAATGATTTTAATGTGTTTCCATAAAAAGTTAGCTGCCAAGACTTAACATTTGTGGACTCTTGGATACAGGGACTACGTAGAATCATTTAATATTACTAGTAGTTTTAATGTACCAGGCTGTTTGGTATTACTGTATGCGTATATCTATGTATCTATATGCCTAGATATATAATTTTCTATGTCTATCTAGTTTTTGTAGAATAATGTATTTATTTTCCTTTCCAGATATAGTATTTAAATCCATTTAATAGATTATAATTTACTTCTCACTTTTAGTTTCATATACTAGTAAGTAAAGGAAGTCAATAATTATTTTCCCTTTGGTTGTTTCAAATAAGGTTCCTTTGGACCTAAGAACAAAAGGTACCAATGATGAATCTACTCTATAGCATCATATTCTGTACCAATAACATGTGTTAGCCAGGGTTACCATAGAAAAGGGTCGGGTCTTCTGCTAAGTGATCCTAAAATAAAAAGACAAGTGGAGAGCACAGCAATTTGAAATCACAAGGAAAGCCAAGTCTATAGATATTCCCATGTCTAGAGAGTATTTAAACTACTTCACTTTAGAAACTCCAACGGGGGATGTGATTTCTGGTGCTCTGGCTTATAGAATCGCTTGGGAATGAATAATTCATAGGCTTTTTACCAAGTGTCAAGTGTAAATCAGTCAAATATAGCAACATGATATTCATGCTGAATTTCTAAGTACTTAAAACATTTAGCTGGAAACTTTCTTTTCAAGACAGCGGGAGGAAGAATGTCATTTTCCCCCAGCTCACATTGCCCCGGCATTTTTGCATTAAGTACTACTTTAAAAAAAGAAAGAAAGAAAGAAAAAACTATACAAAGGGACTTGATTAAACAACGAACCAGTTAGGTGACAGAAGTGAAGAAAAGAAGAGCAACAAAAACTTTCTCCGTGTTTTTTTTCTTTATTAACATACTGATGCTTACTAAACAGAAAAAGCTGTCTAATAACAAACATTCCTTTGAGACATGTTCTGGGAGCAAAAGGACATCCACTTATTGTTCCGCCCATCCGATTGGTCCATATATGGCAATAAAGGTACAATAGACGGAAGCAGGAAACAGACGGGCACATCTGTAGTATCTTATTAGCAGCTAATGGATATCTGAGAAGAACACGCATAGAATGCCGAATCGTCTGGACCAATCTCCGAAGCAATTACTCTTAATTAGTGGGTTCTGTTTATAGATTCAACTTAGTGTACCCTTATGCATCAAAGAGATGAAAGCAGCTGGAGAAGGAGAAATGAGGCTCTTAAAGGAAAAGTACTACAAGATGTTGGAGGGTTGCTTTTTGGCAAAGCGATCCTTAATGCCCTTCCCTTTTCCTGCCTGACAGGGGCTTTCTCCATGGTGAAAGATTTAAGAAAAGTTAGAGAAAGAAAGCGTCCAAAGCTGGCTAGGTAGGGAAAGGTATTCCATGTAAAGGAAGTCAGTACAAACAAAGTAATTGTGCAGAACACTCCCTCAAACTGTAACGCTAAGCGTTTCCAGGAGGCGCCATCCTCCCCACTCCAACCAAACACAGCGCTTCGGTTCAGAGACGCAGCACCTGCATGTGCGCCTGCCAAATTGGAAGCCATGGGGCAAAATGGGAGGTGGACCAGCTGTACCTCCATAAAAGACAACAGGCAGAACGCTTTATCTGGTCCAATCCATTCAGAAGAGGTCTGAGAATATGCACAGAGCCACTGAGCCAACTGCCCACTGTCTGTTAAGTGGAAAAAATATCTAGGTCAGCCTCATCCCCAACCCAACAGTGACCACACATGTGCCTTAAAGAAATGAGAAAGGAAGTTCCTTTTGGTTAGAGGATGTCGATTTGTATATTATTTGTTCCCATGTAAAAAGCTGTCTAGGGGCCTGCCTCTTCGTTTGGGTTTTTTAGGTCTAAGATTCTGATGCTCATGAATACAGTCAAGATTTTAAAATTTCATTATCTGTATAAAGAGCATTCGTGTGCTGACCTATTTTATATATATATATATATTTATACTGAGTGGCCAGATTATTATGATCTCTGAACGCATAATAGTTAGGCCACTCAAATTATGTGTGTGTGTGTGTGTGTGTGTGTGTGTGTGTGTGTGTGTGTATTAGAGGCCCAGTGCATAAATTTGTGTATGGGTGGGGTCCAGCCAGCCTGGCCATGGAAAGGGGACATGGGCAGTTGGCTGGCCTGCCTGCTGGTCGAACTCCTGGTTGAGGGGACAATTTGCATATTAGCCTTTTATTATATAGAATATACACTGAGTGGCCAGATTATTCTCTGTGGATGTAGGAAGTAAGTGGGAGTCAGAAACAAGTTAAATACTAGATAGTGACTGTCTTTCCTCTTTTAGAGTTTGTGCTCCAGCCCCAGCATGAAACAGGGGCCATAGATGTGTCTTCAGTTGGCCTGTTTTCCCAGGAAGTTTCTGTGGTGTGTGTATGAGCATCAACCTACTTAGCAGATAATGAAAGTGGTTCAGAGAAGTAATTTTTCCACAATCACATTTTCTGGCAAAATTGTGGCCAGCATATGTGCTCTGTATTATATGCTATACATTACTTTGTAGGTTGTGCGTTCATACACATGCATTACTGCAAAGGATTGTAGATGCCAAACTGCACATGAATTGTCCTCTTTATGAGTGATTTGATTTTCTAGAGTAATTTTGACAATACTCAATTGTCAACAGAGACATTTTTAAAAGAATTTTATATCTATTCTTGTGAAAGTTTCACCATAAATGTCACTATATATTTTTCCTACAGACTAAATCATCCTCTGTGTACCGCCCCCTCCCGTGTCTCCCCCCTCCCTCCCAAATGCATACAGGTAGTAATTAATTTTTCTTCCCTGCTCAAGAGTGCTATTTCTGGATGAAGTTCAAAGAGAGGTAATGGGATAGCCATGTCACTAGATGGTTTCAACCCATCTCCATAGCATTTTGAAATAAAATGAATTCTTTACTCCTGTCTTGTATCTTTCTACTACTCAGAGGCTACAAAGACAGACCAAACACACAGATGTTTAAAGTGATCTAAGATGATGAAGAAAATTAAAGGGACAAGGAAGCAGCTCACAGTTCCTCTCTTTCAGAGGCTAAACCATTCAAGGGTGGACACCTAAGCTGTGGCTTTAAAAAGGAAAAGGAAATATTGGGCAACTACTTAGTGGCATTTTTTTCACATAATCATTTGGTTCAAACCTTTCAGTAATGCAAAGAGTCGATGAATTATTATTCATACTTCACACATGAGGAAACCGAGACAAAGAGAAAGTAGGTAACACGCTCATGTTCACAAAGGTAGAAGCATTTTAAGCAGGGGCTGAATTTGGATTTTTCCATTGTGTCAGCTGCTTCCAATAAAGAGCAGCCTGAGTTATTGCTTAGTAATCAGTGATCATCTCATTAAATATTGTAGGAATGGCTAACGGAAGTCAAACTTAAAAAAAAAAAAAAGACCCAGTACAGGGAGCCATCAAAACCTTGGGAAGAACCTCTCTCACTGATCCAACTTCAGTAATTCAATGAGATCTACTGACTCAGTGATTTTGTAATACATCAACGTTGCCATTTGTAGGAGCATTTAAACATTGTTTTTGTAAAGCTATTGCCCTATTATTTGACCATGGCATTTTCTTTTAAAATTTTGGCACATAATTAATGAAAGCGATCCTGCCTCTGGCCAATGGATAGGACAATTTTTTTCTTTTTTTTTTTTTCTTTTAGAACCTGTCATCAAAGGGCCTTCCTGGCTGGCTCATTCAGAAGGCTTACATCAACATATCAGGCTATGAATGTCTCTTACCCATGGCACCCTCTGTAATAAAGATGTAGCTTACACACCCCAGTTAGGAATTCTTTTAGCTGCATGTAGCAGCATTTCTGAGTGGCTTAAGCATAAAAGTGCTTGAGAATGTCACATGAACAGTGGTGTGGAGACATGGCAAATCAGAAAAGAAGTATAGTTCAAAGAAATGATCAATGGCCCTCGGTCTCCTCATCTTTCTACCGTCTCAGCATATTGGCTTTCTGCCTCAGGGTAGCAGATGGTCTCTACAGGCAATGCAGGGAGAGTGAGAGGCTGTAAAAGGGTGTGGGCACCTTTTACCAGGACAAGCAAGCTTTCTCCAAAGGACTCTGCAGACTTCTGCTTAATTCTCAATGGCCAGACCTATGTCACATGACCAGCCCATGCTGCAGGGGGAGCTGGGAAAGTGTGTAATTTTCTAGCCTCTGTAGTGGAAAGTCAGGGTGGGAGAAGAGGGTTGATGTGGCTGTTGGCAATGAGCAGCATCAGCCTCACTGATGTACCAAAGGATTTTGTTTCAGACTATTAACATCTCAACATTATTTTGTAATATCAGATTGCAACACACACATTACTCTTGTTATTTGTACTGTACAACAATTTTCAAAGCCCGATATGATTCTCACCTATGCTCCCTTTTATTATTTTTTCCAAACTTTGATGAGAGGCAAGAGATAACCAGATTGCATACTAACAGTTATTGCTAATGGCTTCTTTTGCCACTCATAGCCTTCCCAGGTTGTCTTTACACAAGTTTACATTTATTATCAATTACAAACCAATGCCAGGCCTTATATTGCCATTGATCCTCCATACCTGATAGAAAAAGGGAAAACCTTTTTGGCCCAAAACTATCTCCCAACTTGGTACAATAACTGTTTTTCTTTAGTAAAAAACTGGGACTCTTATCTCGGAAACAAGACAAATCACTTCAACTCAATCACCCAGAAAAATCCATTATCACACATTGGCCATACTCTCTAGACTGGAACAGACCTCAACATCCCTACTCTGGAAGTATCTCCTCTGCCTCATATATGGCTTCCCTAGAAATGTGGCCATAGGTCATTAGTACTGTGGGCTGCTCTGGCCTGGTTCTCCCAGTCTAGGTGTTGAGAATAATCTACAGGACAAGAAATATTTAAAGGAGAGAATAAGGAAGAGAAAACAAGTGCCCCCAAATTGCCTAACAATAAGAATCAGTGAGTGCCTGTTAAAAACACAGATTCCTGGGCCCAAAGACAGAATTGATTCAGAATTTGCAGGCAGAAGTCTGGACAACTTGTTTTGTTTTGTTAGGCAATTTGGGGGCACTTGTTTTCTCTTCCCTATTTGTTTTGTTTTGTTTTGTTTTTAACAAGTGTCCCAATAAACTTTATCATCAGTGGCTCTTAATCCTCAAGGCTCATTAGAATTATCTGGAGAACTTGTATAAAATACCAACGACTGGAGCCTTACCCTTAACCAAAATATCAGAGCATGCAGCCCAGCATTAGTATTTTTTAAAACGTCTCTGGCAGTTCTACTGTGTGACTGTGACACAGGCATTTGTGACACTCTAGCATAGAAGCCCATATATAAGCATGACAGCTTAGAGAAAGAGTGGAGGCAGCCAAAAGAATTTGGGATCCCAACTATGTCTAATCTTATGTTTTGCCTGTTTTATAAATAAAGCTTTATTGAAACACAGCCATGCCATTTCTTTACATATTTTCTATACCTGCTCTCTGCTCTACCATAGAGTTGAACAGCTGCAACATACATCATATATGGCCCACAAAACCAAAAATATTTATTAGCTGGCTCCTTACAGAAAAGCTTACCCACTCCCGAACTTGCTGAACATCTGGACTGAGAGTCGTTTTTAGACTGTTAACCAATTACAATAATAATAATAAGCTCTGGTCATAAAGAAGACAGTTCTAAGTGTTCTGCATCTATCAACTCTTTTTAAAAATATTCTTTTAAAATTGATTTTAGACAGAGAGAGGAAAGGAGGAGAGAGAGAGAGAGAGAGACATTGATCTGAGGAGAGAAACATTGATCGGCTGCCTCCTGCATATCCTCTACTGGGGATCAAGCCTGCAACTTGGGCATGTGCCCTTACTGGGAATCGAACTGGCGACCCGTCAGCATGGGATAATATTCAACCAATTAAGCAACACCGTCCAGGGCTCTATTAACTTTGATTCTCCTTTTACTAACAAGAAAACCCTGAGAGTTTGAAAAATTCATCTAGAGTCACAAAGCTAGCAGGAGACAAGATCGGAACTTGAGTGCAGGCTGTTTGACTCCAGAGCTCAGAATGTCCCTTTTTAGTTTAATTAGTATGTCTCTCAGTCATGACTTCTCTGACAAGGTGCAAGAAGAGCAATGGTAAGTCAAGAAGATAGATATCTGAAGTATCTAAGCCAGAACTTGTCTTTCCCTCATGCTTAGTGTCCACTGGAGCAGTCAGTCTGAAAAGGATTCATTCTTTTATCAAGCTTAAAAAATGGTGAGTGCTGAACTGTACATTTTCTTTTTCTTTTTAAAATTTACAATGTTCAATATGAGCAACTCTGTGAGCTGTACTTCTAAGAATCATTCACGGCTCCCAGACATAATGGCATTATGATCACTTCCTTGGCTGCATTAAGCCTCACACCCTTAATTTGTTCCGTGATATATTCAATATGTTCCTCATTTTCCACAGGGTCAGCAGGATAGACAGTTTGCTGGTAAAGATTAGACGTTATTCTGGGATCCTCGTGGGCTGTGGCTGTTTGTCAGGGGAACAGCAAAACAGTGGGAAGAGGAGAGTGTACGGCCATTAAACGCAGAGGAGCAAAGACCATGTGGTGGCTGGTAAGACAAAAATAGCAATTTTATTGTCGATAGTTTGCTTTACAGGAAGCCAATAAAGCACCCGAACATATAAATTATATACTGAGATAATCTAGCCACAAAAGGGCCTTGGGGGTAGCTTCTGGATCATCCACCACTAATAGCAGAAACTCCCATCATCTTAGGTGCGAGGACAAAAGCCACACAGCATCTATTTTTTTTGTGTTCCAAAATTGTATATCCCTAGATTAGGCACACTATAAGCCAAAGTGCTAATCAGAGAAGGTAAATAAAGAGTGAGCAGAGTCCTGAGTCCTATGACCCCCACCCAAATCCCTCCATTGGTTTGATTTATTGTTGACTGACTTATATGGCCTGGAGAGGCCTGACCACATGCTTCTATTGACTGGGAACCACACTCTAGGTTTCCTGGCCACCAATGCTTACAAGATATTTAATAGACAAGGCCAGGCTGTTGGTAAGGCTGACAATAGTGTTACTTATGAATGGAAAAGCTGAACCAGGTCTACCTAATGATTACATCAGTTGAGATAAGCATGTTCAGCATCTGGCACCCTGCCAGGAACTCAGATGTTATCTGAAGAGTCAACTTAGTCATTGGAACTTGCTATACTACATTGCACCCCCTCCATTTGTAAATGTGTAACGCAGATGTGATCTGAATTCTTTAACCAGAGAATGTTGGTGTCTAAGTCATTCCTGACCACCTTCTCTTCCCCTTATCACTCTACACTTTGGAAACTGTTTTACTTAATACCCATCTCTAGTCCCACTCTAAAAACCTCTTCCCATTGTCTCATTGCTTCTCTCTCTCAGGATTCTAGGAAAGGATTCTTGGTTTCTATTCTCCCAAAGGTTGGTAACCTCTCCCCTACATTCCAAGGGAGACGCCATCACTCATCTGAATGGTCTCAGAGTGAGGTCACATGTGTAGATAATAACCAAGGACCTGAGACTTTAGTGCTGATGTTACACTCTAAAGCATTCAACTTTGACAGTGATGGAGGCTGGAGAGAAAGGGAAGGTGACCCCCTAAGGCTAGATTGCCATTTCTCATAGAACCATAAAGTCTCAGGAAGTTGAAGAAGCAAAACTGAGGATGCCCTCCTTCCAAGGATACATTCAAATCTTTCTCTGTATTTAGTAAACTCCTTTTTCCAGTCAAATGAGGAAATCAAACTAGGCTACTAGATGCCTTCCAAGCATTTCCCTTGCCTTCTTGCTGGCTAAGGCTGGCTTGCCTTCCTTTTTTTTTCATCTAAAATGCCCTTCCCAATTGCTGTTGATTGAAATCCTAATACACCATTCAATTTCTAAGTCAAATACTACTTTCTTTGAAAAGCCTCTTTACTAATTCTGGACCCATATTGTATTTGGTCTGTACCATTTTTAAGTCCTCCACAAGATTCTACTTTGTATTAGCTTTACAGAGATTTAAGTTAAATCATCTCTACAAATAATCTAATCCTTGAGACCAGAAACCTTGCTCAAGTAGTTGCTCAACAAATTTTGCTGAAGATTGTTAGTGACTGGTGATTCTAACTAGGGAGATAGGTAAAGAGAAGAAAAAATTGTTCCTATAGTAAAATATTTTTTTTCTGGGACCCTTGGCTGATGTAAAGTTATAAATATCTTCCATAGAATGTGAGCTAGTGTGATTTTCCCCATTGAGAGTTGAAGGAAAAGAAAATGAACAGTTCTAGGTTGACTGCTGTGCTTTAGGCACTATGCTCCCTTCCTCCTCCCCCTTTAGTATCAGGCTGTGTTCCAGGCACCTTATATGTATTATCTCCATACCCACAACAGCCCGTTTAACAGATCATAAAATTGAAGCCCCAAAGAAGATGTTAAAATCATGTAATTCCAAGGGCCAGGGCAACATCTCAAGCAAGGAAGTCCAATTCCAATGTGGGCAAACTCATCTACTGAGTTATACTGCTGGTATACAGATACTTAGTGCTAAACATGGGACAGTTCTGCCCTGCCTGGTTTGGCTCAGTGGATACAGTGTCGGACTGTGGACCAAAGGCTCCCAGTTCAATTCCTGTCAAGGGCACGTACCTCAGTTGCAGGATCCTCCCTCGCCTCGACCCTGGTGGGGGCACATGCAAGAGGCAGCCAATCAATGTGGTTCTCTCACATTGATGTTTCTCTCTGTCTTTCCCTCCCTCTTCTACTCGCTCTAAAAAAATCAATATCCTCAGGTGAGGACTAAATAATAATAATAATAATAATAATAATAGTAATAATAATAAAATAAAGGTGGGACAGTGTTGGGTTGCTCAGATTATAATGGAGGGAAGGGACAAGACCTAAAGAGCCTAAAAAGGCATTCTGTGGGCATCCCTGGGTTAAGGAGACAGGCCAAGGATCACGGTGCCCTGATGAGGATACCCAAGGGATCCAGCCCTCACCTGAGCTGGTGTGACACACACCTTTGGGAGCCTCCCCATCCAGGCAGCCTCCTTGTGGATTGTATCAGGTGGCATTGAGCTTCACCTAGGTAACTAGGCCAAACTAAATTACACAGCTTGGCAAAATTGTGTGCTGGAAGGAATTAGAAATGTTGAAGAAAAATCTCCTTGGGATTTACGTAGGAAATACAAATCTTTTAAGTGTCTCAGCAATGCCCCTTTCCTCATCATCCCTCACTGTCAGAGAAGCTTTGTAGCTGCCTCTTCCAGTTTGCTTCAATGTGTTAGCAGCCGCTAGCTAAATTATAACCTCTAACAGACTGCTAGGTGAGTTGGGAGAGCACGTGTGTAAGTACAGATTCCACAATGGCGCAGCGAGCAAAGAATTCCCCGGCAAGAGACTACTGAGCAAGTATTAGTAGGATACTCCAGGCTAACTTCTGCTCAGAATAAATGACCCCCAGCTAAAAGCTCAACTTCTCTGCCTGCCCCAGCATTGAATTCCTCTTACCAAAAACAGTCTAGAAGATTTAAATCGCTGATATGACATTTTTTAAAAAGTCATGTATATTTCATGTAGATATCATTATCTCTGAGGTTGGTTGGATCCACTCGTGCTGCAAAGACCCAGACAGGGCGATAGTCTGGATTTGTTTGCTAAGCAGCTACAGTTCCTCTGTGACTCCAGTGCCTCATCTGGACTACAGGTCAGGAGATAAAGCACACCCCAGCCAGCTACGGAATGCAGCCTATCTGCTGACTGAGGTTCCTGTAGGCTCTCTCTGAGGCAGGATTCCCTCTTAGGAAGGCAGAAACACCATCTGCCTGTTAACCCAACATTACCTTTCCTTAAAAAGCTAACGCTGATGGTAAATGGCTATGGAAATCAGACACGCCATTGATGGGCCTATTTAAAAAAAAAATCAGTAGCAGTGATTTATTGCATTGGAAGAGGATTCTAGTAAGAGAAAGGAGGGCATAGAGATCGTAGCTTTGCCTCAGAGTTTTATTGTGAGGGACAAATGAGCTGTTATTGGGCCTAGTTTATAAAGCTATCAGGCAGGACTTCTCAAACTTCAACTTGCATTCCAGCCACTTGGGGGATCTTGTTAAAATGCCCATTCTGATCCTGTTCGGGGCAGAAAGAGAATATTGGGGACTAGCTATGACTATGAGAAATATTAACCATGCCCTGTTAACCGTGATCATTTTGTTCCAATGAAAGAAAGCACATGCTAACCTGGCTGGGAGTTGCACACAGGACCTGAACCTCACCTGGACATTCATTCGGCCCATCCTCCCCCTCTGGGAGCTGCCTATTGTCATGAAAAGATAAACAACCTTGTAGCAGAAACCAGGGGTGCCGGCCCTTTGCAAACTCCCAGCCAGCACTGCCTGTACACTGCTGTCACCATTATAACCATTTTGCATACCCATTCTGGTTTCCTTTGTCTACTCCCTCATCTTCGTCCTTCTGCCTAATATAAGAAGCTGGTTTATTGGGGGAAGGCAAGTGGAGAGCAGATTTTTGTGGGTGATTTGCTGCTTTTCCATACTGCTGGCATTTTTGGGAATAAGTGCTCATATATGACTCGACCCTGTCTCTGCTGAAGTAGGGACAGGCAGCCCGGACCCATGGGTTGTCCAGTTTCAATCCAGGAGTTCTGGGGCCAATTTGCATTTCAGACAAAGTCTCTCCCAGGTGAGGCCAATGCTGCTGGTCCTCAGACTACACTTGGAGTGGCAAGGCTAAGAGAATTCTGCATGTGGATCTCATCAGAACTGTTAATATTTCCAGTGCCCAATCTTACAACCCAAAACTATACATACCCCACTCACCCGGCTTTCAGGTCACAATGCTACCTGCAGAAAGTGAGGGAGGCATTTCGTTTATTATAAGGGTAACTTTATTTTTATAAAAATATTAATGTATCAATCTGACTTATTATGCCATACCTCTTAGGAAAGAGCTGACTTTGGGATTCCTAGAAGTAGAAAGCTCCCCATACGAGGGAAATACTTATTTTTGTAAGTTCTACTTGGAATACAAAAGTACGGGAAACCATTCATGTTTAAACTGGTAAACATCTATCTACATTGAAATATGGAGGGGAAAAGTTACACCCCAAGATTGAAATGATAACCCTTTGACTCTGAGTGGCTAAATCTGTCCTAGGCTTTTAGCTGCTCCCAGACAATGGGAAGCAGATTTCAATGGATAAGAGTCTCTGACATTGGCAGATCTTTCAACCTGGGCATGGCCACCTGGGAAGTAAATGAATGGGTCCAAACAACTAGGTTGGGTGCTTCTTCAAAAACCACCAGGCTAAAAACAAGCCCAGAGAACCTAGAATCGATTCTATGCATACTGTGATAGTTATATTAGTGTGATGTCTGAGTTATATTTTAAGGATTTAAAACAGTGTGAGAATAATTATTTGTGCGATTTAAAATAGGAGTGAAAGCATTTATTTTTATGAGTGTCTCATAGTTTAAGCGTGAATTGTATTTCTGATCTTATTCTGATTTTAAGTAAAAGAAATTATTTGAGCCAGTGGCCACGGACAACAGCGGGTGGGGGAATATGTAGGGAGGGGTTTGGGATGGGAATGGGGGGATAAGGACAATTATGTGATACCATAATCAATAAAAATAACTAAAAAAGAAATTATTTGAAATGTGTTTAAAGGCTTAGTGTAAGTAACTCCATTTAATGTGACTTGAATCCATTTTGTAAAACTTAAGTTTTAAAAGTGACTCTGAGCCCTGACTGTGTGAATGCCCTAACATGTGCTTATCTGGAAGTTGTAACTATGAACGCCCTAATAAGTGTTTATCTGGAAAGTTGGAAAGCGAGGCAAAAAGTGCCTGGAGACCCCCGATTAGACACACTGACGACCCATTGGTTACACCCAGAAGGAACGAGGGACTGCCCAGAATTGGCCATAAAAGAAGGGACCTTGAGGCACTGGTCAGAGACCACAAGGTCCCCTCCACCAGACGTGTTCTCTCCTCTCCCTTCTCCCTGTTCGAAATACTGCGTGAAGCTCTGCCTGAATGAGCTGTCACTCTGCCTGTGAGCCAGACTTCTGAGGCCTCGTTCATGACCAAGACGCTGCCACGGCGTGTTCCTGTCCAGTGTGTGTGTCTGCTGGCGAGGATCTCCAGGTGACTTGCCTAGGCTTCTGGAAACCACCAGGACTCTGGTAAATAAACAGTGGGATTCGTGCATCTTTATATTTGTCTCTGTGTTTAGTTTATGCTTGGTCAAATTTTAATTAAGTACTGTGGGCAAACCCGTATAAGTCCAGTTCTCTGGCTGAGGGACCCCAGTCACCTGTGCATACATTCCCACATAAGGGTGAAGTTGCAACTCATACCATCTTTGCACATTTAGTATATTAAATTCAGAATGTATATTTGTCAGCGTCAACAGTTATCCAGGGAAAGGCAAGTATCTTTGAGAACCTTTATCAGTTTCCTGCCTGATGCTATGGACATTAGTCCACAGTGTTTTTGAACTAAAGAACCGCATTTTATAGGATAAAAAAAGACTAATGTTTTGAATATAGAACTCTTATTAGTAATTCTAATACTTTTTTCTCAAGGTTGAAATTAATAGGGTATTGTTGTTGTTTGTTTTTTGCTTATATTTGGCCTGAGTTAAATCTAGTGTAGTGATTTATGTAGTAACATTACCTATGCTGACAGTTCCTCCAGATAATTGATAATAACTGTAGTGACATAAAATAATCTTGAACAGCCACCTTGATTTCCTTTTCTTAGAAATGAATATTGTTTTTAAATGTCCCCTCATGTTCAAATCTATCAAGAATGAGGACTCACGTTGTTAATTAGGACCTGGGTTGAAAACTTAAACAGAAAGAGTAAGACAAATACAAGGTAAATATTTGTCTGTTTCACATTATAGTGTACATCTTGATACAGAAGAAGGAAGAGACCAGGAGAAGGAACTGAATGAATGGTCCTATTTGGATCAAAGTTTAACCTAGAAACTGGAAGAATTTTCTTAAACAACAATGCCATCCCACCAACAAGGAGGGTGCTGCCTTCTAAAGGATGTATTGTAGCTTGGGACAAGCTATACATAGGTAACTTGTAGCAATTTTTTTTTCTTCACGAATATGTTTGCTTTCATCTATGCACAACTGTAATCTGAGCATCCCCCAACAGTCTCCCATCACCTCCTGACTCTTGGCCATGCCAGATGTTGGGGAACAGCTTGAAAGACAAGCTTGTAGCTCCCTGAAGACTGGAATTCTCTGTAACCCTAAAGTATATCATCTGAAGTCAAAACAAAGCCTTCTAGACCTGTTCTGCTAGTCTTTTATCTCTTCAGTTGCCTGACCAGCCTCCACCCCCCCCCCCCATGAATGAGATCTCAAGTTTGATCTCCGTGAAAAGGATGTTTTGAGTACCTTTACTCTTGTGTAGACAATGGCGATTTCAGAGAGCTCTAGTCTTTCAAAAGCAACAGCTTTTTAAAAACTCAACTAACCTTTGCCTTTCAGTCTTACAAAATGGTTCTGCCACTCAGTCATGGCTGAGTGCTGAGAAGACAGGGATAATTGGGATTAGAAGGAAGGATTCTTTGGCCAAATTCTTTAAAAAAATATCAGTGGGAACTTAACATGAGTATATGCCATCTTATTACACAGTCATTGAAATGGCAAAAAACAGAGCTACAGCTAAGAGGCACTCACAGGTCTAGTAAATCTTACTGTAAGGTTATTAATTTCTGCTGGAAATAT
This sequence comes from Vespertilio murinus, assembly GCA_963924515.1. Taxonomy (NCBI): domain Eukaryota; kingdom Metazoa; phylum Chordata; class Mammalia; order Chiroptera; family Vespertilionidae; genus Vespertilio; species Vespertilio murinus. The sequence goes on from OZ004715.1 coordinate 16,318,257, forward strand.
AGAATCACAGTTATATTCAACATGAATGTATTTATTACAATTCATAAAGCTCTTCAAACTTGAATATCCACATGGAAAATAAAATTTTCTATTGAAAACATTTCTTTTGGTTTCTTCCTATCTGACCTAACTGATTTCACAGGGTTGTCTATAAATCACTGTAAAATATTAATAAACAAAACCAAAACACACTGTATACATGTCCTAATATTCCTAATTTCCAACATTACCACACTTTAAAGGTAAGGAGGAGACAGAAATCACATTCATTACTCATTTCACTACTGAAACAGAAAACATATCTTATAATATCAAGCAATAGCTTATGCAAGAAATAAGAAATTATAAGCACCCCCTGAATTTTAGGTTCTTAAAGCTTGTTTTCTTTGGCTATGGAAGCCCATTCTTTTAAATGCTACAGTTATGGTGAAACATCTTTTAAAATGGTAAAAATATTCAGTGTTTGAAGAAAATAATAGAGCTTTTAGCCTACATTAAAAATCCTGAGACTAATGTACCTTCCTCTGAAAGCAATATTTGAGCACCTCAGTGATTACAGTTTGAAAATCTGTCAGCTGCTCCTTGCTTAACACTTTTTTTTTCTTTTCCAACAATTTAAGTGCAATGAAGTCGCTGGCTCTTTTGTGCTCTCAGCAAATTAGCTTGGTATTCAATGCCATTAGCAATCTCAGCCCAACCTAGCTTGCTGAATATATAGCCCTCTATTTCCCAGTTGAAATATCCAATACCACCCCCACCCCACCCACCCCACTAATGCTTTCCACAGCATTCCCTGAACCCAACCTTCAAGCCAGTGATGGTTCTTCCATGGCACTCACTCTTTATCCTCCAACTCTCTCCAACCTTCAGTACTGAAATCCAGTACGGTGACATCTATTAAACCATCTTCTCTTCCTATTGTAGCACACTGCCCGTTAGAGGTACTGTTAGTTGGAAACACGAGGCACATACTATATTTAGCTTTGTGCTGCTGCTTCCATGGTGGTCTTCTATGGCCCTTTAATGAGCCATGCCTTATATTTTAAAGCAATAATCTAATCATCTAGATATTTGGCTATTTATGAAACACATTGAACCAACAGGCTGTGTGAGTTATATTTACCAAAACACAAAATAGATGTTCTACTTACGTTCAAAGGCAAAGGGAAGTTTTCACAGTAAGCCACAAACCCATTCAAACAGGGAGTACCTATGGATTTTTATACAATCATTCCTAATTTTAAATCTAAGATTTTTTTCTTTCTTCTTTTTAAATAAAAGCAAAAATAAAGAAACTAGCTTATCCACAGGTGTCTGTGGCTAAGCTTTCGCTAAGTATTGATCATGCAGTTCCAAATGCCAAGACTTTCCTTCAATATTTTTTATAAGGCAGTTACAATTTTATACTTTGCTGCCGTCACAACGGGAATTTTTCAAATACAACTTAAGGTTTTTCTTGTTGAGCTAGTTTTAACATTATGAACATTGTCCATGATACTGGGACAACTTCTGAAGTTAGCCCTAAATTAAGTTCTTCCCCTTGGAAAAATGGTCCCAGATTGATATGTCCTTATGGTTCTACTGTCTACTTTTTCTATTTTATTTCCTATAATATGTGCTTCATACATTGCCTGTCTTAAAAAAATGACTTAATACACTACTTGCTTTTAAAAAAGTATTTGCTCTCCTTTTTCCTACCATTTAGCTTTATCTTCTCACTGAAATCAATGTGTTTCTGGCTTTCCTGGCTGTCTTACTTTATGCCCAATTGTTTAGGTGAGAATCCCAGTGTGGGTCAATCTATCCTTGAAGTGTTGAGTACAACACTCTGACAACAGAATCATTTGTAGCATTGGCTAATGTTTGTCATTCTAAGCCTAACCTCTGTTTTTTTTCAGCTTGTGAATTATGTTTACATTTCCTAACATTTAGATGTCTGGACAACAGGGGTTGTTTCTACAATTCCCAAGAGAAGAGAAATGATATGAATAAGAATCTTGAGAATGTTGAATATGGTAGTCACTAGCCAAATACATCTATTTAAATTAAAATCAATTAAGTCTTAAAAAATCAGTTACTCCATTGCATTTGCTATCTTTTGAATGCTCAATAGCCACATATAGCTCGTGGCTACTATATCAGATGGTGCAAAAAACATTTGTCATTTCGTAGAAAGTTCTGCTATACAGTGATGCTTTTGAGGACTAGAAAACAAAATATCTCTAGACCAGGGGTGGGCAACCTTTTTGACTCGAGGGCCACAATAGGTTCTTAAACTGGACAGAAGGGCCGGAACAAACGCAACCTGACCATGCTGGCACTCACATCTCAGGCTGCTGGTGAAGGAGCAGAGGGGAGAGCAAGAGAACCCTCCACTCTTTCAGCTCCGTGGGCCGGATAGAACAGCTGAACGGGCCGGATCCGGCCTGCGGGCCGTAGTTTGCCCACGGCTGCTCTAGACATATTAAACATAGACTATTAAAAAGGAAAGAGATGATGAGCTCCAAAGATGCCTCTCCCCAATTCTCACTATCTTATTTTTAGGCAACATCGAGTTTAATCTTCATATAGTATTGCTATTGTTAAAGTTCACAAAGTAAAAATCCTTGTGGGGGAAATGTCTATGTATAACCAAGAAAGTTTCACATGTGATGCTCTTTGTATGGTTCAGACTCAGGGAGAGGCAATGATGGTCATGGTTGAATCAATCCTTAGTTACACTCTGATTCTTTTTTAAGTATATATTTGTATTGATTTCAGAAAGGAAGACAGGCGTGGGTAGGCAGGGAGAGAAACATCAATGATGAGAATCATAGATTGGCTGCCTTCTGAATGCCCCATGCTGGGGAGTGAGCCCACACCCTGGTCATATGCCCTGACTGGGAATCAAACTGTGACCTCCTTATTCATAGGTCAATGCCCAACCACTGAGCCATACTGGCTGGGATACACTCTGATTCTTCTATGATTTAAATGATGACTGGAAACAACCATAAATCCAATTTTTAAAAAAATCACTCAATTCTAATCTAATGTGGATCTTACAGTCTTCCCCCCCCCCCCTAAAATAGACTGTTTTGTTATTGGGTAAATGCAGAATAAGTTTTCAGGGCAATAAAATATTTTAGTTGACAGTAAGTATTCACATATATTATCACATTATCATATTAGCTAATACTTTTGATTACTATGAGCCAACACTTGATATGTATTAGCTCATTTAATTCTTACAACAAACTTGTTAGGAGGGTACCTGGATTAGCCTTGCAGAACAGAGGAACAGAAAAGGTGAGTAAGTAACCCTGGTGACAGTTACCAGACTAAAAACTAGGCAGACTAACTCTAGCGTTTACATCGTCCTGATTTTAATCTACTAGGGTCTAACTTTTTGAATTTTTGATCATTTAAAAGATTTCATAACACAGAGCTCCACAGTTCTACTAAATGTCACTTAATATTGCTCCTTTGGCTCAGAAAACAGTTCAGATATTTCCAGATCTCTCGATTTTCATTCCAAGCAAGACTTTCACTAACTTAATGATTTGTAAAGTATTGGAGACCAAAGAAGTTTGGTTACCAAAACGTTAGGCAACTGGTTTACTCCTGTACTGTTTCAAGTAGACAGAAAATACAAAGACTAAAAAAGCAGGACTGACAGAATTGCTGCAAGGAAAAAAAAATGAAAGAAATGCTCTTTTAAATAATGGCAAAGTGGCTCCTTCAAAAACAAAACCAAAAAGAGTACTCCCCAGGAAACCTCAGTTTTTGTTTTTGTTCTACTAGGACTGTAATATTTAATTAACTTCACAGCTGGATCAACATATTGATGACATTTTATACTCATTTTTCTTAAATGTTTCCGTGAAAATGATCTTTATACTGTTGCTTTTCTATCCTTCTCAAGTGTATACACTTTTTAAGTTTTCATTAGAACTGAACAACTCTTCTTCTTGGAAGTGTGTGTGCGTGTGTGTGTGTGTGTGTGTGTGTGTGTGTGTACACTTCTTTGACAAAACTCCATTGTATCTTCATGATGCCTCTCTTTGAATCCTTAAAAGGCTGCTGTGTAGAAAAAATGAGAACCATGTGGATTCTGTGTAGTTACAGAAGACAAAATCCTAAAATATGGGTATAAATTGAAAAAGAAAAGGCTAACTTTTGGATGACTTAAGAGACATAATACATACATGGAGTTTATGCTCAGCTCTGCCATAAACCAAAGAGACAGTAAACCACATGCCATTGATTCTAAACCACATAATTGTTCCCTTTTAATATTTCTGTTGACAATTCCTGTCTTAGAGTGCTGCTGTGATGTGGCTGTCACTGACTACATGTGGGTCTCCAACCTTGCATAGTGGGTACCAGAGGTTAGCAAAAATTCTAACAAAAATAGTGAAGCCCTGTGGAATACGAATGGCCAATGTTCTTGATTACATAAAGTATGTCATCAGCCAATTATTTTAGAGAGACAATTGGTGATTCTGAGTTTTAAAAAAATGATTGAGAAGAGTCAGTCTCTAAATGTCCACAGAAGTTTAGAAACATCGCAACCAATATATTTCACTTAACCATATAGAAAAGGAAAAAAAAGTATAAGAGTGATAGATTATAAGAACCTATGTCTAAATTTAGTCTAAGATAACTATTTCAATAAATTTAAAAAATTCTAAGTGATATCGCCACAGTTTAATTCTCAGTAATATTTCTTTCTTAGTGGTACATAAAATTATGAGATGTCTTGTAGGGACACCATCTTAGATTTAACAAAAAACTATAACATAGTAGCTCAGAACAGCAGTAAGTTGAACCTGGGATAATTCGTTGACCACCACTTTCTTCAACTCCTTCATCACCTTCACAACCTTCACCACCTTCACCACCTTCATCTCTTTCTCCTCCTCCTTTTTCTCCTCCTCCATCTCCTTCATCTTGAGCCCTCTAATGAATTACTTTACATCCCAAATTTTTAATTTCATTATCTTTTAAATGAAGACCTGAAAGTCCCTATCCTAGTATGTTGAGGAGGATTAAATGGACTAATGCAGGGAAAGCATCTTAGCATAATGCCTAGCACATAATCAGGACTGTATAAATGCTAACTCATATTAACACACATGGTATTATATATGCGAGTTATAATATTCTTGGATGTTGGGTTTTCTTTCTCAAGCTGAGTTTAAAATTCCCTGTGTGATTTCACAGGGCTGTTGTGACATTTAAACATAATATTTATGAAAGCACAATATGGTAAACTGGTCTAACAGAAATGCTGTTATGATTTATAATTATAGCAATGGTCAATGTGTATCGAAAACAAAGATCCTGTCTCCCATGGTTATGAGCCACTTGGTACAGAAAGGATTTACTGCCTGGGTTCAAGCAGAGACTGAAAGAATGAAGAGATGGGAACCTTTTCTGGAGAGTAGAAGAGGAGCAACTGAGATTAGATCATCTCTAAGCTTCCTTCCACTTGTAAGATTTCTTAAAATCTAGTATCAATAAGGTTGATTGTGTTGAGATAGTGTAATGCATCAAGATGGAGAAACGAGTCAAGCTGAGGAATGTGTGACTGGCAAGTAACTAAGCTTTCGATGCCTGCATTTTATTTTCTTGGTTTCAACCCCTACTCTTTTCCAAACTCACTACCTTTTGCATGCTTAATCTCGTTTTCTACCCTATCTCTTGTTGAGCCCACAATTTCCTCTGACTTTTTCTATCGCAAATGTATCTAGGGCTGGGTAATGGTGAGAACCTTCTCAGCTCAGTATTTTGTTTCCCTTAATTTGGGGCAGGGGTGGGGATTGAGAAGGGGAAGAAATGTTGATCTTGGCATTGATTCTCAAATTAGAATTGTAAAAGTGTTTTGGGCCTTGTCTTCTCTCCCACTGGCCAGTCTGGCAAATGGTTCTGCCCTTTATTTCCCCCACTCCCACCCCTTAAAAATTTCCTATGGTAAACAGGATCCATCATAGACTTTTGATTCCTGAAATCTAAAACCTTTACAAATATATTTTTCTTAGCGGATGAGAAACTGAAAAATTACAGCATGCCAGACGGGTTTAAACAATTCATCTGGTATGTTGAAGCTAATTAGACATGCAACATAAACACTGCCATGAAAAAAATGTATAGAAAAGGCAGTTCACAAACAATATGACTATAAAACCCCACATCTGATCAAAAATGTTTAAAAAGAAACAGGGCTGTGCCAAGATTATTTTCCAAAGCCCTTTATTTTTAGTGCAATATCTGCAGAAGGAGCCAAGTCACTGAAGTACTTGATGTTTAAGAGTAAAGGACTCAGGCTAAACACAAAACGATTACGAGCTCAGGGGAAGGCATGGGCCTTCACTGGCTTTTCTTGTCCTTGGCTTTAAGCTTATGAATTTAGCTCAAAACTTGGCTCAGGTTGTACACACCTCACCTTGCATTGCTTTGGGGATTAATTTCTCTGTGTGTCCTAAGATCTCACTGACTTTCCATTCAGGCTTGCTTTCACGAAGACAAAGAGGTTGTCTTCACAGAAATAAAAAGAGGGGTTTGGAAGAATTCATGACAAAGATTTCCAAGTCTGTTGGGACACATGGCTATGTTATATGAGATGAAAGCACAGATGAACAATTTGTTCACTCAAACTTTCCAGATGATACATTTTCTATATGCAAAAGATGGAAAGATGGGACTGCGGGAAATAAGATGAGCGAGACAGAACCCTGGCCTCTTACAATTACTGCAGGAAAGCCAGGATATTTATAAGAAGAATTATAAAAGCTGACAATGTTCATTGCTGATTTTTAGCAGGAAAAGCACCCCTCCCGTTTTTTTTCCATACACTTAGTTGGCAATTTAATCCCAGGGCAGCAGGAATGAGAGAGAAAAAAATGCAGGGAAGAGAGAAAGAAAAAGAATAAATAAAAAGTGGGATATTACTGATCTGGCCACAATGTTATTTAAAAAAATACCAAAACATGCTCAGTCTTGCTGGCAAAGCTGTGCAGGAACACAGCATCTTAGACCAATGCTTTAGTCCTTAATTGTCAAAGTTAGTCACAGGAGATGCTATTCACCTGACAACACATCCTTTCTAATAGAGAGAATATGCTAATTGACCCTTACACCATCACAAAGATGGCGGTGCCCACAGTCAATAAGGAGGACATATGCTAATTGGCTGCCACACCCTCAAAGATGGTGGGGCCCACAGCCACAAGATGGGGCACCCAGTCTCCTTACCCCCTCTAGGCTGCAGATGCGTGGCAAGGCCTCCGGAGTCCCCCAGTCCCCTCAGCCTCCCAGTGTCCAGGGCCAGCCTGAGGTGCAGGCAAGCCTCGAATGGCAGCTGCCCAGGGCTGGCCAGAGGCATAGGCAAGCCTCTGATGTTGGCTTCCCAGCCACCCAGGGTTGGCTCAAGGCACAGGCAAGCCTCAGATGGTGCTTCTCAGCTGCCCAGAGCTGGCCCAAGGCACAGGCAACCCCCTTGGATGGCAGCTGCCCAACGCCAGGGTCGTCTGAGGTTCAGGTAACCAGGGCCAGCTGAGGCTTGCACTGCCAGCAGTGGCAGCAACAGAGGTGTGATGGGGCATCACCTTCCCCTGATTGCCAGGTTGCCTCCCACCCCCCAAAGGCGTCGGCATGTGAGAGGGGGAAGACTGGGCTGAGGGACTCCCTTTCACCCCCCCCCCATCCCGCCAGCTCCAATGCATAAATTTTCATGCACTGGGCCTCTAGTTTTAACATAAGCATTCAGCTAAGAACGTCAGGGGAAGGCTCCATACTGTGGGTGGCATTTTAGCTGGTGAGTTCTACTAGGGGGGAGGGGGAGGAAGATATCAAGAGAGTAAAAGTACTCAGCAATGACTGGTGCTAGGGAAGGCACAGCTGATTTGTTATTCTACCTGGAAAGGAACAAGATAGACTGGACAGCCAGAGGCCTGTGATGTATCTTTGTCCTATGCCATGGTCACACCCTGGGTGGAAAGAACATTTTGCCTACAGTTTCCCATAAAAGGCTAGTAAAGTCTCAACAAGGCCTTTAACACAGTTTTCCTGCAGATCATTCAAGCAGGGTTTACAAATTCACAAATGTGACTAAGAGGAGTATAGAGGGCTCAGTGACAAAAAGGCCATCTGAAGGAGAATTTCCGAAATAAAATCATGTAAAAATCGTTTTTAATAGGCAGGAACTATTGCCAAACAATTCTAATCACTTTCTTTCTCTACCATGCTGTGCCAAGAGAGTAGGAAACTAACACCAAAAATGATCATTATATCATTTAGGGAGACAGCAAATCCAACCAGATGTAAAAACATCCTTTAATATTTTTTTTAGTTAATCTTCCTAAGATTTAAAATTAAGTTATAGTAGTCATTAATTCAGTCATTTAACAAGTATTTATTAAATACTAACTACATGCTAAGAATTAATAATGGCTCTGTCTTTTATTTATAATTAAATGTTTTCTAACCTATCATCTAGACAAATTGGAAGGTTAAAGTGAGAGTAAGTTTAAATGCAAACACCAGGACTATTAAATCTACTACATCTTAGTACCGAGGTTAGTTATTTTAATATAAACAGAACCTACATAATCTGAGTCTAAATGTGCCTGTTATACATTTATCCTCCGGACTTTGTTTTAAACAAATGGAAGCTCAGAAAACCTGAAACCATTTCTCTACAAAGAGACACCCTCAACGGAAGTTTTAAAATATCTATGGAGGGTGATAAAAGGCAAGTCCATCTTTGCATGGTATCGCAAAAATAGAAATCAAGCTTCCAATACTTACACACAAGAAAATGTTTGATTAAAAATGTGGAATGGCCCTGACTGGTTTGGCTCAGTGGATAGAGTGTTGGCTTGGGGACTGAAGGGTCCCAGGTTCTATTCCAGTAAGGGCATGTACCTTGGTTGCAGGCACATTCCCAGTAGGGGGTTTGGAGGAGGCAGCTGATTGATATTTCAACCAGCAAAATAGCATGGAACACATCTAGTGCACTAAAAGGAGAAAACAAATATTTACCAAAACACCAAATTCTAATGCACTGGACTTATATGAGGAGTTGAAAACTAATATTTTTAAAACATATTGCCTCTTCCTCCTTAGAACCTATGCTGAATCTTCTCACACTATCCTCCCTGTCTTTTAATGTCTGTTTTATATTCCATCATTTTACCTTCCTCAGCTAATTATGTCATTCTCTAGCTTGTTGTGAACTAATTTTCCTTTCAGTAGGCTCTAATCTGCTGATTACTTCATTTGTTAAGTTTTCATTTTTAATTATTGTAATTTTTAATTTGAGGTATTTTCTAAATCTCTTAAAATTGTCTCAGGTCCTTTATTCTTTGCTCATTGATTGGCTGAGAACTCTCCCAGCATAGTTAGTAGTTGTTTTCAGTGAGAGGACTTCTGTTTGCCTAGTTCACCAGGGACTGTCTCCCTCTACAATTCCAGGGCTACCATTTATGTTGCATTCTGTATATATCCCAGAATTGCTGCTCCTGGAAACCATTTACATAAATTTCAAAAGCCCAAACAGCATGGCTCAGTGGTTGAGAATCAATCTATGAACCAGGAGATTATGATTCGATTCCCGTTCAGGGCACATTCACAGATTATTGGCTTGATCCCCAATGTGGATCATCAATGATGTTTCTATTTCTCTCTCCCCTTCCGCTCTGCAATCAATAATAAAAATATATTTTAAAGATAAAGAGATTGCAAAATAAAGGCTGCCTCCTAGAACTGCATAGTACCCAGTATCCCAGAAATATATGCCTAGTTATATTACATAAATGGCTTCAAAACATCACCACAACAGATTCTTATTTTCATGTCACAGGTGAGAATAAGGAGGCTCAGAAAAGTTCTGAGTCAGGTGACTAAGAAGTAACGAGCCAAGATTTGAATGCTGACTTGACAGACTCCCAAGCGCACATTCTTTGCACCACCTGACATGGAATTAATTACTCTAAGGGTGTCATTCTTGCTCTCTGTGTCTTGGGTTGTCAACAGGTGAGAACACTCCACTCCAGAGGCCAAGGGCAGAGATTAAACACAAATTTGAGCCAGAGCACATTATTTTGTCCCATGATCACAGACCATGCTGGCCCTAGTTGGCCATTTACCAATTGTGTTCTCTGTATCCTCACACAGCAGGTCTAGAGCTCTGTCAGCAGACATGCATTATCCACAATGGAGAAACTTTATTGGGAGTGTCATTCTATCAAATTTCCCCAAATGGTGTCTTTTTTCAACTCATTTGAGTTTATATTAATAAAAGTTAATGATCTTACTGAAATGCAACACTGAAATGAGCTATTCTTCATAAGAAAACATTTTTAAGCCTATAAACTATATATAATGATTTCTGCCTCTCTTTTCTAGACTAAGAGAGAATGCTAATTTCTAATAGTACTCAGTTTCAAACTGAAACATCAGGGATGTGTTGATCTAGGTATTAAAACTGTCTTCTTTCCTTCTCTCCTTCCTTCCTCCACTGTCAATACCACCCCATCACCTACTAAATGCTATGTCCTCAAGGAGTTCATATTACAGTTGGATGATGGGAGCCAAAAAAATAATCAAGCAAACAGAAATACAAAAAGATACTTTCGGACAGTGATAAGGACTAAAAATGGAATAAAGCAGATAGATGTAATACCGAGAAATGGGCACAGCGACTTGAAAAGGGCCTCAAGGGACTGCCACTCAGAGGAAGTGACCTGAAGAATCAGAAGGCACCAGGAAAAGCCTTGCAGACAGGAGGAAGTGCCAGGCCAAAACTGAGAGGTAGGAAGGACATTGGTGTGTTGTGTTCAGTGAACAGAGGGAAGGCTGTGCGCTGGAGTGAGGCTCAGTGGGGAGAGGGCCCAGGACAAGGGGAGGGTGGTTTGCAGGGTCAGATTAGGTAGTGCCTTTAAGTCATGGTCATGGGCTTGGCTCTTATTCTGAGTACAGGGGAAGCTGTTGAAGGGTTTTAAGCAGGGAGTGACATAGTTTGATTTCTACTCTTCAAAGATCACCTTGCTGCTGTAGGGCAAGAGAGAAAGCAGGGAGATGAGTTCGGGGACTCTTAGAGCCCAGGGGAGAGGTCTTGATGGATCTGATTTGAAAGGTATGGTGGCCATGAAGAGAGGAGGATGGATAGGGGCTGTTCTATAAAGGAACAAATGGCAGGTACATGCTGATATACTGAACGTGGTGTGTAAAAGAGAAACAACTGTGACTAAAGGTTTGTCTTGCCTTAGCTGCCTTCAGGACCAATTCTCAGATGAAATAAGCAACTGCTGGTAACTCAACTGAGCTATTCTGGCAAGTCATCCTAAAGACAAGGACGTGGAGAAAACAAGTCAGAGTATAAACACAAAGCAAGTGTTTGAATGAATGATGATATAGCTCACCTCTCCGGAAATGACAGTTACCACTGAGAGCCTTGCTGTTTGAAGTGTGGTCTGGGGACAGGGGCACTGAATTATCTGGTGGCAATGGCACAGTCTCAACCCCCATCCTAGACCCCGTGAATTAGAATCAATTTGGAACAACCTTCCCAGGGGAATCCTACACCCAGTAAAGTTGGAGAGGCCATGGCAAAGAAAGTTCCAGCTAATTGGAGGCCTCATCTTTTAAGAAATATACAGAGGCACCTTTCCTATTTGGCAAAAATAGAAAACTACTTTAAAAAATAGAAGCTACTTTCATTGGAACACCACCACAAAAAACACACACACAAAAACAAACACACAAACAAACAAAAACATTAAAGCTAGCTCCTAGCCTTAGCCAGTTTGTCCCGGTAGATAGAGCATCAGCCTGTGGACAGAAAGGTCCCAGGTTTAATTCCAGTCAAGGACACAAGCCCAGGATGCGGGCTCAAACCCCAGTAGGAGGTATGCAGAAGGCAGCCAATCAACGATTCTCTCTCATCATTGATGTTTCTATCTCTTGCTCCCTCTCTCTTCCTCTTTGAAATCAATAATATATATATATATACACACTAGTGGCCCAGTCCATGAAACACACACACTAGTGGCCCAGTCCATGAAAGTTGTGCACATTCAAAGGGAATTAGAGGAAATATTTTAATATTGCTATTTCCCCTTTCTCTATAACAGCAGTGTCAGAGATAAAAGAAAATTAGTAAAATGTATATGATAATCTCCCTCCTGTCAGAGTCTGGGGTGCTCTGCAGGACCCAGAGTCAAGTCCCCGCCCACCCACATGCCACCTAGAAATCACATGTGACCCAGACCTGACTGGCCCCACCCCTATCAAGCCCTGCAGTGGGGGGTGCAGCCTCAGGTTCCCCGGCCCCAATGCCAAGGCAGGGTGTGTGACCTCAGGTCACCGGCCTGGCCTCAGGTCCCAAGGACCCAGTGAAAGGGCGCAAGGTCTTGAGGGCAAGAGGGTGCGATGACCATTTACATATTAGCTCTTTATTATATAGGATTTTTTAAAAAGCTAAATCTCTAAGATTGTTTCAAGTCTCCTTATCATATTTCTTTCCCCTTCTGATGGACTCACTTTACTGTCCTTTTAGTAATTGCACACAAGAGAATGAGAATCTGCACAATCTGGTTAGAAGACTTCAGGCTCTTGTGTCCAGAAATAGTGCTCTCTGGTAATATTTTAAAGAAAACATTGCTTTCTTCAATTATAAATAGAGGTCATAGCAATTTATACACAGGCCTCTAAATGTTTTATGATGTATTTAATGAAACAAAGGCAAAGAAGCTAATGCTTCAATATATCACACACGTAAGAGCTGCAAAAAATTATAATAAAAATCTATGTACTCAACTACATTTTCAAAAGCAGTGAATCTACTGAGATTGGGACCATTTATATGTAGCTCTCGGCTTACTTACGTTCAGGGGGACCTCACTGAGAAGCATACTGCCCTCCAAATCTGGGTTTCCTTCTTGGAGAAGTCACTAAAAGCTATATGCAAAAGCCATCTGTCTAAAAACGAAATCAAGATGTTTTCCAGAGCTGTGCTGCTGATACCTCTGTATTTGCTTGCACCGGGGTTATTAATCAAAGTTTGGAGACAATCAAAGTTCAATTCAAGTCAACAAGTATTTATTGAACACCTATAACACTTGGGCTTTTTTTGAATTATGTGCATATAGAGCTACTGAAAGTTGCTGATTGAGAAGTTTTCACATTGGCAATTTCAAAGACAAAAGAAATGATCTTCCCTTAAAACTTAGAATGCTCACAATTATGGAGATTTAATCCCACTTTTAGTGTGTTAAATGCATTGTGTCTTCTCTTGCCCTTGTTGTTAATATTCGAACCTAGCAATACTGCTTAAATGCCCCCTCCTCAGAGAGATCACTGGCCACCCAAGTGAACATCAATTTTTGCTCTTGCTCTTCTCTCATTTAACCTAGTTCTTCCCTTTCGCAGAACTTAATAAAGGCTCTAATTTTAGTTCATGTGCCTTTATTTGTTTCCCTTTGTCTTTCCGTGGTTGGCAAACTGTGGCTCGAGAGCCACGTGCAGCTCTCTGGCCCCTTGAGAGTGGCTTTTCCATAAAATACCACTATTTTGAAGAAGTGGTGTTAGAAGAAGTTTAAACAATTTGGCTCACAAAAGAAATTTCAATCGTTGTACTGCTGATATTTGGCTCTGTTGACTAAAGAATCTGCTGACCACTGCCCTAGACTACTTCTAAGGGAACCAGGGGCTGGGCTGGTTTTCACTCCAATCAATGCAGGCAACCCAGTAGGGTACTCTTTCAGGAAACTAAAAAATATTTCCTGAATGGGCACACAAAAGTGTTCAACTCTCCAAATCTTATTTCTGCTTGATTAATGACCTTCTTCTCATTTCAGATTCCCTGATTAAAACTCATCTTTAAGTTTCTTACTTGTTTACTTATTCACTTAACAACATAATGTGTGTATAAGGGTAAAGTATATTTTTCTAGAAGAGAATAATATACAGAGAGGAAGGGAGAGGGATAGAAAGTCAGAAACATTGATGAGAGAGAAACATCAATCAGCTGCCTCCTGCACATTCCCCACTGGGAATGTGCCCGCAACCAAGGTACATGCCCTTGACTGGAATCGAACCCAGGACCCTTCAGTTAGCAAGCCGATACTCTATCCACTGAGCCAAACCAGTTTTGGCAAGAATAAATATTTTTAAGGCCTCTGAACCTACATCTCAGCTTTCCTAGCCATTTAACAATCATAGAATATTAGAAACTATTATGGCTTTATTTAATTGCTGATTTTCTCATGTCAAACAATATGGAACTCAGTAGAAACTACATCATCATCACCAGAGATTTTTATCAGTGACTAAAAGTTAAACAATTAAGTTAACATGCAAGTAATTATTATAAAAATTCCCATGAAAATCACTTACCTTTTACTAAAGCAGCCACATGAGTGATATAATATAAAGAAAAAAACAAAATGGTATATAACACATGAGTAGTATAACTCAAAGAAAAAAGTTCCTTTAAAAAATACATAAGGAGTAGAAGCCGGTTTGGCTCAGTGGATAGAGCGTCAGCCTGCGGACTGAAGGGTCTCAGGTTCAGTTCCGGTCAAGGACATGTACCTTGGTTGTGAGCACATCCCCAGTAGGGGTGGGTGTGCAGGAGGCGGTTGATCAATGATTCTCTCTCATCGATGTTTCTAGCTCTCTATCTCTCTCTCTTTCTCTCTGTAAAAAATAAATAAAATATATATTTTTTTTAAAAAAAGAAAATACATAACGAACTTAGAGGTGACCCAATTGAATGGGTTCTAGTCTGCACATGGACTGTAGCATAGTAGTTGCAGCTAGTCCAACAACAAATAGGAGGCTAATAAAACTGGTGGCCCACGAATAAGGAACATCAATCAAATGGAAAGCAAAAGCAAATACCTCAATCTAAACTCGTCTCCAGGTCAAAACTTCATTTCAGTGGATATGTTTCACAGGTTCACAGGGAACACAGAGAAGTTGGGGAAATATTTAGAAACGTTTCTAAAATAATCAATTTTGCTTCAAAGGGGGGGAAAAATTCTAGCAGTCCATTTGCGATATTTATTGAGCATTGTCTCTGCCCAAGACAATCCTAAGATCTTATATCATAGAATATTTTGTTTAATTCTCAGAAGACATTCATGGCGTATATGCTATTATATATATCATATATCCATGACACCAATAGCTAAGTTGCCAATTCAAATGGAGGGACATGGATTTGAGCCCAGGAAATGGGATTTCAAAGCACATTCTCCCTGACTGCTGAGCCCACTGCTCCTATTTCACTCTTAGTAGATGACTGTACAGCAGAAGCAAGCCTCTTATCTAAACAAGTTCAAACCCAAGGTATTGCTAGCAATTAGTAGTAATTCAGCTTTTACACTCAAATCTAACAATAATAATACTGCATTCCAGAACTATTCGTATTCTCATGTAGTATTGAAAAAAATAATACAGATTTATTATATTTAGGCTTAAAGAATCTGGGATATTGATAAAACTTTAATGGAAACTTGAAAATTTTTCACTGGATATTTTTCCAGCCTACCCTGGAAATGGGATTGCTTACTGCTTGATGTTCTCTGGATACTCTATTTATTGAGAATTTTTTAAATGACCAAAGTGGGCATTTAGTTACAGCTGCTTTTAAATTTTTCTGAGATAACGATTTAAGTAGTACCTTAAAACAGGGAGTTCTGGGACCTTTATTTCTCTTCTGTCAGTGTTATAATGGACTCAAGATGACTTTCTGGGGAGGATCTTGGGCTTCCTGGGACTATCCTAGGGTGTAATCCTAAGCAAAACCATTTCTATTGAGGCATATCTCATAGTTAAATACCTCGAATTCCACTGGAGGGTATTAACTCTATTCCTAACATGGCTGGAAAAGCACATGGCTTAGCACTTCCAGACAAACACAGGGCAGCTGTCATTCATAAATTTCTCCAAGAATATAGCCTTAAAGTCATTATTGATCCAGCAATATCTTTTCAAAATTTGGCGGAGAGAATATGTACTTATGGAGGATTCCCCCAAAGCTACATCTATTCCTCAGAAACAGTGAAGAAATTAAATTCTTCCCAATTTTGACATCCAATAAAATACACAGAATGTACTTATACCCAACAGACACAAGGTAAGGAAAAGATACTCCACGCTCCATCTGGGGATTGATGGCAGACCATCAGAAAGTGACAATCTGGACTCCGTAAGGTGGAACCTGATGGAAACACTACTTCTTTCACGGGATTGATTTTCAGTTAATTTCTCCACAGCAGATGCACTGGTCCATAGTGAGGAGAGAGCTGATGAAGGTTATCTCTGTGTTTCCAATGAGGATGTCATTCGTGACATTATCCAGTGTCTTTCTTAGAGAGACTTATTGAGGAAATTTCATTTTGGTCTCAGTATCAGGCAGGATGGGACTTCTGCAAGGAGCTGGCTTCATTTCACTTATGAGCACTATGAATCATGCTCGCCTCCTCTCGCGGGCTGCTGAAATGCTTGGTGTCAAACCTGTGGCCCTTCTCTACAAAGAAGGTCAGACTGCAGGGATGTGTTGGTTCTGTTCCTGACTGTCACAACCTTCAATCATCTCTTTCCTTCATCCATTGTGTTGTACTGATCGGGCTTTAGTCATACATTTTAGTACGAGTTTCTGAACCAAGAATAGCAAGGGTAAGCCAGTTCTTTTGTGTGTATGTGTGTGTGTGTGTGTGTGTGTGTGTGTGTGTGTGTGTGTGTTGTCTTCCCAGGTCTAGTTCCACTAATGATCCAGTTACTACTACAAACACCCCGAAAATCATGCTCAACTCTTCCTTCTCCCTTGTGTTTACAGTTCATTCTGCTGCAAATCCACCCACTTATAACTCCACTGCCACTATCTTAGTCCAAGCCAATAGCTGTCTCTCATCTGGGCCACTGCAGTAACTTAAGTGTGCTTACATCCTCCTGCCTAAGTTTCCTACCGGAAGGAATTCTCTGAGCTTCAGCTGTGCTGGAAAGCCTCCAATGGCTCCCTTTGGCATTAAGTTCCAAACTCCCTAACAAGAACTGTGAAGTCCCTGGAAAATCTGGAATGAGCACTTTTTTTATCTAACCCATGCAACATCTTTTTCTTCTTCAAAAGTACAAGTGCTCTCTCCCTCTTTTGAACTTTTGCACATGCAGTTCCCTTTGCCTGGAACAGTTCTGTTCCACACAGGCTCACTTTTACCCATTTTTTTTTTTTCAATTCAAATGTTTCCTTTGAGGGGAGGTAGGTTTTCTGGCATCTTAGATTCGGTTACACATTTCTGTTACATGCCTCCAGGAGCAGTTATTATTTGGGAGGTGAAGACTATTGTATTTAATTGAAGGCGCTGATTGGTTAGTCTGTTTTCCCTGCTGCCCTCTAGGAAAGGGATATGTTTTTGTTCACTGCTCTCAAGACAGTGCCTGGAACATTATGGGCACATAGTAAAAACACTGGATCCGTGATTGATAGAATAAGATAAATCAGCATTAAAGCACCAGAAATTAGGAAAGCAGCATACAAAATTCCTGGCTAAGTAAGAGTAACTTGATGGACTCATAAATGTCATGAAACAACCTGCAAAGTTGCTCTTATTTTTATGTTAAAAAATCATTACATTTGCTTACTTCTTTTTAAAAAAATCTTTCAATATTTCTACCTTAAAATAGAGGAGAATTCACACAAGCCTATCATTCCCAGGTTAATTCCTTATTCAAATGCCATAACCACCCAGGGTAAGGCAACCACAAAGTTAATCTTCAGAGATCTTCCCACTTATCGAGGGATACTCTGTTATTTAGATGTAAAGGCAGGTTTTGTTGCCTGTGTGAGAAGGAAAACAAAGAAGAAAGATAATCACCAAGTGATTTAGAGATGTCATTTACATGCCAAAGTCACTGGGAGCCTCATTTTCCCATGTGCAGCCAATGCAATGCAACCTACTATTGCACCAATCGTCCCTACCTTTTCATTCAAATAAATTATGCTGTTACCTTTTCTGCACACACTACAAGGAAAGACAGTATCACAAACTTTTATTCTTTTATTCTTGGGTTGAATGTATGCACGTAGACTTAGGATGGACCAATAGGTACTTGGCTTCTCTTCCTTTATTTCCTTCTTCATTGATTCTTGCTCGTTCATATATTCTAATGAGATGCTTCCTATTTGATACATGAGAATCATGTAGGTCTGTGTTTCCCAAAGTGTGGTACGCCTACCCCCAGGGGGACGGGAAGAATTTGGTGGGGGTACGCCTTGCACTGGAGTTTGGTGGGGATATGCACTGCACCGTGCTTAGCTGTGCCTAATTCTACATTCTCATGAGTCAAGTCAAGACAGTCTTATGAGGCGTGAGGTGGTCCAGTGTGCAAATAAATGTTATTTATAATATAACTTGTTATGAATAATTTTATTTTTCGTTTATTATTATTTTGTGTATGTACCAAAAAATAAATATATTTTGATTTTTACTAAAATACATCCTTTTTTTGACAAGGGGTACTCAGTGTTATGAAAATTATAGAAGGGGTACACATATGTCAAAAGTTTGGGAAACACTGATGTAGGTTATGAGTTCTACAACATTCAGACAAAATGATTATGCTTACTTCTGCTAAAGTAAACATTTTAATAATGCCTATGAAGCACTTCCAAACTAGTTAAAACTCTCAGCTACGTGTAATGAAATGAGGACTCCCGGGTTGCTGTAGATTTTGACTTATCAGATAGATTACGCTGCATCTCAGACTCTGTGTTCTGTGAGATGCCGTGTGTTTTTCTGTGGTGACTTTTATTATGTGCAACCAAGAGACTCTCAATTAGTAAAGCAGGTAAACTCAGTCCATAGATAACAAACACATGGGTGATGTGAGGTACCAGTTAAACAATGTAAAAAGAATCATGTCTTGAAATATCTCCATGATAATCAGGGCACTTTATGAACAGAAATAAAAATTATTTAAAAAAATAAAATACTGAAGAATACTAAGCACAATTAGAAATGCTGACTTCTCCAGCCTATAGGCTCAGCACAATGCAGTAATCATCTTTTATGCATACACATGTATACACACTCACCAAAGTATTATCTGCCCTTTCTAACTATTGAATTTTATAGACTTTAAATGTTAATTTTAAGACTATAAAATTCAATAGTTAGAATGGGCAGATAATACTTTGGCAAGAGTTTATGTTTATAACCCATGGACACAGGCAATAGTGTGGTGAAGGCCTGTGGGTGGGCTAGAAGGAGTCAATGGGGGGAAATGGAATAAATCTGTTTTACTTTCAACAATAAAGATAAAAATAAAATAGCATCAACAGTAAAACACACTTTTTAATGCTCTACTAAAACAACAACAACAAAAAAATGCTGCTAATTAAATGATGATAGAGGCTTTCTTATTTTTTTTATCTTATACTTCTTGAAATAGCTCTTTTGGATTTAGATAGACAATTTTATAGCAAATTATTCTTATGCAAAGAAAGGAAAAGCTGCCAAAACTGGTTTGGCTCAGTGGATAGAGCGCCAGCCTACGGACTGAAAGGTCCTGGGTTCGATTCCTGTCAAGGGCATGTACTTTGGTTGCGGGCACATCCAGTGGGAGGTGTGCAAGAGGCAGCTGATGGATGATTCTCATCAACGTTTCTAACTCTCTATCCCTCTCTCTTCCTTTCTGTAAAAAATCAATAAAATATATTTTTTAAAAGGGAAAAGCTGAAATAATATATTGATTGGTTAAGGTACTGGTAAAATATCTTTATACTGAGAGCCCAACCCTTTCAAATCATTTTGATATTCAATCTTTGATAACTATGCATGTCCTAAAAGGCTACTCCATTATTCTTTTAGCTGCCAACCAACTGTTGGCAAGTTTTCACGCTAGAGCTTTCTTGATCTTACCAGAAAGTGTCAGCAGAACATGGTCAGACAATAAGCTAATCTTCCTTCCTCAAATGGTCCTTAAATAGCTGTCTTAAGTGTCAAGAAGCTATGGCTGTCAAGTCATGCAACTAGAAATAACAACCATGATCATGCATGCAAAAATGGCAATTGTATCATAGTTGCTGCCAAAGCTTGTGAGATGCCATAAACTGTAAGCTACATCCTGCTTTTACAGATACTAGAATGTGCCTGTGTTTGGGGGGAAAGTATGTCTTTAAAGCAGGGAAATACAGTGTTAGAAACTTACCCCCAAAATACAAAGTAAAATCCCTGTAGGATGGGCTTGATCATTTTTACCTCTGGGAAAATAAATAGTTTTTACTCAAGGATACTTTTAGAGCACTCCAAAACCAGTTAAATCTCTTAGCTACTTGCACATCGAGTAGCTTAGTAGTAGAAAAATCTACACAAAACAATGACGATTCCAACTGACTGGTTTGTACACATGGATTTTCTTTAGTATAAGGAATTTCACTGCAAGCTCTCCTGATCCAGAGGAGGCAGAAGTTTCATGAAGGCTGATATTTTGATTTCTCCCAGCTACACAGAGATGGAGTAGATGGAATATAACAAAACTGGTTTAAATACATGATTGCCCTACCTCACCCCTACCCGTCCTTACAAATAAAGTTTATGCAAGTTTTATTCAATTGAAATACTCAAGAAACAAACTGGTTAAGTAGGTGTGTAGGTTAACAAAATATTCTGTATATACCATCTTGGAATCTTTCAAAGCTTTCCACAAGCTCCTTCAAACATAAAATCTAGAAATGATAACAATAAATTCTAGAGTAGTGGTCGGCAAACTGCGACTCTTTGGCCCCTTGAGTGTGGCTCTTCCACAAAATACCATGGCCTGGGCACGTCTATTTTGAAGAAGTGGCGTTAGAAGATGTTTAAGTTTAAAAAAATTGACTCTCAAAAGAAATTTCAATTGTTGTACTGTTATATCTGGCTCTGTTGACTAATGAGTTTGCCGACCACTGTTCTAGGGGAATGGGACGGACCTTTCTATCCTGAAAGGTATACATACTCTTGGCCTCTGCCTTCCTGGAGAGAAAGAACCAAATTTGTTGCCAACAGAACCAAATTTCCCATTCAGTGTCCTTTCTTCCGGCCTTGGTGGCCACCGCTTGTTGCTGGGAAACTTTTTGGCTAGTGCTCCACTTATCACTCTTTAATTCAGGATTCCTTCCTAAGTCCATTGTCTACATTCCAGTAGGGGGACAAGACTGTGAAACTGGGTGACAGGACTGGGTCAGTCTCTAGCTGAGAAGGTTCCAAGGACCTGGGAGAGATTAGCAGGATTTGACTACTAGTAAGCTAATGCAAAGGAAATTAAGTGGCAGCTCAATTACTAGCAGGAAGTTGCATAAAAATGAATAATCAAGTTATTTCCTTTCTACTAAATAAAGCAATTAACTTTGTCTTAGTTCTTGTATTTGGAAGATGACTTTATTCTTCAAATAAGAAAACAAGTCCAAAATATTGACACTGTGCATTTATTGCTAAATTGGCTTCTAGGGTTATCAAAATAAATGGAATATAAAAATGTAGACTTTTAGGAAACTTACAGTGATGCTGAAATATACCCAGCGATAATTTAATTTCTTTATCCACCTCTTCCAAGAGAAACTGGGAGCAAAATGAGCCCAAATCCAAGAAATCATGAAGAGAATGCAGAACATAAGCTAGCTGCTAATTGTTACGATTGGTATCAGACCATGTTGGTTCAGATAATACAAATATAAAGAGGCAAAAGCAAGGACATTCTCAGTGATAAAAAGAAACAAGAAGAAAAAAGATCGGAACAAAACTAACCAAAGTGACAGATCACCTTATAATGTGCTGTGTTTTAAAATAAATGATAAGTCAGCACAAAAACTGGCTTTCAGTGATGCCGAATATCTATCAAGAACACCATAAAAATAGATATTTACTAGGTAAAAAGAAAAATACCCTAGTATTCAGAAAAAAATTGAGGATGAATCTAAGAAAGTATAGGAAAGACTTTACAGTCCCTATAAATTTTATACCATCAGGCCGACATGTCTCTGCATAAAAAGTAGTATATTCAAAATCAATTTCCAGGGTTAGAAAAATGCCTTAGCTTTTATAAAAACTGCTATTTTAATACAACTTAATATATTAAGAAAACTAATAGGTAATGCAAGAAATGCCTCTTTTTAATTTTTACATTAAATTTTATTTTATTTTATTATTTTTTTCAGTCCTCAACTGAGGATATTTTTTTCATTGATTTCTAGAGAGAGTGAAAGGGAGGGAGAAAAAGGAAAGAGAGACAGAGAGAAAGAGAAAGAGAGAGAGAGATGGAGGTTCGTGCCCTTGACTGGAAATCAAACTTATGACCTTTTGGTCCATGGGCTAAAGCTCTAACCACTAATGAAAACCGGCCAGAGCTTGCATCAATTTTAAATGAATATTTAAATTATAGGATTTTGAGAAATTTTGTTAATTCTGTAGCATAATAGTTTAAGTAGAAAGTGGATTCTGCTTTATTCCTCTTTTTTTAAGTTTTTAAAGATGTGGATTATATTTTTAAATAGAAAGGTTAGTTCTAGCTAATATTAGGAAACCATAAATATTAAAATGCTTCTAGGCCAATATGTCTCTTTCATCAATGCTTCTTAGATTCTGTGGCATATCCAAACCACCTGGAGATCATGAAAATGCAGAGTCTGATTCAGTAGGTCTTCTATGAGGCCTGAGTCCGACATGGTTTGTCTCAGTGGATAGAGCATCGTATTGTGAACTGAAGGGTCCTGGGTTCGATTCTGGTCAAGGAAAAATGCCTGGGTTGCAGGCTCATCGCCCCATACAGGGTATATAGGAGGCAACCAATCAATGATTCTCTATAAACATTGATGTTTTTAAATCTCTCTTCCTTTCCCTTCCTCTTTGAAATCAATCAGAATATATGTAAAAAATAAATCGCAACACCAAAGAATGCATGTTTTCAAGTCATAGCTAAATAAAAGGTTTATTTTGTTTTCATAGTAAAAGACAAATAAAGATAAAATTTGGAGGAAACTGAGATGATTTGGGTTAGGAAATCAATTGCAATATATATTATAGAGCTGTTAGTTTTCTTTGGGACAATTCCTATGAGAGGGCATGACATCTCGGAAATGATGGAACAAGCAATGGGCTAGGCTGCAGATGGGAGAATATGTTACAGTCACAAGAAATAAAGCTGCAGTTGTCAACAGAATTCTTGGTGGTTAAAACAGATACTGATAGTGATCAGGGAAATGCAAAGCAAAACCACACTGAGATCACCTCACACCTGTTTGGATTATAAAAAAGGACAATATTATAAAAAAGGACATCAAAAAGAAGATAATAAGCATTGCCAAGGATGTGGCAACAAGGGAAGCTTTGAGCCTTAGATCACCTGGCTCAGTGGATAGTCTGAAGGGTCCCAGTTTGATTCCAGTCAAGGGAACATACTCAATTGCAGGCTTGATCCCTGTCCCTGGTAGGGGTACATGCAGGAGGCAACCAATCAATGTGTCTCTGTCTCACATGGATGTTTCTCTCCCTTTGTTTCTCCCCCTTTCTCCCACTCTCTCTAAAATAAAAAAAATCAATGGAAAAATATTCTCATGTGAGGGTTAACAAAAACAAGACAAAAAGGGAAGCCCCGTATGCTGTCAGTGGGAATGTAAATTGGTATAGGCATTATGGAAAACAATACGGAGGATCCTCAAAAACTTAAAAATACAACTTCCATATGATCCACAATCCTGCTTCTGGGTATACATTCAAAGGAAATGAAACCAGCACCTGGAGCAGGTATCTGTGCTCCATCTTCAAAGGTGTTATTCACAATAGCTAAAATGTAGAAATAGCCTGTCTGTTGCCAGATAGATGGCTAAATAAGGTGATATATACAATTCACACACAATGGAGGATTATTCAGCCTTAAAAAAGGAGACCCTGCCATTTACAACAACATGGATGTAGCTTTAGAACATTGTGCTAAGTGAAATAAACAGACACAGAAAAAAATAAAAAAATTGCATGATATCACTTACAAGTGGAATAAAAAAATAAAATAATAGGGAGGCAGACAGTGGAATGGTAGTTACCATAAGCAGGAAGATGAGGGACATGGAGAGAAGTTGGTCAAAGAGTACAAAGTTATAGTTATGTAGAATGAATAAGTCTAGAGATCTAATTACAGTATGATGATTACAGTTAATAATCTAATTGAATATTGAAAATTTGATAAGAACAGATTTCAGGTGCTCTCAACACACACAACTATGCCAAGAGA
Source organism: Vespertilio murinus (assembly GCA_963924515.1). Taxonomy (NCBI): domain Eukaryota; kingdom Metazoa; phylum Chordata; class Mammalia; order Chiroptera; family Vespertilionidae; genus Vespertilio; species Vespertilio murinus. The sequence continues at coordinate 16,342,509 of OZ004715.1, forward strand.
TGCCGTTAGTTAGCGTGACTGTGGTAATCATTTCACTATGTATATGCATATCACATCATCATGCTGTACACCTTAAACCTGCACAACTGTTATTTTTAAAAGATGGCAGAGAACTTGAAAAGGAGTACAATTAAATATAGCTTGATTCTCGAATATAAGTCAAGCGCTTCCTAAAATTATACCGCTCACTTTTCCTCCGAAAGCTTTGTAAAAAATATATCTCTCGGTAAATGAAATCAAAACAGTATTAGGATTGATTACTTGCATCTGAAAAAACAACCTGTATTTGGGATGAATTCTAGACATCCCTGCAGCCGCGGCCATACAAGTGTTTAGCTGGTAAGAAAATAATCCTGCCAAGCTTTAGAAAGCCGAGACGCTGGAAGGAGGGCCAAGATGTGAGAAATATCTCCCCAGTCCCACCGTTCCCCTTTCTGTCAAACTCATAAAAATGTACATAATACCTCCACCGTTGTAAAAATACACTCTACGGATGTCAAAGTAAACTTCAGTTTGGAGCTGTATGTGTCTTCTACATAATGCGGCTCATTGTTTCCCCGAGAACGAAGGATGAGAGGCTTTGATACCTGGGGCAATGCTGAGGTTGTTCCATTTGAGTTGGGTAATTAAGAACAGATTCTGACTCCTAATGCTTGATCAGCTTAAACCGTTACAATACACAAAGTATACCTTCTTCCTGAGATTTTGAAATGGAATATCTTTTTGAAATGGGAAAAGCCAAAAATTATTTCACTTCCAGAATCAGATACGGTTACAGAGTCTGGAGGCTGCAGCTTCGTGGCAAAACTAAGCCGATTTTTTCTGCCTGAGGATGTCAACTGGCATGTCATCCTCTCGTTGTAAGAAGTCTTAATATTTAAGACAAAGTTTGCTCTATATGAAGCAATTGGTACTTTTAAAACATTTCTAACAGGTGGCTTTAGGGTAGAGGAAAAGTATTGAATGAAAATATCTGAATTTGAACCCTTAGCTGTTAACCCATTTAATAAATAAGTGATTTCAAGTATCACAGAGGTGGAGTTTCCTCATTTGTCAAGTCCCTCCAAGAGGTAAAGAAATAATTAAATAAAATAAGACACGTGAATGCCCTTTGAAAACTATAGAATGCCATTAGTTTGACCTTATTTGGGGTAACAACAGGAGCAGCAACCATAAAAATAATCACAAAGTAAACTATGTTCCTATATTAAAAAACACACACACACACAAAAACTGTATCAGAAACTGATATCAATCCATCAAAATCCATTCTCTCGCCCTGGTTGGTGTGGCTCAGTTGGTTGGGCATCAGTAAAGATTGCGGGTTGGATTCCCTTCAGGACACATGCCTCCATTGATCTCTGGTAGGGGCCATGTAGGAGGCAGCCTATTGATGTCACATTAATGTGCTGCTTCTCTCTCTCTCTCCCATTCCCTCTCTCTTCCCCTCTCTCTAAAATTCAATAGAAAATCTTTTTTTAAAAAAAGTTTAAAATTCAACTAGAAGGAGAAAACTAGAAAGCAAAGAGGAAGCTTTATCTGTTAATAAGATCACTGATAGCAGCAAGAACTGGCAGCTGACAGCTTGGTGGCAAAGCAACACAGGGACCATGTAAGGAAAAAGAAATGCATTCTGGGGCCATTTGGTGTACCTCCATCTACCCTTAGAGCCTTTGAGGAAATGGCAGGAACATTTCTCCTTTCAACAGTTGATGCCTGTAATGATGACTTAAGTTATCAAAAAGTTAAGTCTCTTTCCCTAAGCTCTGTGTAAGAAAGCAGAAAAGTGCTACAATATGCCTATGAATATTTTCCAGCTGACATGGTCAACAGTAAAAAAAAAAAAAAAAAAAAAAAAAAATCCTGCTGCCTCAGGGATGTGCTTTAGTTAACTGGAAAATGTACTTACATGGAACAGCAAATCTCGACATGGTGGTGCATCCCTGTGCATTTGTTTATCTAAGAAGCCATTCTTTGAAAAATCACGACTATAAATCCTAGAGGAGACTCCAGTGGCGGTGAGATGTGATAATGCAGACTCTCAGAAGCAGTCTCCATTTTTTAATGTATTCCCATTTACTGGAACAAACCGCCTCTTCTGATGTGAATCGCAAGAGCGCTTCCTCACAAGTTGTTGCTTACTTGTGATAACTATTCTGGGTGGTAGTTATCTTTCCACTGCTGTCATAATATAAACTGTGGAACCCTTCAGCGCTGCCTTCCTGCCGGGGTCAGTAACCGCCATGCTAACATTACTCTGTAATCCACCTGGGGGTGGCATTGAGATTGCATTTGGTTTCCATACTTGAGAAATGTGTGCTTTACCTTTTTTTCTTATGTTAAAAGTCTAGTGTGTAGAAAAGAAGATATCATCTGTTCATGACACTGGCTTTAGTAAGTGGGTATGATTTGCTTTGTAATAGCAATGTCCTATCACCCAATGTGCATTTATGGTTTAGACCAGCCAGCCTACGGAAAAGAGAGACTGGTGAGTAAAAACCCCAGGAATGGGGAAACAATGCGGACTGCTAGGCAAGCTACGGGAGTCTCTACCCGCTACATAGCAGGGGAATTTCAGGAGAGAGCAAATTTGTTGGAGCATATTTTTCCAATCCCTTCTTACCAATGCACCGAGGCCTCTAAAGAGCCAATTCCATTATTCACAAGAAAAAGGCCAAGGGAGGAACTAAGGCTATTATTTTGGAAGAAGCAGTACAGTCTTACTTGGCAAAAAATATGACTGATGCTCTTTATGGCACCACAAATCTTTTTCTGCGTGTGTTGTTGTTTTGCACATGTATACACTAAACAGCTGTCACTTCTTTTTATACCTGTTATGAATTTTTAAAAAGTGCTATCAAAGCACTTGTTTTACTGTCTTTTTATGGTCTTTTCCTTTTTCTTTTCCCCCTTTTACAGTGGGTCTCAGAGCAGCCTGGGTGCGTATCCTAAAGCTCATTAGGTAGGGGAGGAATAACGTCTCGCCCCGTGTGGATTCTCCGCGGGGACTCAGGATATTTGTATGTGGTATAAACTGCGGGGAGCCAAATAAAAATTCTCTAACACTGAAAAGTGTAGTTATGAAAATATTTCACCTTTAGGGTAAGCGTGCTTGAATTCAAAGAACTATTTCTTCATCATTAAGAATCTGAAAAACATTTTAACTTTTTTAATGAAACTATACATGCTTCTGGAAAAGTTCACAAATTCTAAGGGTATAGCTAAATGAATGTTGACCAGACACTCACGTGATCACCATTCACATTAAAAAACACACAAAAAAACAGAAGATGGCCCAGCTGGCATTGCTCAGTAGTTGAGTGTCGACCTATAAACCAGAAGGTCACGTTTCATTCCCGGTCAGGGCGCATGCCCGGGTTGTGAGCTGGATCCCCAGTGTGGGGTATGCAGGAGGCAGCCAATCAATGATTCTCTTTCATCAATGATGTTTCTGTCTATCTCTCCCTCTTCCTTCCTCTCTGAAATCAGTAACAAAATATTTAAAACAAAAAAAAAATAGAAGATGACCAATAAACTGAAGCTACCCATGCAGTCATTACCTCCACATTTCCAGGAAAATCTCCCCCTCCTTCTAACACTGGAGATTAGTTTAGCATGTATGTATCTACACACTAGAATCAAACAGTATGTACTGTTAGAAAAGGTGATGTTCATCCATAATGTTGTATGTGGTTGTACTTCATTCTCAGTGATATCTATATAATAAAAGCCTAAGCAACCGTTAGGGTAGATCAGAAAGACCATTAGCTATGATGTGCACTGACCACCAAGGGGCAGATGCTCAATGCAGGAGTTGCCCCCTGGTAGTCAGTGCACTCACCATGACAGGTGAGTGCAGTGGTAGTGGAAGGAGCCTCTCCTGCCTCCGCAGCAGTGCTAAGGAGCAGCCAGCAGGTGGGTGGTAAGTAGCGAGGAGTCCTGGTCTGTGAAAGGATGCAGGCCAGGCTGAGGGACCCTGTTCCCTCCCCCACCACGAATTTCATGCACCAGGCCTCTAGTACTAGTATATTATTCCATTGTTGTAGACATACCCAAATTTATGTATCTATTCTAATAATGATAGACCTTTGGGTACTTTCTAGTACTAGAAATAGTGTTAGGATAAACTTTTTATACATGTGTTCTGGTGAACATATGCTACTGTTTTATTGTTAGGTTTACACTTGGGCATAGAATCAATAGATCATAAGATATGTGCATATTCAGACTTAGTTGATACCTACACTTTTCCAAAGTGATTGTACCAGTTTATACTCCCACCTGCAATGTATGGGAGTTCTGGTAGCTACCGTATTTGCCGGTGTATAAGACGATTATTTTGGCCCTGAAAAATACGTATTTGCCGGCGTATAAGACGACTGGGCATATAAGACGACCCCCTAACATTTCCACTAAAAATACAGAGTTTGTTATATACTCGCCGTATAAGACTACCCCCCACTTGGAGGCATATTTTTCAGGGCCAAAGGGTCGTCTTATACGCTGGCAAATACGGTAAATAGCTTCACTGAAACTTGCTATTAGGTGTATTTTTCATTTTAGCCACTCAGGTGTGTGATATAATGACACTATGATTTTAATGCAAATGTCCTTGTTGACTAATGATGTTATGCAGAATAAGACTTCTTGATTTATTTTCATGTAAATATGCATTTTACAGAATCATGGCACAGCAAAGGATCTCCAAGATGATATACTTCAGGGATGACAAGTGTATGATACATGTGCCCCCATGAACCCCTGCACCATCCCAGCCTGTACCTTCAGGATATACAGCCAATTGACCACTGAGCCTGAATCAGATTCCTTCCCAATACAATGCATTACAATAATTTCCAAACAAAATCAAGAGAAAAATCACATTGATCAGATAAAGTTTATCAAAAGGATAAAGGGAGGAAGAATAGAAAAGGCTAGACTGGTCTGAGTTTAAATGTCAGATCCACCACTCACCATGGAAGCAAAAGGAGCTCCCAGTTTATGACCTTGGCTTTGTCAAGTGCATGTGACTTGCTTTATGATAGCAATGATCAATTCACTGTGCTGAGTAACACTGACAAGCTACTTCATCTCTAGGAAGTGTTATTGCAAGGATTCACTAAAAATATCGTATTGTCTTTTAGTTCTACTCTCCTTTCTCTTGCTCAAGGACAGCTTTCTTTCTCATGGGGACAAATCTTTCATGATTTCTGTGCCTCTTCTTAAAAGCCTACTGAAGATGACAAGAGATTAGGCAATGACTATTAGTCATAAAGAAAATAAGTTCTTTTTTTTTAAATAAAAGTTTTTAAAAAGAGTGAGCGAGAAATCCAAAATTTGACCAAACTTAACTTTAACTCAGTTAACTGCCACAGCACTGTGTCTCTGCAGGTCTGGTTTCCCTGGTACCTCAAAGTGATAGAAGTATTTGGGGGCAACACAAGAGCCCCTCATCCCAGCTCTCCGGATTCAGCAGGACCTGGAGGGAAGAGCTCCAACCCCAGGGACACAATAAAGTTTGCTTTGCCAAAAAAAAAAATGCTCAAGGAAAGCATTTTAGGTAAAAGCCATACCTGATGCTGAGCCCTAAATTTCATGTTTTGTACACTTGGAAATAATCAAGTTCTTGACTCTAGTTAATTTTTGTTAGTTCTTTTATATTATTCTCTTGTCCTTAACAAAAACTTTAAAAAAAGAGGGAGAGAAGAAGGTATTTCCCAATGTTTGTCTCAAGCAAGACACTTATTTTTGAGTCCTTTAACTCATCACCTATAAGCATGGAAAAGGAGTCAGGAGGATTCAATGATGAAATCACAAGAAAGAACAGGGAATTTCCCGACACTGACAATGATGCACACAGTTTCTGATGTTTTCTGATAGTATTCATGAATTACCCTCTCCTTAGCAAATCTCTTCAAACTGTTTCATGACCAAAAATGAGGTTAACCATTGCCCAATGGTGGAAAAGTGCTCTTGCCCAAAGAAAATGATGAAAACAAGGGGGAACTATCAGACTCTCTTGGCAACTCTCTTGAGCTACCTTTGCATGCTTCCAATATCCTCATGCTCGGTGCTATCCACTCATCCCAAAAGGGCCTCCCTCTTTTTACATGAGCTCATGGCATCTTCATCAAAATTCCAAAAGAAGCCTCTTTACACAAGTTCCCAATATCTTCATGGCAATTCTGAAACCCAAATAGCTCTGAATCTCAAAATTTCCCTTTTATGTCACTTGGAGGCAAGACCTCATCTGATCCAAACTTACTTCATGGCAAAAACCTTTACCGAGCTGATGGGAGCATACTTATCATCTTAACTTAGCCAACTGTGTGGGCTCATCTATATATTTTGCTACAGAAGTATCAGTGTGCTTGCTTAGGGGCCTCTGGTTCAGACTGGGTGGGGATTGGCACTAACTCATGGCATCTATTTCATATTATCTTTTAAACGATTTCCTTAAACGATTTTAAATCTTGAAGTGACTCAGGCTCCAAGAGTATTGAATAAAGAAATGCAGACATCTACCAGGCTCACAACAGATTTTGTTCTCAAACTCTATGCCCCGGTTTACCCTTCATCTGAATCATTTTAAATAAATGCAAATAATAACAAAGAGACATGGCTTGCACCTACCCATGCAGGAAAAAATAAATAAAGAAGAAGTGCTCAAGGTAGAAGAGAACGTGGGAAGAAAAGAGCCTCCATACACTATTGGTGGAAATATATATGGGGCAAACTTTTTAAGAGGCTTTTAAAAAAGAATTTAAAATCATATGTACTTTGACTCAGTAACCCTACTGCTAACTACCACATGGAAAGCGTCAAAAGAGCATGCCAAGAATATCCATATTGAATAGAATAGAAAAATATAAAATAAAAATCAAGGGTTATCTTAAATTTTGATTAACTGCACAAAGTCATACAATGAAGACTAAAAGAAATGGAAAGGAGCTGGACCCTTATGTAAAGATGTAAAAAGGTCTCCAAGATAAATGTCTAAGTAAAACAAGTGATTTGCAGAACACTATGTATAATATATAAAACACATGTTGAAAAATGGTCCAACTAAAAATAATAATTTACTAAATGATAGGGAAATATTTTGCATAGATTATAAAGCATCTTAGAATTGACTAATACCAAGCAGCTGGATTTTTAAAATTCATGCAATAAATTTAGATAACATTTCCCCCAACTTCTCCCATAAACTCTCAAATGGTATCCAGCCTTGCATAGATAGTTCCCTTCCCTGTTCCCACTCCTCAAACAAATTCTCAGTCTTAAAAAGAATACGCCATCAATGCTTCCCCCACCCCAACATGCTGGACTCTTAATTCTTTCACCAACCACTGTAAAAAAAAAAGTAATAATCCTAACCAAAGCATTAATGAATGAAGTCCAGTGGGGAATTACTTGAAAATTATGACAAAAACCAGCCAAACTGAATGAATATGCAACAAAGGGCATTATGGAAATTGGTTAATATACTGATTTACTTAAAATTATAATGCTGAAAAAATAATTACAGTGTCAGGGAAATGATGCCAATTAGGTAGCCCAGTAATGGGAAGGAGGCAGGGGAGAAGTCACTTTGCCATCCATTACCCAGGCCTTCCCTTCTCAGGCAGCCAGCGCCTGCTTTCTGCCATCAACATGGAACTATTTGGAGGATGGAGATTTCAACCACATTGAGATTCTCAGGAGAAAACAAAAGGTGCCAGTTAAGAAGAAAGACATCACCATTAACTTCAAAGCACAGGAAGGAAGGACCGTAAATGACTAAAGTAAAGTCAGATGACAATAATATTACTTTTATTTTTCTCCAGGGGCTGATTTCTTCATTTTCCTTTTTTTATTTTCCTTTTTCATGGTGTGGTACTCTGACCACCCCCAGAAAGATTCCAAAATCCTCCCTCAGGTTTTTTAGCCCTGCAGTTGGCAACCTACACTACCAGGAAATCCATCTTTAATACAAATCTGAATGCCTTGAACTGTCCTTTGAGTTTAAATATATTTCCCCTGAGCTCTGGCCTCAGTAAAAATAGCAGACAGCTGGTCACCATGTTCCACACCATAAACATGTTGGGAGGAAGTATGGCCAAGGGGGTTGGCTTGTATCAGAATTACTTGGAAAGCTTGTTCAAACACAGATTTCTGGACTCCACCCCCAGAGTTTCTGATATGTAGTTCTGGTATGGAATCCAAAAAAGTTGCATTTCTAATAAGTTTTCCTTGGTACTGATGCTGCAGTTCCAGAGACCCTACAACAAGAACCATTTATCTCAATCCATCCCAAACCTGCTATCTCAAAAGTGATTGGCAATGCTGAAACCGGTTTGGCTCAGTGGATAGAGCATCCGTCTACAGACTGAAAGGTCCTAGGTTCGATTCCGGTCAAGGGCATGTACCTTGGTTGTGGGCACATCCCCCGTAGGGGGTGTGCAGGAGGCAGCTGGTTGATGATTCTCTCTCATAGACGTTTCTAGCTCTCTATCCCTCTCCCTTCCTCTCTGTAAAAAAATCAATAAAATATAATTTTTTAAAAAGTGATGGGCAGTGATTCCCAAACTCTGTGGCATCTCAGAATCACTTGAATGTCTTTGAAAATTCCAAAGCATTTTCATAACAAGGAAATCAGAATATCTATGCAGGCATATGCTTTTCTTTCCAAGCCAAGAATCAGTACTTTTTAAAGATGTCCAGGCAGCTGCAATACTCAGCAGAGTTTGGGAACCATTGAACCTTGGGATGAGGCCTAGAGATGAAGGGAAAGAGCCTTAGACCAGAGGCCAGAAGGAAGAAGAACAGCTCTTATTAATTCTGACCTTGGGACAATCATTTTATTTCCCTAGTCTCTCTTTTCTCATCCATCAAAGATGACTATCCCTTTCCTTTTCTCTCAAGAATCAATAGCAAGGAAAATATATAAAACAAGTAAGCTGTTTTTGAAAATTGGGAAGTGGCCTAGAGATGTAGAACATGTCTAGGGAGGCAGTGTTGCCAAGAGGAAGATACAAAGGCTTAGGCCTCAGAAGACCTGGGTCAGCACCCTGATTCAGACTAGCTGTGGCCTAAGCAAGTTAACCTAACTGCTAATTTATCTAATGGTTGGTATTGAGGTTTCCTCCCCTTTAAAAAGAGAATGGTGTTTGTTGTCTTCCACATGGGGTTCCTCAAAGGCAATTTTGCTATCTGCCCAAGACATTGTGGGTGTTCAAGAGATGACTGTTATGGCATATTTGATGAATGATACTCCTAGTACATATGTCATCATTCCTTGATATGGAGAAGGCATCCCCTTGAGAACTATTTCAAAGACAGGTTAGTGAAATTAACAGTGGAAATTCTAGAAAACAGCATTAGGTAGACCTCCTGTAAGAGACAATAGACAATTGTGGGGAGTGAAGATGCGACTCCGTTTAAGAAACTCAGTGGCTGGGTCTTCACGCAGCAGGGTCCTTAAGAATTACAGTCTTATCATTCTTTTCTCCAGGGGCTGGATAATACCCACATATATGCTGGCCTATTCCTTGGACATGGCATGTATTTACTGGTGGTTAGTCTGTATTTGGGGGTACCTTCAGATTTTCTATTTGATAATTTGTTTTGTGTTTTAACCTCTCTTTAACCTCTGACAAGCTATGTACCTACCAGCAAGTTCCATAATCTCCCTGGACTTCAGTTTATTTATCTGGAAAATGGGAAGAAATACTATTTCCTTTCAGGTTTGTTGCGAGACTAGAACTAATCAATGAGAAATGCCTGGTATATGACACATTTCCCTGGCCCAGAATTGTGGGCTCCCTCAAACACTCTATGTGACCTTTGTATCTCATTACCTTTGAACAGGCCCATTCCTACCTCGTCAGCTTGGAAACCTCACACCTTTTAAGAGCCAGATGAACAAGGTCACTCACTTCTGTGATGGCTCCTTGACTTACACATGCAAAGCTACTACCTCCCTTTGGTGCCACTGCCATCTTGGAACAAAGTTTTATCTGTCTCACACCAATGCAATTAATGGTTTGTATGCCTATCTCTCAAACCAGCTGGAGGGTATCATAAAGATCAAGGGCCATCTCATGATCATTTAGCACAGCATGTGAGTCATGTAATAGGTGATCAGTATTAGCTAAATGTCTCCCTCCTCATAGTTTTTCTTGTGTTACCTGTGCAAGTTCACATACAGCCTGTGGATTCATAGACGGTGTCCTATGGCCTTGCCACCCATAGACCAGGAGTCCTGACATCACCTGGGTCCTGAGAAATATCATTCCTTCCTTTAACCAATAAAAATTAAAGCATAAACAACCCAAAATCTATACCAGTCCAGATACTTGAATAAAAGCAGAAAAATCTGAGCTTTCAGTAGTGCTAAATCACAGAACTAAAACTGAAACAAATAAAACCTAATCTTCCAGCAGAGAAGGTACCGAAAAAAATTTATGTAGAATAACATGTTTACTATGAGCAAGGGAATTCTAATTTACCACCTGCTTAGCGCAAGGAATGACTACGACAGGAGACGAATCCAAAGTCAATACCACTGTGAGGCGCACATGTGCTCCAAGTGAGGGCCGAATGCCATTTAATTGAACTCGTCAATTGGAATATTGTAACTCAAAACCCCCTTTTTCCCACTTCTTTGCTATAAAAAACGCCACGTAGCTGTTCTGAGCTGTAGGCGCAGCCCTCTCTTCCTGCCTCCTAACTTTACATTGGACATTGAACATGGGCACCAGGAAAAACCACCTGCACTTCAAACATCTCCCCTCAAACACCTAGAACTCAGGTTCAGGTGACACTGCGTTTTGGGATTCCATTCCGTGGGAAAACGTCCCTACAACCAATAGCAATCACATAGCGCAACAACACACTTCTCAGAGACGTTATTCTATTGCACATAAGGTATTCGTAAAACTTGTGCAAAATTGTCATTGTTGTCTTACATTCTTTTCTGGGGGGAAAAAGGAGCAAACAGGTAAGGAGCAACCTGAGTCCAGGTTACAATTTCCAGAGAACAGCCTGGCTTCAATGAGGGCATGGGGCTGGGGCTGGAGTGGACAGAGATGGCGACCCTTCTCACACACCAGGAAAGGTGGCCTTAGAAACAACAGCAAACGTGAAAGTCAGAGGCAACTCCTCTTTACTTCCATTTTCCCTAAATGCTGGAGGAATGCCTGCCGACACATTAGCAGAATAGAGACACTTTATTCAGAAACAGAGCCTCCTTTTTTTCTTTCTTTTTAAAGAACTTGGGCAAACAAGTGAACAAAGGGTCCTAACTGAAACTAAGAGGGGGAAAAAGGCATCTGGAGTATTTGCTTTGCTATCTTGCTCTCAGAAAAGCTCAACCACCACAATAGGTTGCAACCTTTTTGGTTGGTTACTTTTTTCCTTCTCTTAACAGATGGGATGAAGATTCTGTGAACTTTTCTAGGCAGCTGACAGGACCGCCTCCTCTCTCCTAAGTGCCTCGTCAGCAGATTCCTGGAGCCTGGGCTGGAAAAGCACTTGTTTCTCCTTTTCCCCCCCAATCCCGAAAAGATGCCTCTTAAGCTAGAGTGAGGCAGAGCATAGCCATTCAATTATCCAAATACTAGAAGTCTATAAAAGAACGTTGTGGTGCAATCGGTTTCTTAATTTGAGTGAAACGGCATGCCCAAACACATCCCCAGATCCTGAAGATAAATCTCCACACAGCATCTTCCGGTTCAACCACAGTCGCAGGATGCATTTTTATCAATTTCGAGGTAGCTTGCAGAATACTCAGACCACACCAACGTGATCACAGCATCACACGGGGAAAAATAAACCTCACATTAAACCTTTTTTTTTTTACATGGCCATTGATGGTAGCAACAACAGATTTTATTGTTTGCCTTTTTTACTATATACAGATGTTCCGATTTCAATTTCCAGGCTGGTTTTAAATGGATCCAACTGTTTTAATGTGACAAATGCACTTTGAGCGCCCGCTCCACAAATATTCCAGTCATACTTAGCTGCGTGCATTTATGTCTACGGCCGCTCAGAGGATACGTGTGTGTGAGGGAGGGGGACCCTAACCAAACTAAAACCAAGCGAGGAGATAATTGGGAAGTCTATAAAATCTGCATCTAGCCCGTGCGAAACAGATGGTGGGTTGTGTCGAAGGCATAAGGCAATGAGCTGTCCGGCGTAAGCTCTTTCCTGGAGAAGCAAGGCAGGTCACAGAGTCTGCGCACCTCTCCTCTTTGCCAAGCACTCACCTGTGCTTGGAAAGAGGGCAGGGGCTTGAGAATTCACTTCCCTAAAGAAATCACAAAAATCCCCGGGGGGCAGGCTGAGGTCAGCTTCCAACCTTTGCCATCAGGGGGGACACAGTGCACCCTCACACCCCAGAAAGAAGTCACATTCCATTCTCCCAACACCTTGCAAATGAATGAATGAATGAATGAATGAATAATCCTTTCACTTGCTTGTGCGGATCTCTTTATTGTAGTTGACATGGGCTTGCCCAGGGGACCGACTTGTTGTTCCATAAAGATCCTCAAACAGGCACTACCGATGAAACATTTAATCCAAGCCTCGGGATCAAATGGCCGCTACCGCCAGGGACACCGAGAGGAAAATCTATTCCCCAATTAAATAATTGCATGCAAAGCCAGCACGGCTCGTTATGTCATTTCACCCAGTTCGGTTTTCCTGGAGCACGGCCAAGAGGCTTCATATTTTACTTTAATAATACGTATGTAATACTTTGGAGATCGTGGATTATTTTTAAACATTTCTTGAAGGAAACCGTCTCTCTCCTCCCCACATGAGAAATGGAGTGTGAGCTTGGACAAGCGATGCCGGTGATGATACACCGCGCAGCCATTATTCATTTCAGCGCGTATCGGCTGTTTCTGAAATTTTCCTCTGCTTACCATAAAAATGTTCCGTATCATTGCAGGAGGGTGGGTATTTTTTTGTCTCCTTAGCACCATGAATATTTTATGTTTTGCCTAATATGAACTGTTTATACAGGAAGCGAAAGTAGATTTATGGGCTCTATAATAAAGGGCTATATCCCAAATGTCTAATAAAAAATCTTGTCCCCTAAGGCCAAAACATCCACATTTAGATGACAGCATCAGACAATGGGTAGGTGGTTCAAAGGAGAACTTCCAGAAGGATGTTTTGTTCTGAAGCTTCAACTTCTTAAGAGCACAGGGGATTATGAGTCAAGTGATGGGATTTTTTTTCTTTTTTTTTTAAAGAGAGGAAGTTACACACTGAAGATAGGTAGTGAAATCATTCTTAAAATTAGAACATGTGTGCAAAATAAGTTAAATACTGGTATGTTTTGTGTGTGTGTCTGTGTGGTTTTGTTTTTTTTAATACTGGTATAGAAATGCAAAGCTATTAGAACTAAGAACAAATATCAGAAGGATGAAGAGGCTTAGAGTCTTTCCTCTAATCCTTATTTTTCCCAACAAAGAACTAAAACCCACTTAAGGGCATGCTTCTCATCGCTCTGAGGTTGATTTTGAATGAAGTTCTCTTTGATGGCATGCACAGGTGCCAAGTGCTTTCTGATGAGAAGTGAGATCAGTTCGTCTCTCCCCCCCCTTTCAAGGAAATGGATTTTTAATTCTTCAACGTTGTTCCGTGTCCCTGTTATTTTGTGCTCTCATTCAGATTAACTATGGATTTTAATTACTGCTTTCTGTCGTCTGGTTAATGAATATTCTTCTGATAAGTCGCATCAGCAGGCCCGCAGTGCAGCTCCGGCCCGCTTAGGTCAATGTTAAGGGACTGTTCTCCAAGGTCTATTGATTCTTGTGTCATTAAGTGGGCACGCGGAGTGCTAACGTACCAACATCTGGGGACTGTCCTTCTCCTCATTTCAAAAGATTCTCATCTCACAAGGACTACAATCTGTGAAAAATACTCCTTCCATTCTGATGTCAACATCATTCACATGGGAGCTATTTATCAGTTCAAGCTCCTTTAAAGAGGAGGAAATGAATTCAAAATGTTCTTGGCTTGCGAGTGCTGAATCTCACTGAGATAAAACAATGCAAAATAAAACAAGTACCTTTAACTAATGCCTACATCAGTGTGTGAACCAAAAGAAAAAAAAATGACTATAGCATGCTTGCCTCAGACCACTTTAGTACCACTTCAATGGTAAGAGCTGTTTACTTAGCGAATAGAGTTAACTGATATTAAGCAGCATTTCAACATCATTTGAGATATTTTTGTGGGATACGATCCAGTCCCCACCAGTGCTTAAACTCCCTTTGATTTTCTTTTTGTTACTTCCTTTATTTATCCCTGCTGGATCAACATTCTCAATCACTAAAATACTTTGTGCAAATAAACCACCTAAAACCTCCTCTATTTAGTGATATATTACTCCGAGTTGGCATTATAATTTATTTACAGATAGAGTACTTAATTTTTTTTTCTGATTAGGCTATTGAAATATCACAAAACAGCTTTAGCTGGCAGGGTAATTTTTATGGAGGAAACCCAAAATAAACCAGAGATAAATTATAAAGTCTGATATCCTCACAATGAATATGACAGAGAGAGAAAAAAAGAATTGGCTCACTCTAGTCTTTTCCAACCCTTGAGAAGAATCTCTAATTACTTTCAGAACCTTCCCATCAATCTTTGCACCTTGAAGAAATGCACAGCGGAGAATTCCACGGGCTGTTTTTGAACAAGTAGCACCCAAGGGGGGGGGGGCGGAATGAGCAGAGAGCAAGGCCTTAAATTCAGCAAATCCCAGAATGACAGGTATCACAAGCTACATTGTGATGAAGCTGCCAAAAAGAAAAAGAAAAAAAGTGTATTTTCTTTCTTTTTTCATTATTAGGAAAGAAAAAAAAAAAGATGTGTGCTATTTAAAAAGAGCTTTCAACTGCTCCCCAGTCAGCGCCTGAGCCACTTGTCAGGGACTCTCAACAGCTTTTCAGTGTTAATAATTGGAAGCACTAATGTCAAATTTTGCTTTTGGGGGAGCAAATACATCTGGCTCACCAAATAGCTCAGCTCTTTATTTATTATTATTATATTTTTTTTAAAAAAATGAACGCCTCACAATGAATGCAGTTGCTTTAACATCTATTCTTTTGGTAAGCCATCTTGAGGTGGTCTGACTTGCTTTCTTTACTTTCACAAACACGCTCCTCACCATGATTAATGGCCTCCCATTGGGTATATGGGAAATGTCCCAGCCCGGTTCCCTTGAGAATGCTCCACTGCATGGATTTCTAGGCAAAGCTAGATTAAAAGAGGAGGAGCACGAGCTATAGTCCTCCTACCCCACAGCCATCAATTATATACAGTTATAAATCAAAGTTTTCAGCCGAAACAAAGGCCAGTGTGGCAAGCAAACAAGGGTGTTCATGGCAAATGGTTTTGAAGCCGAATAAAACTCTTGACAGAAGACAATGGGGTCCGCAAAGCCGCCGTCAATATCTCTCTAAAGTTGAGCTGATTTATGAAGAATTAGACATGGTGTATCAAGTCACTGGAGGATTGATGGGAGAAAACAGCAAGGAGAAATGTGAATAACCTAGTATAAAACCAAACGAAGCTCTTCCCTGATGACCAAAAGTTTAGCCAAATAATGTTTTTTATTCATATGAATTTGAACCTTCATTTTAGACCTCTACTGTGAAATCTCTAATTATCAAATGCTCTGCCCCTCCCTCCCCACTGAGTTTTGGTTTCTCTGCTAGCAAATTTCAACCTCCCTGTGAACCACGGTATCAGTCTCATACCTTTCTTTCTATTTCGATCCTACACTTTGCAGAATTTAATTTCACTTGTCTCAGATACTGTTCACATGCCCTCCATTAAACTTTATATTATAAGGAGAGACAGGAAAATATTGACTTTTGTAAAAACAACTACAAATGCCATCAGGAGGCAAATCAAGCGCAGAAGGCATGAAATTAAATAAATGATGCTATCGTTTTCTGAGGCTTTTTTTATCCTGAAGCTCCAACATTTTTCAAGAGATTTCTCTCATAGAGCCAGAAATTGCTCACACCTGTAAAACATGTATGTACTTAGGTGAGAGAATGAAAAATAATTCTAATAACCATGGCCATTACCGTTATAATTTTTATTGAGCATTTTATGTGTGTTATTTATCAGAACAAAACTATGATGTTTTATTATCATCCTCTCCATTTTATGGTTAGAAGAACCTGATGCATAAAGAGGCTAACTTGCCTGCAGTTGCATGGTTTAGAAATTATGCAAGACATAGTTGATCCTGTCTTTGAACCAGGAAGTATGATTTCTTGAGTGCATGATCTTTTTTAAAAAAATATATACATTTTTATTTATTTCAGAGAGAGAAAGGGAAAGGGAGAGAGGGATAGGAACATCAATGATGAGAGAGAATCATTGATCAACTGCCTCCTGCATGCCCCCTACTGGGGATCAAGCCCACAACCAGGGCATGTGCCCTGACTGTGAATTGAACCATAACTTCCTGGTTCATGAGTTGACACTCAACCACAGAGTCACACTGGCCAGGCTTGAGTACGTGATCTTAATCCCTACAAGTAACCTCACATTTGGGGTAAATTAAAAAAAATATATATTCCTTAAAGCACTCAAAAGTGATTCAAAATCTTCATAAGTTGAACAAATTTCCTAAGGAAAGGTACCCACTTGCCCCACTCATCTTATCTTAGCAACTTGTGAGAATAAAATCAATTGATATAGTATGTGAACATCAAAGGGAAATCTTGTAAGGTATATAAGACATCTGCAGTTGTCTTGCCCATTATTGCTTCCTTTGCCTTAATAACAGAACTGGATATATATATATATATATATATATATATATATATATACACACACATTAATCTGGAAAGGCCATTCCATGTTCTTCTGGTAGGAACTGGAAAAGTAGTGGGCATATTATTCAGGCCTAATCAGAATTAATCACTCACACAGCCACAGTGTAATGTGAGTGGATATGATGTGGACCCCTTCTGGGTCCAGACCATTAAAAGGTGAGTGACTCTCAGTTATATTCTTTTATCTTCTGCCAAGAGACCTGGATGGGTCAACCTGCATTGACCATGCTGACTTATCGAGGTTGCACGGTATGGCAAAGTCACAGGACGGAAGGAGCCTGCATCCTTGACTCATTACATGGAAGAGAGATACCTCCAACCGAAACAAACAGCCACAAGAAATAAGCTTCCATCAGGTTAAAGTTTTGTATAGCTCCATCTATTTTTTACAGCTGTTTAGCCTGCCCTAGTCAGTACAGTAACAATGCAATAAAATTGATCTATATTTTAAGTTTATATTATTTCATTAGTCAGAATTAAGATCATGAAAATGAATTTGGGGCAATTATGAATAATTATGAAGGGGCGGGTCAGGAACAAGTAAGATAGAAAAAAGATAACAAAGCCAAGAATTTCTAATTTCATCATTGAAAGGAAGCAGGCCTTTATCAAGACTAAGAAATTAAATGTTTTAAATTGAAACATCTTCAATTTTGTGCTCTGGAAATAAAAACAAACAAACAAACAAACATAAATTAAATGGTTAAGGGTGTAAAAAAAATTGACTGGGTCCAGGTAAGAAATTGGAAAAAAATATATAAGAAAGAAGAAGGGGAGAAGAGAAGAGAAATGTGAGAGTGGGTAAATAAAATTAAACCAATAATATCAATAAACATAGTTCTTACTAAAATCTAGAAGCTCTCTTATAAATAATTTATTTGGATTTTCCCCATCAATAATAATGGATAAAAACAAATACATTACTAAAAAAGAAGAAAAACTGAAAACAAGCTAAATTTATTTAACTTTAAATTTCTTGATATGATGCCAAATCATCCTGTTGTTTTTTTTTGTTGTTATTGTTAATTTTGGGGCGTTTCCCACATTCCTTAAAGAGATTCTGCTGTATTTTGTTACTTCAAATAGATGACACTGTTGCTTACTAAAGGATAAATCCCAATTAATGTACTAATCCAGTATTTTTTTTACTTTAGGTGGCACAACTATAATCATTGCCTTTGTTATTTTGCTTTTGAAATAATGCATGCTTTATGCCATCTTCAAAATAATGGAACCTCTTAATCTGTAGGTTCCATTGAAAGGGCTGCAAACTCATAATTTTGTAATTAAAGGACAGTACCCAAATTATTTCTTATTTGTCATGGTTCTTACATAAAAATCTTATGCAGCATTTAGTGAAGTGGTGGCAAAAATGCGGATATTTTGGAAATTTTTATTTCCATTCCAGAATAGAAATATAGTGTCTGAAAGGAAAAACTCACTGAATGAGAATCAACAGCAGATTAAAGAATTGCAAAACAAATAAACATCAGTAGACTTGAAGAGAGATAAATAGAAACTGTTTAAAAGTGAAGCATAGAGAAAATTAAAAGAAAAAAAATAGAGCCTTAAAAATCTATGGGACAACATAAAATTATATATCAGACATGTAACTGAAATCTCCAAAAGAGAGAAGAGACAGATTAAGGCAGTAGAAACATATTTGAACAAAATAGGTAATAATATTACAAATTATTATTTCAAAATACTTTTTTAACTATCTAGATATGAGGAGCTAAATAAAACAAAAATACTATAAGAAAAACAAAACTTTAAGCACATCATAGTAAATACTGAAAACAAAGGTAAAGAGAAAAAAAGCAGCCACAGCCCTAACCAGCTTAGCTCAGTGGATAGAGCATTGGCCCATGGAATCAAGGGTCCTAGGTTCGATTCCAGTCAAGGGCATGTACCTTGGTTGTGGGCACATACCCAGTAGGGAGTGTGCAGGAGGCAGCTGATCAATGTTTCTAACTCTCTATCCCTCTCCCTTTCTCTCTGTAAAAAAAATCAATAAAAAATATATATTTTTAAAAAAGCAGCCACAGAGGAAAAGACATATTACATGGCGAGGAACAATAGTGAGAATAATAGCTCTGTCTATCAGAAATAATGCAAGCCAGAAGACAATGGAACAACATCTGTAAAGTACTGAAATTAAAGAAAAGAAAAACAAAGCTAGACAATTTACAAGCTTGAATTCTATATCCAACAAAAAATATTCTTCAAAGCAAAGGTGATACAAAGACACCTTCAGATTAAACATGTTTTAATACTTGGAAGCTGGGGATGGGCATGATAATAAATGTCACAGAGAAATTTCTGAGCTGTCTATGCCCCCTGGACTCAGTGAAGAGAAAGCAGACAGAAATGCCCATCGTTCAGTCTTCCTATAAAAGAGGTATGCTCACCTTGAAAGCTGCTGCCAGATGATTCAGCTTCCAATCAGCTTTCAACTAGCTAGATGCTTACAGAGATCCTCCTTTTTGGGACCCTGTCAAGTCAATTACCGGGAGCCATAAGGACAAAGAAGACTGCCTAAATAATCAAGAAGCTTTGAGAGATATCCAAGATTGAGAGCAGGGTTGAACTGTAAGTTTCATCTCTTATGTGAGACCACTCCTTCCAAACAGAGGGAAGAGGCAACTTTATTGGTTGCATGAAAACCAACACATAGTGTCAAAGAAAATGAAGAAACATAGGCATCTGTTTCAAACCAAAGAATAAGATGAAAACTTCAGGGGGGGGGGGGGACTTTAGTGAAATGGAGATGAGCGACTTACCTGACAAAGAGTTAAAAATAACAGTAATAAAGATTCCACAGTCAGAAGAACATGTCTGAATAAAGTGAGGATTTTTAAAAAGAGAGAGAAAACATAAGAAAGTATCAAACAGGTACCACAGACCTCAATATGATAACTGTAGTAAAATAACAGAGGGAGTTAATAGCTAACTATGTGAAGCAAAAGAATGAATCAGCCAATTTGAAGAGTGACAAAAAGAGTAGCAAAGCAGAACAACAAAAAAGGAAAAACAAAAAGAGTGGAGATAAGAGACTTATGGAACAACATCAAGAAGACCTACTTAAAATAGACTATTGTATATCTGAGATGTGTTATGCAAGCTTCATGGAAACCACAAAGCTAACACCTGTGGCAGATATACAAAAGATAAAGAGAAAAAAAAGGGAATTTAAGTATATCACTAAAGAAAGTCATCAAATTACAAAGGAAGAGATCAAGAGAGAAAGAATCAAATTATTAAACAACCCCCCCCAAGAAAAACCACCACAATTAACAAAATGACATTAAATACTTGCCTGTTAATAATTACATGTAAATGGACTAACTACTCCCAAAGACATAGTGGCTGGATGTATAAAAATCAAGACTTAACTATATATTATCTATAGGTGATTCACTTCAGCTTTAAGAGCACACAGAGACTGAAAATGAAGGGATGGAAATGATATTTCATGCAAATGGGAATAAAATAAAAAACCCTGAAGTAGCTATATTTATTTAGACAAAATAGATTTTAAGAAAAGACTGTAATATGAAACAAAGATCACTACATGTAAAGATAAAGGGGATAATCCAATAAGAGCATATTACATTTGTAAATATTTATGTACTCTACATACAAGTACCTAAATATATAAAGCAAATATTAACTGAAATAAAGAGAAAAGTAGATACCCATACAATAATAGTAGAGAACTTTAATATCCCACTTTCAACAATGGATAGATCATTCAGACATAAAATCAATAATGAAACATTGGACTTAAGTGACACATTAGTTCCGATGAACTTAACAGACATTTACAGGACATTTCATCCAAAAGCAACGAAATTCACATTCTTCTCCAGCATACATATAACACTCCCCAGGATAGATTATATGTTAGGCCACAAGACAAGTCTTAATAAAATCAAGAAGATTGAAATCATATTTTCTGACCACAATGAAACTAGAAATCAACCCTGCCAGTGAACCTCAGAGGTTGAGCCACAACCTATGAACCAGGAGATCAAGGTTCAAATCCCATCCAGGGCATAGCCGCCTAGGTTGTGGGCTCCAATCCCAATAGGGGACATGCAGGGGGAAGTTGATCAATGATTTTCTCTCATCATTGGTGTTTCTATATCTTTCTTCCTCTCTGAAATCAATGAAATATATTTTTAAAAACATAAATTACAAATATATTATAAGAGGTAAACTGGAAAAATACACAAATATATGTATATTAAACAACATGTTACTGAATGATCAAAAAAATAAACATAAAAATAAAAAAGTACCTCGACATAAATGAAAATGGAAACACAACATGTCAAAATTGGGGCCCAACAAAGCAGGTCTAGAAGGGCAGTTCACATCAATAAATGCTTAAATTGAGAATAAAAAGTAGTACAAAAATGAAATAACAAAAATGGAAACTAAGAAATAAATAAAAGAGAGACTAAGATAACAATAGAAAAGCTTAATAAACTAAGATCTAGTTTACTGAAAAGATAAACAAAACAAGCTTTTAGATAGACTCACCAAGAAAAAAAAGAGAAAGGACTCAAATAAAATCAGAAATGAAAGAGGAAATATTATAACTCATAACCACAGAAATACAAAAAGCACGAGACTGAGGGAGAATTGTGTGCCAACAAATTAGACATCCTAGGAGAAACACATGCCTACTGCCATACAACCTACTAAGACTGCATCATGAAGAAATATAAAGTCTGGATAGGCCAAGTTCTGGTAAGAAGAGGGACTCAGTAATGAAAAAATTTCCCCCCAAAAAAGATATTCCTGATTATTTCACTGTGTAACTCTCCCAAATATTTAAATCTTTAAAAACAAAACAAACAAACAAAAAACCTCAGAAGGGAATATTTCCAAACTCATAAGGCCACCTTTATACTAACACCTTCACCAGACAAGAATGTCATAAGAAAAGAAAATGACAAGGCCAATATTCCTATTTAAAATAAATATAGAAATCCTCAACAAAATGTTATCAAACCAAACTCTACAACACATTGAAAGAATAATACACAATGATCAAGTGGGATTTATTTCAAGGATGCAAGAATAGTTCAACATACACAAATCAATCAATGTGATATATTGCCTTAACAAAATTAAGGATAAAATTATACAATGATCTCAACAGATGCAGCAAAATCATTTGGCAAAATGCAGCATCTATTTATGATAAAAACTCTCAACAAAGTGGGTTTAGAGGGAATGTACCTCCACCTGATGAAGGCGATATATGTCAAGCCCACAGTTAACATCATGCTCATCAGTGAAAAACAAACCTTCTCCTCTATGATCAGGAAAAACACAAGAATGCCCAGTCTCAACACTGTTATTCAACACAATACTGGAGCAACTAGACAAGAAAATAAATAAACACAAGGCATCCAAATTGGGAGGGAAAAAGAAGAACAACTGTGTCTACTTGCAGGGGACAGATTACTAGAATATATAGAAAACTCTAAAGAGTACCAAAAACTTAGAATAAACAAATTCAATACAGTGTCAAGATCCATAGCTTTATACAAAAAGCAATGACATTTCTAGACACTAATGAACTATTGAAAAGAGAAATTTTAAAAATATCACAATTGCATTGAAAATAATAAAATGCTTAGGAATAAAATTTTCCCAGGAGGTGAAAGACTTGTACACTAAAAACTGTAAGACATTGATGAAAAAAACTGAAAAATACAAAGATAAATGGAAGGATATTAAGGATATTTCATGCTCATGGAATATAAGAATTAACATTGTTAAAATGTCCATACTACCCTAAGCAAACTGTGGCGCCATGGTTTGCAGTTCTGTTGACTAATAAGTTTGCTAACCACTGCCCTAAACAATCTATGGATTCAGTGCTATCTCCCTCATAATTCTAATGGCATTTTTTTCACAGAAATAGAACAAATAATTCTAAAGTTTTATATAGAATCACAAAACACCCTAAATATGTAAAGCAATCTTGAGAAAGAAAAACAAAGCTGGATCCATCACATTTCCTGATTTCAAAATATGTTACAAAGCTACAGTAATTAAAAGTGTAGTATTGACATATAAACATACAGACTAGTCAAACAGAATAGTCTACAAAATAAAACCCACTGATAGATGGCCAAATAGAGTCATATTCCTACATCAGTAAATGTATACTCCTTAGTAGTAATAAGGAACTACAGGAACATACAACATCATAGATAAAACATGCCAAGGTAGATACAAAGTGATAGACTCATTTATATAACATTTTAGAACAAAATTAACCTATGATAATAGAAACCAGAACAGTGGTCGACTTAGAACAGGGTGATTTACCAAATTGAGAGAACTTTCTGGAAGAATAAGGGTAAAAATATATCTTGATAGAAAAATTGTTTACATGCATGTATGTATGTATAGGTCAAAACTCAGTGAACTATGTATGTAAGATCTGTGAATTTTACTATGTGGTCACATTTGGTTTATAAAACATTATTAAAGAAAACAGAAAAACATTCCATTTGAGGAGCATATTAATTATTAATATTTCATTTCAGCATATATGGAAGACCAATATGATTCTTCTCAAGCCCAAGACAGGGTTGGCTTAATGCAGATGGCACACATAAATGAGGAGAAGAAATCCCTCTTTTTCCACACAAAGATCTGAAAGACTGGGCAAAGCAAAAGAGAGAGAGAGATGTGCTTGGCTGCCATGATGTCCATCCGTAGCTCCCATCATACTAGATTTGTTTTAGAAATTCCACCCTCAGGACCTCTGCCTCATGAGAAGCATTATAGTTCATAAGGAACGTCCCTATTTCTCAAGGTAGACTAAGGGTCTCTTGTTCTCCCACATATTAATAGGTTTGACTTGATTCAAGACTTCAGTGGCTTAGTAGGTTCTGGGAATGCTTGGTTTAAAAACAAAAACAACAAACACCTGATAAGATCTCATGTACTGTGTGACTTTCACAAAATTAATACAAATATGTTCATGGTGACTCCTCAAAAATGGCAATATATTGTCCAAGCCGGTTTGGCTCAGTGGATGGAACACCAGCCCCAGACAGAAGGCTCCCAGGCTCAATTCCAGTCAAGGGCACCCACCTCCATTGCAGGCTTGACCCTGGCCCTGGTTGGGGTGCTGTTAGAGGCAACCAATTGATGTGTCTCTCACATTGATGTTTCTCTCTCTGTGTCTCCCCCCTCCCTTTTCTTCTTTATAAAAATCAATGGAAAAATATCTTCAGGTGATGATTAACAAAGAGCAGCAACAGCGAAAAGGGAATATATTAAGAAAACTTTTCAAGACTACACCAGCATAGAGTCGTTTATGCACTAAAAATCTCAGCAATGAGTCGCTTCATGGAAAACACATTTGGGATATTTGAGGACAGAGTACTTGATGTGCACTTGAGGTCTCAAATAAATAAAACTGAAAGTGGGCAAACTCAGGCCTAAAAAAGACACAGAACTCTAGTAATTGGTATTATAAATATAAGGCATAGGCAATGTTCCCAAATTTAAAAAATAAGTGCTTCTGTAGATACATAGTGTTCAATTTATGGGCTTGTTAACTTAATGGAGGGCTTAAATTCTCGAATAGAGTATTGATTTATCTTAACAAAGTTTGTTGAGAATACAAAGCAATAAACTATATCTGAATTAATTTTTAAACATTGACTTTGATGACCAGATGCTGACGGTGGGTTTTCCAGCACACTCTTTTAGACATCTAAGGGCACAACCCAATACGTAACTTGTTGGTCTATAAACCAAATTAAGAGAGGTAATTTACCAATTTGTCGATTGTTCATGGTCATCAGTCAGTGGATGGAACTGGAATCATTATTATTTTGCATGCTCCCTTCCAAATTTCTCTCCTGTCAAATAATTCCAAAACAGCGAGCTGATAAAATACAGTATCAGGGGATTATACAACAATACCATTGTGATTTGATTTTCTAGTTTCTTTAATTTGAGGTCAATTCTCTCACGAAATCATCTCCACCCTTTATGCCCACCCTCTATACAGATAATAATAATTATCAGAGTTGCAATAAAGATATTTCTCCCTCAATATAATGCAGTAATGGCCGAGAGAAATTGGGGCAAATGGTTTTCCTATCTATTTTAATAAGTGCACATCCAAGCAGGGACATGCGGGTTATATGCTCAGGCCTGCTCCAGGCTCAGCATCCATCTTTCTGCTGCTTTACCACTTCCAAACTGACAGCTAAATTACTGCACAGAAAAGGTTTCTATGGGCTGTAACCATAATGCTGCCACGGAAACTAGTTTGTTGGCCACGGGATAAACAGAGATTGAAGGACGGTTTTCATTAACCGAGAAAGATGGGGTGTAGGAGAGGAGAGCAGGATCTTCATGGGAGAACAAACACGCCTAGCAAACTGGAGGACAAAACCAGAGTCAACACACTCTAATTGAGTTGTAGTTTTCTGCTCAAGTGGCAGGCCCTTGCTGACTCCTTGGAAGAACCCCTCACCTGCATCTTGGCTTGTGTGATACTTTTTTCCGTGCCTGATGGTTAAGAACAGAGGAGGTTTTGACCTATAAATGGAGTTGTCATGAGAGCAGTGGAGAGAGGGAGTCAACAGCGTTTTCCAAACAGAATGGACATATGTTCAGGAAAATGAACCTTGTTTGCTGAAGCATCAGCAGACTACAGGACTGAAACTAAGATTGAGGGATGTGGGAGAAATCAATTTAGTAAACTAGCTGGCAGATATATACAAATCCATGTATATGTGATTTGATCCTAGACTAAAGGATCCTACAGCTTAAATTAGGCAGAGGGAAGACATGTTTAAATATATACGAGGTTACAAGAGCCAGGTTGGAAATCATCAGATTTACCGTGGTGTCTACTTCATTTCCAAATGTCAGCAGTTCTTTAGACATAATAGGACCTTCATATACATGTGCTGAATAAATTATTGAATTAATTTTTTTTAAATAAGAAAGTAGGAACAACCATAAGAAAATTACAGATATGAGAGGTAGGTTTCAAAGGGTAAAGAATTTCAGATGGAAAGGTCAAAGATGGCTTTAGAGAGATATGGCATGTGATTTGAGCTTTAATATTTATAAATAGAAGCCAGGTGCATGAAAAATCATGCACTGGATGGGGTGGGGTCCCTCAGTCCTGCCTCTCTCACAGTCTGGGAGTCCTCAGGGACAGGAGGCGACCCGGTGATCAGGGGAAGGCGATGCACCATCGCATCTCTGCTGCTGCCACTGCTGGCAGTGCAAGCCTCAGCTAGCTTTGGTTACCTGAGCCTCGGGTGGCCCTGGGAGGCTGGGCAGCCAACATCCAAGGCTTCCTACACCTCAGGCTGGCCCTAGGCGGGTGGGCAGCCACCATCTGAGGCTTGTTTGTGCCTCAGGCCAGCCCTGGGAAGCTAGAGGGCTGAGGGACTGGGGGACACCATCTTGTGGCTGTGGGCACTGCCATCTTTGAGGGTGTGGCAGCCAATTAGCATACTCCCTCCTTATTGGTTGTGGGTGCCGCCATCTTTTGTGAGGGTATGATGGTCAATTAGCATATTCCCTCCTTCTTAGATAGGATATTTGTAGGTTCCAAATGACATTGAGGAAGAACAAAATAGTATTACAGAGATGTGGAGGAATTTCTAGAGATTAACAGAAAATAACAGTGGTATATTCTTAATTCTCAGGAGCAATTGTCCAGGTTGAAATGAGCACATTCCTATTATTCCAATTTTCAGCAACTGATGAGGAAGCAAATGTTGCCTGTAGTTACTTATGTAACTATAAGCCAAGTGAGGTAAGTGCTGGTGGATCAAGCTCTTCTTTTGAAAAGAAAACACCATTCTTTGTTTTTCTTTGTTTGCTGTTGTCAGTTTTCCATTCTGATAAATTATGAACTAAAATGTACATTTTACTTTGACCCCTGGATCAGGTTAGAACTGGAATTAGCTATACCAGTAACTTAATTCCAGAATCTATTCAGTACCTGGCATGTTGCCTGGCACATAGGAGGTGAGAAATATTTGTTGCATGGATTTTAGAAGTCAAATTTTTGTTATATACCAGGAATGAATTGTTCTATAGAATAGGCTTCCCTTATCATCTCTGGTTTCTCAATTTAAAACTCAAAAAAAATACAAACACTTCATGAGTTTTAAGAAAGTTTAATTCACAAGGTAGCTGATTGGGGGGGGGGGTGGGATCACAATTGTTTCCCACTTCTACTTCATATATTGAAATCCTGGGCTCTCAGTTGTCAAGGTCACTTACAAGCATTCTTATTTTAGCTAGGCTGCTTGTTTGTTTTCAACATCTGTTCCCCTTGGATTTTCACTCACATTATTTACTGCTAAGTGAATCACTACATGGCCATCCATGGTACTTTGATAAGGTATCCACAGAAAGGGGTCAGAGGAGTTTGGAAATTCACTTTTAACACATTTAAGGTTCTGAATAGCCCTGCAGCCAAGAAACCCAGTGATCTCTGTCTAACCTGTTGCTTTTTAAATGGTTCTGACCATGGAACCTATTCTGCATGGCTTTTACTCAATTTCAGTGCAAGTGTTCTGAGGTGGATTCTTGGAACAACATTCGAAAACAAAGATTAAAAACTGATGAGCTGAATGGTATGTTAAGCTTGAGTGATCACACACACCGAGAGAGGGGGGAGAAATGGCAGCACATTCTGGCAACAATGGGCCCCACATTCTCACCTACTAGCAGTCCTGCTCCCCCTTTATAATGCACATATCTTTTCTCCTTTTTTTGGCTGTGGCATTCCCTTTCCATTATGCCCAGATCATTTCAGAAATGTACATCATTTGCCTGGTTCCTATAGATGTGTGACTTTGGAATCCTTGTCCTGGAGTATCTTAGTTATTCAGGTGTTCCTACCACTCTTTTAGGAGGAAGGAGTAGCAATATTCAAAAGGCAGGAAAGTAACAGGTCATTATAGGAGTCCCCCTTACCCTTGAGGGATACATTCCAAGACCTCCACTAGATGTCTAACACTGCACTTAGTACTGAACCTTACATATACAGACAACAGAATGGGAGTTGCCAGAGGGAATGGGAGTGGGAGGACAGTAAATGGCAAAGGGAATCAGATATATGTTGACAAAAAGAAGATTTGATGTATAAAATGTTTATATTATTATATCTTCATCTGAGAGATCTTTATTAATGGGATAATGCTATACATAGATACATAGAGGTTCTTGGAAGTTTGATGGAAATGGGGTAGGTGGACTCTGATTCTGATTATCTTAACTCAGACAGCATCTAGCACAGACTTTGATACCAATGATTTCTAGTTAAGTGTGTATTGTAGCAAATTATAAATATTTCTTTAAGACTATTCAATTAAGACTTCAGACCAACATCACTTGGAGTCATTGTTAATGCTTTTAGTTGTTTCCCTACCCTTCAAGAAAATAAAAAAAGGAGACTCAAAGTCCTAACCTCCAAATGTGACCTTATTTAGAAACTAAGGTCATTGCATATGTAATTCATTAAGTTGAGACTACAGTGGAGTAGGGTAGGCCCCTAATCTAAAGTGACCAATGTTTTATAAGATATCCATGTGAAAAGAGAGAGACACAAAGAATGCCATGTTATGGTCTAGGCAGAGACTGCAGTTATGTGGCAGCAAGCCGAGATTGCCAGCAAACAGTCAGAATAGGAAGAGTCCAAGAAAGGATTGGCCTTTCTACGTCTCAGCATGGTCCTACTGACATCTGGATTTTACACTTCTAGCCTCCTGAACTGTGAGATGGTACAGTTCTGTTGTTTCAAGCCACCCGCTTGCTAAAACTTTGTTCCAGCAGCCCTAGCAAACTACAGTCACACTCTGCCTCACTGAGTCATTACCAGGAGTTAAGTGACACGGGCTTCCTAAATGGAGGTCACATCACAAAATGCTCTATTGATTTTGTGATTCAACATTTATGTATGAAATGTTTGCCCCTAAAGGATCAAAACAGACTCAGTTGTTCCAGCAAAATGATGCCTCATCACTCATCTAACTTTCCCTTCTTACACCTTTTTCCAAATATTTCAGATGTTCTTGACATCAGCCAGATAAACTATTGACAATATATACATAATATAAAATATCATAACAATTATAGTAGTACATATAATATTTATATAGTATATAGTATATGTATTATTAAACTATATTCTATACACACACACACACACACACACACACACACACACACACACACACACGGAGCCTTGGGGGACAGACCTAGGGTGTCACAAAAAATCCCACTAGATTTAGCATGTCCTCACCATTTTATATCCAGGCAGATAGGGAGTGAGTCATGGGGGAATTCGAGGCAGACAGGCAGACTTCAGAAGCATGATCATTCTGGGAAGTTTCCCAGTTCTCTTGGTGCCCCAAGAACTCTATTCAATATAACATCATTCCTTGCTTGGACAGAAAGATACAGCCGATAAATTTGGTACAATATGTACCAGTTAATTCAACAAAATGTCAAACTGTCTGGGAAAGCCCTTAGAAAAGGTTTACTTTCCGTGTCACCGGGGAAAAGAGTGATAGAAAAGAAAGCTCATGAAAATGAGATTTTCTCTAACTTCTGCCTACAGTGGATAAATCAATGGGATTTTTCCAGACCCCTCAATATCAACGAGTTTATCTCATAAGCAGGCAAGTCTTTATGGATTCCAAAAAAATCTCTCTCCAGTCTTCTTTCTTTTCTCCTCCCCACTCAGAGCCAATTGCTTCTCTTCTTTTCTTTTTCTACCATTTCTTTCCTTCTTCCTTGCCCTTCTAATTATTCATTCCTTTGCATAGCCACAGGAGGAAAGATTTGTCTGACAACTGTTATCTCCTATCTCTTAGCTTCTAAAAGCCATGATGAGTGTGGAAGTCTTCACTTTTTTTTTTTTAAAGAAGATTTAGCCTCCCTGCCCTGAACTGGGTTTAGGGTAATTGTGTATCTGCTTGAGGGCTGAATGCAATCTCTAGCCTTTTTCATAAACTTTATGGCCCTGGTGCCCCTTAAAAAGTCTCATGTGGCTGATTGATAGGCTCATTTCTGATACTAACCATAAAGAATTGGCCATCCTGAAGATAAGCCGCTCCTCCCCTGAGCATCGCAGGAGGTGAAGGCGCACCATCACTATAGATGAGGCCGCCATTATGGATGGCGTTTCCTGCCTCAATCAGATCCATCCTTCAGCAGCCCAGCCGGCGCTCTGTGCTGAGGGACTGCACCACAGGACATATAAACTCAGTCGCTTCCCTTTTAGTTCATGGGTACCTAAGGATTCAAACATCATCCTGGCTACAACAATGAAAGCAATAGCTAATTCCCCACTTCCCATCTCCTGTGAATTTACTCTTGATGTCATGAATCAAAGGAGAAGTTGACAGGCTCATAGAATTTTCTTCCTTCAGTCAGCTGAGTTTTTGTGTTTCATCTTAAGTATTTCTCAAACGTTACCTCTTTAATATGTGTTCTTAGTTCTCATTGTGAGTCTATTATTTTTCCTCCTCAAGCTATCTTTTAAATATCTCTTTGTAGGACAAGTGTGGCGACTAGTGATTTTTTTGTACTTCTACAACTTATATGTTTTGGTTCAAAATGGTGCTTGAATTCTTAGGAAGACGCAGAGATGGGGAAGAGAGATGGAGAGGGAAGAAGTAGTGTTAAGAGGGAAGAATGAGGTAGAGAAGAAGGCTGGGGACACACACACACAGAGGGGGGGACAGAAAGGAGGAGGGGTTTTATATATGTTAAACTTTAATTAATTGAAGATTGAATTTCATGAAGGAGAGTCCACTTGTTTCTAGCCAAAAACTGTAACATAGAGAGATGTTGCAGAAGAATTGATATCACCTGATAACCCATCAAATGCAGAAAGTCAAGGAGAATGAAGGAATCAAAGACCAGAAGGAAACAGCAGAGGACGTATAGGAGGCATAGGTTTATGACAGATTTATTCATCATTCAAATATTTATTAAGCACTTTTTAGAGAATAGGTATGGTACTATAACTAGGGTTATCAGAGTTAAAACATAGTCAATACACATGAGGAACACACACTTTAAATGATGAAAACACCAGAGCTGCACATCAAATAAATACATGAAATGTGAAAATGTGATACAAAGCATTTACAAACATTGCTAAAACCCCTGAATCCACTCCTGTCTGTTCTTTCTTACCTATATCACGTCCTAAAACATCTCTCATCAGTGTCACCAATAACATCTGTGGTGATGAACCCAATAAGTATCTCTTAGACATTATTATCCACAAATAGTATTTGACCCAATGAGCAACTTCCTCCAACTTGCAACATTCTCTTTCTGTGCCTACTACATACCATATACTCTGATTTTCCAACAAGCATTGTAGTGGCTTCTTTCAATCTCTTCTACAAGCCAATCTCCTTTTACCAACCACTATACGTTATAATTTCTCCAAGATTCTGTCCTGTGCTTACTTCTCTTCTCCATATTCTCTTAGGAGCAATTCCATTCAACCTCTGGCTTCAACTACCTAAACTAAGAAGATTTACAATTTTTTTCCTGCAGGTAGACTTCTTCCTGTACAACCCATGTGGAGTGCCTGCCTCTCCCAGGTACCATTCATGGTCAACCACACCCTTGCTGGGGTGCTTGCTCAGTGAGTATATACCTATCAGTATGGACCTGTACATTATTCATCTGTGTGTCTTTAGTTTAACATGGCATGTACTATGGGTTCACCATTTGCTCAGATGTTGACTAAAATTGGGGCAGGGCTTGTGGGCAGCATGTACAGCAGCATCCCATATACAGGGGTGCTGGTCACTCTGTAGGGGAAGATGAATACATGACCAAACAGCTATGCAAAGATACTAATAGAACTACTTCTCACATGTAATTAAGCCTTCAAGCAGATACACATCATCTCTTTTTTTAAAAAACAATTTTTTATTGATTTCAGAGAAAGACGGGAGAGGGAGAGAGAGATAGGAACATCAATAATAAGAGAGAAAAATTGATCAGCTGCCTCCTGCATGCCCCACACTGGGGATCAAGCCTATAACTCAGGTATGTGCCCTGACCATGAACTGAACCATGGCCTCCTGGTTCATAGATTGAAGCTCAACCACTGCACCACACTGGCTGGGCTCAGTTGATAATCTCCTAATATGAGAGGTTTAAATAAGATTTAAACAAAAAGAAGTATGCATGAGATTTAACAGATTATATTATTTTATTTTTTTCTGTTTTTCAATATTATCAGAATTTTCTACACTGGATATATGCTACCTTTATAACTGGGAATGTTTAAAAAATAAAGTGTTCTTTCGAGGTCTGTTTTGTGTTTTTTTTTAATAGGGCAAGAGGGAGGAAGGTATGTGTATGAAAACACACACACACACACACACACTTTAGTGAAATTAAAAGGGAATATAAAATACTAGCAAGAATTCTAGGAGTTGGAATTTCAGGAATTAGAACACACCTTTCTTCAATAAACAATATTGCTCAAATTCTTCAATAAACAGATGCCCAACTTACTTGTTTCTAAGTGACTTTTAGGGAAATGTAGAGCAAAGAGAAATTATTTCCTCAAATGGCTTGTCACTCCTGATTTTCAAGAATGAGCATAGAGAATTATTTGGAGATAATAAATGTGATAGTAACATATGCCTTTCTGAATTATAACTCATACTATAAGCCTTACTGATGAGTGCTAGGCTCTGGCATCCTAGGCAACCAATTCAAGCCATTAAAATAACCCCTTATGAAAATGAAAATTGAATATTACATTGGAGAAATTGAAAGCATGTTTTATCAAAGGCAATTTGTCTATTATCTGACAGCCGTGGAAAACAACAGGGAAATTACATCTCTCACATTAAAATTAAAAGGCAGCAGCTTCTTTGGATACCACAGTAATATGGGAACCATGGGGTCATTCAGAAAAAAAAGCCTTCTTATTCCATATGCAGGCACTATCTGATTTCCTGACCACTGTATTCTGTTGGGAATGGAGGTAGGGGACATTTCTGCACTAGTTAATGGATCAGAGATAAAAACAGTACCAAATTCTTCCTTTCATGGTAAAAGAGTGACTCTACAGAACAATCTCAAGGGCCATTAAATTGTTAAAATCCTGGTAACCTTGATTTGTTCCTTTTTTAGGAATGAAGTACCCAATGCCTCCCATCCATTAAGTAGCCCACTGATTTATTCTTCATATGTTTGGCTGGGTTATGTAAGGCATTAAGATCTTAGATTCTCAGATATGGTACCTAATATCTACACAATTTGATAACTACACATTTACTTAAGAGACCTTTGTGATAAGGAAGGTAGCCATGGATTCTGGTCATGCTCATGTCTATATCTTGGTCATAGTTGGTATTTTATTATGAGTACTAGAGGCCTGGTGCACAAATTTGTGCACGGGTGGGGTCGGGCTGGACTGCCCCACTTGGGGCAGATTGGGCCAGGCTGGCCAGGGGGAGGGGCTGTGGGTGGTTGGTGGTCTGGCCCCACCCCTGATCAGGGAAGGTGATTGGGGGCACGGCCAGTTAGGGGGAGAGGCCCCAGGTGGTTGGCAGGCCTGCCCTGCCCTCTGGTCAAACCCTGGTTAAACTCCTGGTCGGGTCAAGGGGACAATTTGCATATTACCCTGTAATTATATAAGATAGCAACAGAAAACTTCACTAGATGATATGGCACATCTAGTGAAAATACTTCTATAATGTTGAGTCAGTATAACACTATCAATACTATTTACACCTAGTATTGCTTATATACTTTAGAGATTCACTGCTTATTTTATTGCATTAGTTTAAAATCATTCTTTAAATATAAAAATATATTTATTTCTTTTTAAATTGACTGTCTAGAAGAAAAGCATAATTATTAAGCCACTAACTAATTCTTTAATGCCAACATTTCAGAGTTTAAGTTTTACTAAAGCACTATTTGACATAGAAAGAAATTATATGCAAACCAGGTGAATTTTAGATTCTTTGAGAGAGATTTTAATAACTAAAATAATAATTTAAAGAGACTTCACAGAAATGTAGGCTTGAACTCTAGAAATAGGAAAAAGGGGAAAGTGCTTAGAATATTAGTTAAAATGAAGTGTACCTAACCAATTTATGCTTTCTTATGTTCTTCCACTAAATGAACCTCATCAATCATGACATTTGATCACTATCTGTGTAGCTAACAGCCTCACCGGGTAAAATATTCTTTTCTGAGGCCTAGGAAGGCTCACCCACATGAACGTGGTCTGAAGTTCAGTTTGTGGATCTGGGAGTGTAGAGAGTTAGAGAGATGCAGAGCTCTGTCACTTCCTACTAATGTGGCCTAAGAATCTGTTTCCTAAAATATAATTTGGAAAAACACTTTCTCCTACTATAGAATATTAACAGGTAAAGGTATTAGTTTCCTTCCCTATGCCTTAGGTTCATTTTACCCAGTAGCACTAGGTAAAGCTGTCTTTTTTCATGGACACTACTTGCCACCCCTCCTTCCATCTTGGAAAAATTATCTACATGAGCCATAAACTCCCTTACTAATCAGCATGGCCTAATTTTAGTAGGGAGATGTTTCAGTGAGTGAGCACAAAGCAGGAGTTCCCCGCACGTTTCCTGATAACCTACAACTATATGTAAAAATAAAACAACCCTAAAAAATAATGCCATTTTCGATTGCTGGTGTCATGGACATTGGCAAGAATATTGAAGCTGTACATCAAAAAGATATTCTGGAGATAAATCAGCATAGGCTAAAATAGAGCTCGCGAGCTCTTGCGAAATGGAGAGATCTCCTTTGTATCTAAGGATATTTATGAGACTGTTTCAACAGAAATGGAGAAAAAAATGAAAATCCATTGCCATCATATTACTATTTTGTTGAAATGGCAATCTTATAATGAAATCTAAAATTTCAGCTCTCATATCCTAAAGTGGGTGCTTGCTTGCTTTAATCTTGGTTATCGTTATATCACTAAAGCAATCATTGAAATTAGGTTTGGCATTTTACAAAAAGGCAGGATAGGTCTGCCCTCCCCCCCCCCTGCCTTTTCCTAATCCCTTCTCTCTACTCTCTGTCTGTCCCTGACAACAAAAGTTCAAGAACACTCAACTGCAACCAGAAATGGGGAGATTGTAACTTGGCATTTGGTGATCACAGTCTTGACTAATTGAGTCTCCCTAAATCACAGAGGAATAAATTCTGGTTCAGCTGAGCTAAACCACACCTCCTGGGATTTCCTGTTAGTGATGTGGAGTAAAAGGAGTTACCAGTGCTTCTCTTACCTTAAAACTGGGTCCGTTCAAGGACCCAACCTTCTATGGTCTATGTTACCTCATTTGTGGAACAAATGTCTTGAACCAATTGGTCTACAGGTCCCTAAAGTGCCAAAATTGTATGACTGCTATAGTCTGTAAGTTCATCTTAAATTTCAGTTATTCACATTCCACCAGCATGAATTTTGCCTAACTAGACAAACAACTTTCATTTTTATTATTTTTATTTAGGTCAGCACATTTTGTATGTGTTGTTCTTGAATAAATGTGTTTAATTTGGGCAAGTAATAGTGCTCAAAAAGTGATAAATCATCTTCACTTAACTCAAGTAAACAATAAATTATAAAAATAAAAAGGATGAAAACAAACATTGTGAATGAGCCCAGTTAGATGGGGTGGCCTAAGGATAGTGCTGTCTCAGGCTGGTCTCTTTAAAAAAAAAAAAAGATATAGACAATGGGAAACCATCAAATAAACCAAGATAATCCAAAATTGTAAGGGGAATAAAAGAATTTCCTCATGGCCGAAATTGGTTTGGCTCAGTGGTAGAGCGTTGGATCTGCGGACTGAAGGGTCCCAGGTTCGATTCTGGTCAAGGGCACATTAGTTGCGGGCACATCCACGGTAGGGGGTGTGCAAGAGGCAGCTGGTCCATGTTTCTCTCTCATTGACATTTCTAGCTCTCCATATTGATATGAATTTCCTCAGTATATAATTTAATGTGATTTAAATCATCACTGGTACCACCATTGGTATAGATCTTATTTGCTAGGAAAACTTCCATAACTGCTAAAAGGGGTATGTTACATTTTCAGACTTGACTCCAGACTACTAAAGTACTGATAATCTTTATTACTCCTTATCTCTAAGAAGCCATCTCAGAAATTTTCCTAATTTACACTGCTCTTGGCTTGTCTAAAATTCCAAAGGAAAGATCCATGGACTCTATGAGTTGCATGTCCTAAAGTCTCCTTATTTCTAGTGTTGAAAATGTCTATTTTAAGAAACTTTATTGAGATACTGAAGACCCAATGCATAAAATTTGTGCAAGAGTAGGACTTCCTTCCCCCCAGCTGCTGGCACCGGCTTCCCTCTGGAACCCGGGACCTAGGCTTCCCTTGCAGCCCCGGCTTTGTCTGGAAAGATGTCCAGTCTAATTAGCATATTATGCTTTTATTATTATAGATAATTCATACACAATAAAATTCATCTATTTAAGGTGTATAATTCAATGGTTGTAGTATATTCAGAGTTGTGCAACTATCAGCATGATCTATTTTTAGAAATTTTTATCTCCCCAAAAGAAATCACAACAGCAATAACTCTTTATCTTATCTTTCCCAGCCCACCTTAGGCAATCAATAGTCTATTTTCTATCTCTGTATGTACATATCTTAAACATTTTATAATTGTGAAATAACTTCTTTGGGAATGGCTAGTTTCATTTAACATAGTGTTTATAAGATTTAGTCAGGTTATAGTACGTATTGGTACATTATTTTTACTAAGTAATATTTCATTATATGGATATACCACATTTTATTTATCTATTAATCAATTGGTAAAAATCTGGGTTGTTTCCACACTTTGAATATTTTGGGTTATATAACTTCTGTGCAGACATCTATTTTCATTTTTCTTGTGAATATACCTAGGAATGTAATTTTTAGAAGATATTCACTTTTGATGAATACTTCATTTTGAGTTTATCTAACAAAATGATTTTGTAGTCAGGTAGCACAAGAATAAAACAGATTCCTTGTCAACTATTTTTATTGTTCTACTTCCACTTTTCTGTTTTTTCCATGTTTAGATGCTAATTATATATTTCAAAATCAAATAACAAGTAAAAAGCACCTATAATCAGAATGCATTAAAATAATAGAGGATAAAATAGATAACCTACCCACTCTTTCAATTCGAAATCCAGAAACAAGTATCTATATACATAAAAGGCTATATGCAAAGTGTCCCCTGGGGAGTTCGACCAGGAGACTGGGAGTTTGAATGCTCACTATAACATGCACTGGCCACCAGGGGGCACCGTGGAATGAAGGAAGGCCTTGGCCAGCAGCTGGCAGCCAGGGAATGGAGGTTCTGGCTAGCAGCCAGAAGGCCACAATCAGTCCTGATCGCTGGCCATGCCTAGGGACCCTATCCATGCATGAATTTCATGCACTGGGCCTCTAGTTTTTTATAATTACAGTGTTATTTTTAATAAAAACATAACTTGCATTTCTCAATCACCACTGACATAATGTCATATCATCTAACAAAGATTTACTGGATTTTAATAAAACCTATAGATTTTCTTATAATGAATTTTTATGAATTATTTAACCAGTTCTCTATTTCATTTTTTCTGTAAAAAACAAAGCACAATGAACATCTTGAACATATAGCTTATGAATTTCAATAACCTCATAGAATATTTTCTGAGAAGTTAGGCAATTGAGTCATACAGTGCTTATAATTGAATTTTAGTAAAAATTGGTTAATTTTACTCCAAGAAAAGTTTTTTCACTCATATCCCCACCTATAATGAAGAGAGTGCACATGTCCCTGTGGCCTCACCATTGTTCTATGTTATCAATTCTAAAACACAAAATCCATTTTTAACCTGTATTTAAGTATAAGTACATTTGAACAGTTTTTAAATTTTATTTACTGGTCATTTATTCTTCTTGTAAAATACCATTTGTCTATTTCTCCAATAAATTATTTACTCTATTCTTATGGATGTGTTCCTTACTTGCTGGGACAAAAAAGCTTTAATTTCGTCTTTTCCATAAAGACATTTTTATGTTGTCTTTTTCCCCTCTTTACTACTTCTTAATTGTACCATTATTTTGCTATTAGCTTGGAATGCTATTTCTACCCAATATTAAATCCATATACATAGATTTCTTTCTAGAACCTATTCTGTTTCACTGATCTCTTTATTCCTAAACTAGTGCCAAGATGTTTTAGTTACTTAAGCTCTATTAAAATATGCACTGCATATCAGATTCAACAAGATTTTCATTTTCAAAAAAATCTTGCCCATATTCATATACTTATTCCACAAATAAACAAAACAATATGAATCACTTTTTACTCTAAAGTGTATGGCAGAGTCATTATTAGCAACATTTAATTAGTATGAAATGCTTTGGTTTCTACAATATAATATTAAATGAATCAATATATTGGTGTTAAACTGTAACAGTAAGTTAATTAAATTATTTCACTTTCCATTTAAATTTGGATGAAAAGCTGGCTAATAATTAAGGAAAGCCACTAAGCAAAACCAAATAGAAGGAAGCTATGTTCAAATATTAAAATTTCCAACTGAATTTATAATCCCACCAAGTAGAATAGAAAATAAAGTTATCAAGTCATTAATAAATACAATAAATTTCAAATGAATTAGAAAAAGGAATAAAGTTATTTGGAACTGCTATAGGAATTCTGTTTTAAGACAACCAATTGAACTTACCCAATAGGTTCATTTGAAGGTTAAATTAAAATATGATTATAATATGAGAAATTTATAGTTAAGTAACATTACATTAATTCTTTATTTTTTCCTAATACACTTTAAAATATTTTTGCTACTCTTTGTACATACTTACCTTCCCAATAAAAAGTATAGTGAATATTGGAGGAAATGATGGGTAAATGAAATTTTATTTTCACTATAATTAGATTTCCTATCTCAAAAAAGTTCCCATCTTCTTAAATCACTATGAATTAAACTATAGTGTTTTCTTTATTGCAAAAATTCCATGCCAAGCATGTTAATCTTTTCTCCAAAAAAAAATCTCAGGACTATTTTGGTATAGTCATGTCTACCCAATCTTTGCAAACAATATGAAAACATGACTTTCAAGGGAATCTATATGATATAAGTCTGTCTTGTTGAGGTAACAATAAATTTGATCAAATTTTCCTTGCTCAAATGCTTCATCTATGCGAGTACAAAAATTCTGCATTTGTCCCCAAAGCTATCATGGAAACTTAAACCCAGCTCTTTTCTATCTCTATTCAGGATATTCATTATGTTAATTTTTCAAATTTGTTTATTTCTTCTTTCTTTACTCACCAAATACAGGTCCTTGGACAAATCACTTCATCTCTGCAGTACTCTTTTACCTGTAAATTAGGAACCGAGTTAGACAATCTTCCAAATTCATTTTAATTCTACATTCTGTTACTGTATTTAATACAGCCACTAAATTTTCTTAGTATTATTTAATTTGGTAACTGTCAGAGGGGTAAATGTTTGCCAGGTGACCTACAGATTAAAATTTTCCATTTATAATTTCTATTGGAATGCAGTCTTCATAGACAACCTATTTTCCTCATTGGTTCATTAAAATCTCTTTCAAAAGAATAATTTCAGGAATTCTAACATACTACCAATTTTCATAATTCAATTTAAAAAAATAAATTGCTCATCAGAAATTTCAGCAAACTGATTCATGGGACAAACATTCCTGATCCTGATTCCAAGTTTGTTTTCACTACACAGTACTTTTTTTATTGTTGTTCTTATTTGTACCTTGTTGACTTGATTTTGTAAAGAGCATCACCTTCAATTTTGTCTTTAGAATGCTCATATTCTAGAAGTTCCCAATTACTCTATATTTTATTTTGTTCCTAGTTTTACTTTAAAAGCAACTGCAAATCTTAAAACATTACTTGATGTATATTCAAATTTCAAATAAAAAAAAATAGAATAGGTATTGTTGTCAGTTGGTGATTACTAAAATTACAAAAGTTAAAGATGAAAAAAATAACCTAATAAAAGTGACATATTGAGAGAGGGGACATGTTTCCAGCTAGTGAAAGTATACAGTATGGTTTTTTGTTTGTTTATTGGTTTGTTGTTGTTGGGTTGTCTGTGTGTGTTGTTTTTTTTGTGGGGTTTTTTTGTGGTTTTTTTTTTTTTTTTTTTTTTTTTTTGTGTGTGTGTGTGTGTGTGTGTGTGTGTGTGTGTGTGTTTATGGATACTATTACTTCTATATTCAAAGTCTTAGGAATTAAGCCAAGCAATTCTACTTTTAGGAGTGTTCCCTGAGGAAATAATTAAAAATAAGAAAAAGGAAAGACATCCCACTTTTTTATATAAGTGAAAAACTATAAACAACTGAAATGTACACAAATGGTGGATTGGTAAAGACAACTGTAATTATATGCAGCCATTAAAATTATAATGTAAAACAATATAAAATGTCCTGGGAGAAATATTCATTCTAAAAAGTAGAAATGGCAGTATAATAATGTGTGGAGTAAAATTTTATTTCTTGTAAAAATGCATATGTATAAATATTCATATATATGTCGGAAAGTTGGCAATGTTTGCCAAAATGTTAATACTGGTTACTTCTTGGTTAAAAAAAAATTATAGGTGGATATTTTGGCAATTTTCAGGTTTTCTGCATTGATCACGTATTATATTATCATGAGAATTATTTAGGAGCAGTAAATTACAGTTCTAAAAATAACTTATGTGTCTAGAATAACTTAAATATAGTTCTAAAAATAAATTAAGTCATCTATCACTTCACACCCTCACATTCTCTGTCTTAGGACACTGTCTTTAATTTCCAAACATTTTTTAAAACAACTTGTAATAATTGTATTCGTTAACTTCTTATTTGGTTTGGATTTGCTCACACACTCAACTTGTATACTCCATGAGAACAAGAGTTTTACCTTTGTGCTTCACTTAGCATAGATCACATTAAATAGTTCAATAGAGATGAAAGAATAAAACCAGTGAAGTCTTATAACATCTTAAAATCAAAAGTCATTAGACCAGTAAGTTTGTTCCTGTAAGCTATAATGACCCAAGGTTTGCATAATATTCCCTGAACCTAACCACTGTGAGTTTACATAGACTACCCAACACAAAAGCCAAGTGTACTATATCAACATCCAGTATGCTTATGAAAAACAAAACAATCCTGATGATTTAGGGAAAGTTAATCTTCTTTACCTGCATTGCCCATTATTTAATTTTATGCCTTTAAGAGATTGCCTCTGATAAATCAGCCATAATCAAAAATTTGAACTCCAAATGTAATTAACCAAATGGCACCCCAGTGTCATTTAGGTGAATGTTAATGGGCAGGAAGTTCATGCTGTAAAGGCATTTTTTTTTACCACCTGAGCAAAGTGGAAGTGCATAATTAAACACTGGTTTGAATGGTGTCAAAGAGGAATAGTTTGACTCAGAAAAACACACACATGTAACTATAATGCTAATTGTTCAGAAGTGTATCTTTGTATCACTGATAAAGACATGCTTCCAAAGCAAATTAATAATGTAAGAAACACATTAGAAAAACAAAGACAAAACAACTTTGTATAAACCATTCTTATCTAAGCAATCATTCGATTTCTCTAAGAGCCCTTCTAAATGGACTTTAATAATCAAGCTCCATATTAAAAATATTGCCTGTAGTTAAGATATTGTTCATAGTAAAAAATATTCTATTTCTTTAAAAATAATGGATAGGTTAGCTTTCTCCATCATTTGGATAGTCTTCCTCTAGTGAGTCCGAATGAACAAAAGGTCATCATCTTCTTAAAATATAAAAGCAAGCACAAATATAATTCCAAGGTCAAGAACCTGAAACAAAAGAAGTTCTTATTTTTTACTTTGAAGCTGCTTTCATCCCATAGGATCTAGGAATGAGTAAGCCCTTCCGATGCCAAGTCTTCAAAGCAAAAAGTGAAGTGGAAAGTTACTCAACTACCTGGCAAATTCAGTCAGTGTAGCAAGCCAACCTAGATTAATTGAAGTTTTATTTTAAGTACTTATTTTTACTTATAATTTTTCAAAGAGATTAAGTATCTAAAATTCAGTCTTTAGATAAGTATTTTTGTCTTAAACCTTAAGAGGAGGGGAAATAAGTGGGATATCAAAACCCGACTGCCATTCTCCAATATAATTTGAAAAGTTATGGAGATAACCATAAGTTCCTTAACAATGGAACATCTTAAGTCATAGTCAGTACACAAGAGTGCTTATTGCGAAAGGTTGCTAAAATGTCTATTCCCTGCTGGTTTATAACTGCCAACAGGACCTAGTTTGCACATTGAATGCAAAAAGCATGGAAATTTCCAGCAGAAAGATTTATAATGTTTAAATGTAGCCCTGGGATCATTCGCAGTTAGTCCAAAGGTTAGGAACTAGCATTTCAATTATCTGCCTGATCATCGATGGTGAATCACTGTGAAAACCCCAACAATGTCATGGCACCTGGGATTAATACAGGGGAGTGTCACCATAAAATATAACTTTGTAAAGTCCTAACAATGAAGGCTCATACACTAATGGTATGGTTTACTTGAAGGCTTGCGGATTAGTGCTATGTTCAATCAATTGACATGGACATTAGTTGAGTATTGGTCATGAAAGAGATTTTCCACCTCTAATGATTCTGAGGAGGGGCAAAGGCAGGATTGCATTGAGACAGTGTTTTATTTTGTATTTAAAGACAGACAACATTCTGTTTTATTAAATACTTAAGGGAATTATTTCCTCCTAAAATGCTGATGGCAAACTCTCATTCAAAATAAGGGTTAAATTCATCTCCTCTGGGATACATATATGTATTAAAGAAATCATCAGGTAGCCGAAACCGGTTTGGCTAAGTGGATAGAGTATCAGTATGTGGACTGAAGGGTCCCAGGTTTGATTCTGGTCAAGGGCATGTACATTGGTTGCGGGCACATTCCCGGCAGGGGGTGTGCAGGAGGCAGCTGATCAATGTTTCTCTTCTCATTGACGTTTCTAGCTCTCTATCCCTCTTCCTTACTCTCTTGGAAAATTAATAAAAAATATATATATATATATATTTTAATCACCAGTATATGCTATATATTACAATGGAATCTACTACTACAAGCCCCTATTTCTCTGACGCAGAGTCCCAACCATTAAAGAGATGGCAGGACTCTAGAGAATTAAACATTATACTCCCTTTCTATATTCTGGAAAGTTTCCAATCAATGCCCAAACCATATTTATGTTAATATGAAGGTCATTTATTTTAGACATTCAATGTTGTAAACAGGTCAGTCAAATTGTGCACTCAAACATATTTTTGAACCAGTACTCTTTCAGATGGATGTATCTCTGGCTCTTCAGAGACCCCCTCTTCCCTGCTGCCTTACGCCCAGTGGTTTGGAAGCTTTCTCACAATGACATTATTTACCATGCCTCTCCTACTTTGTTTTCCTAACTTAGTAGAGTGCCTAGCATGAGTCACCAGCCTGGGACCACTAGGAAATTGGCTTCTTGGCTCCTCTGAAAGCTCTCCATGCATGTCAATCTCTGAATGGAGACTGCTAAGAATTAGGCATATTTCCCAGAATGATGAGAGTAAATTCTTTGCTATCACCTTGGTCTGGTAAGATTAAACTATCTTTCCACATTGAATGATAACCACGGAATATCTGATATGGCTGATGTGGCAGATACTGCCAGGGCACTGTCCACATCCCCTC
The DNA here is from genome assembly GCA_963924515.1 of Vespertilio murinus. Lineage (NCBI taxonomy): Eukaryota > Metazoa > Chordata > Mammalia > Chiroptera > Vespertilionidae > Vespertilio > Vespertilio murinus. Next base: position 16,386,199 of record OZ004715.1, read on the forward strand.
AGATCCCTTTCCTGTCTTCCCACACATTAGCACCCAACGTGCTTTCACTCCGAATAGTCAAACTCTGATTCTTTGTGGGTGATGCATCAGATCTCAGAGGAATAAGTATACCAGCTCCTTCGCGCCTGGTTGCAATGCTCTGGGCTTTGTCCTATACTAATTCCAGAGCTCTACAGCACGAGAGGACCTACATTACTCTCCACGATACTTGATATTGTCCCTTTGCTAGTCTCTTTTTCTTTCCACTCTCACCCTCCCAAATGTTCCTAATTCTTTCTTCCAGTCCTCATCATAAGCTCTACATTGGTTCCCTACTTAAAGACAGCTCATGTCCCGAAATGGGAAGAAATAAGTATAATGGTTGACCATTCTACAGACCTTGTAGTGTTTTCATAAAACAAAGTGATGTAAGTTAGGACGTGAGTGGGTTACAAGATATGTAACATCTCTCAGTACATAAATCAGTTCCGGGATGCTTGAGGTTGAGGGCAGACTCATTCATCAAATGCATGCATGGTACCTGGCAACAGGTTGGCTCAAATTTTCAATAAAATGCAAAAGTCCCTGTTGCTGTCAGTGAACTATGGAACACATATCAAGCTGAGCTTTTTAAAATGTGCTACCAAATGAAAGAATTAATTTACCAGCTGAAATCCCAAACCTCCACATGCTTGTGAATTTTATATTTGGAATTATATTTCTGAACCCTTGGTTTTTAATTTACTACCCTCGAGAATCGCCTTCTGGCCAAAGCAAAATGAATAAATGCTAATGATGTAGAGGACCCTGGTTCACAGACTGGTGTTATGATTTTCTAATGCATGAAGTATTTAAAGACTGATGAGACAGTACATTATATCTGTATGGTAATTTAGTTCAGAAGTTCACAATTATTTTATTTCCAATATTAATTGCTTTTGTGTCTCAATAAATGACTCCGTAGGAGGTGGAATTCAATTTCATTCATTTTCAATAATCGAGATTGCTTTGAACTAGCTCAATAACTCTCAGCTCCTCTTGGCCTCGGATGTATGGCTCGTGGTAGAACATAAATAATCTCAGTTTTCTCTTCAGATGCTTAAGCAGAGCCGGCCTTTGGCAAACTGGCGAAGTAGACACACTTTGCTCTCCATGCTCCTGGCCCTTTTGTCACAGCCTTTTCAACATGCACAGTACCTCTGCTTCGCATGCTGTCACTTCCTCTGCCTCCTTCTCCTCCTCCCAGGGACAAATGATAGGAGAAAGTTATTCACATGCTTAAGATTTCTAGCCTTCTTGACTTTGCTCATCTTTGTATCCTCTGCTTGAAGTAGCTTCCTGTCTACGTTTCCAAATACACCAAGAAGTGAGCCCGGGATTCAGGTCAAAGACCACCATCTCTACAGAGCCTCTGCAGACTTCCCCTAGGTAGAAGAGCACACAGCTGCTGCTTGGATGCCTCTGTGTCTCACCCAAGCTCCTTTATCTCTCCACGCCTTTCTCCCCTACTAGACAATCAGCTTCTCAAGGTCACAACTGACAAGCCATTCGTTCATATTATTTCATGTAGTGCGTAGCTGTGTTCCTTGTGAAACAAAAGTCTGCACGAATAAATAAACCATTGGATCAATGAATGAATGGCATTAGGTCAAGAGAGGTTTGTCTAGGTTTTAGTCACATGAGATTGCTTTAGTTTCTCCAATACAAGTTTCACCCACTCACCTCAGAGTCTGTGTCAATCCATAGATTCTAGCACCGAACAACTACTGGTACTGTATTTGTGTGCCCTCCCTCTCCCATTCCCCTCACTTGACCCATCCTCCTCGCCTGCAAACTCCACAAGGACAATGACAATGGTATGTGGCAGGCCCCAGAGCAGAGCTTGAGACATTTCTGTGGAGTGAACGGGATCATGGCACTCTGTGATTTCAGCAGTTTTCCTTCCCAAAGTTCATGTGTCCAAAGAGGATCACAGGCAGGGTGCTTCATGGACAGACCACTGTGTCAGGGGCCACATTTTAAGGCCGGTGAGGGAAGAGAGACAGCAGCCATACCCACAAACTAACCTAGCCCCAGTGTCCTACTTGACTTAGGGACTTCACAGAAGCTTTGAAAGTTTTTAGCTAGCGTCCAAAGTGAAGTGATTTCCAAACTCACCAATCAGCACTCCATCAATATTTACGGAACACATGGGCTGTGTTTATTGGCACTGGATTTCTTTTCATCTGTTGGCAAGTCATGTTCAAGACCATTGTGAGCATTTTCCCCACATAGATCACAGGTTCCTGGAGGAAAGGCGAATTGACTTTTCTGAAGCTGGCTCCCAGCAAATGCTCTACATCTGGATCGTGGGGACTGCTGCCAAGGACCCACCCAGCTCAATTCAGAAGCATTGGCTGTGGAACCACTAAGCAAAGGAAGCTCCATGTGGATTAGAAACAAGGTAAATATAAACACAGCCCCATTCTTACCCCCCAGAAAGCTTGCAATCTCATCATGGGGAAAGACAGATAAGTAACTATGTTTAAAACAAGGGGAGTTGTACTAGTTTTTCTTAAGAATGAGATGCTCCATGTGATAGTGTAAAAGGATTGAGTTTAATTTTATAACATTATATATTCAAAGAGTTGGGAAGAGTTTTGGTAGGTATCTGATCTCTTTCCCTGTAACCAATGGAATGTCCAGGAACCAGGCCCAAAAATGTGTTATCTGACCTGGTCCTTATGCTCTTAATTGTGTATGTCTGTCTGTGTGTTAGGAGACTATTGGTAATGTTTACCCAATAAATGAGTCACCATTATGTCCTGTCATGAGCCACACTCCCATGTGGCTCAGGGGTAGTGTTGTTTACTAAATTAGATGTGCCTTCATTTGCTTAAAAACTACAATCTCTCCTTTCAACCTATTTCAGTTCTTTTTGCCTTTCCTTATTAGGATTACTTCCCAATTTTAATTACTTTTGATGTTCTGCTCTGAACTCAGTCTAATCAAGTAGGAATGCCCCCAAAGTAATGAGTGCAGGCATTCTAAAGAAAGGACAAGCTCATTGCTTCTGCATAGTCTTTCCCCTCAGCAGCGCCAAGTCTTAAAATCTCTCCTCATTTTCTGAAACAAAACAAAACAGACTGTTTCACATCTTACTTGCACCCCCACCCTTACTACTCCTAGCTTCTTTTTTCTTGTTATTCCCAAGAAGCCACTGAGTTCTATGGTTTTCTACAGGAAAGCATGGAACTACCTTTGGTGTGAAGGAAAGATACTTTAGGGAAAAGGCTTAATTGTTACTTTGCAATTATCTTCGCTATTTTTCCCTGAAGGAACTCCCTGCTAACCTTCAGGAAAATACTTGCAATTATAATCTAACCTTACACTTATCTCCGTTATTGTATGGGTGTCCGTCACAAAGAGTTTAGGTCATTCCTACCAGATTTTAGATCTATAAGCTCTTCTGTAGGATTGCCACAAAACTGGGGAGAGCATCCAGTTAAATTTGAATTCCAGATAAATAACAAGTAATTGAAATATAAATGTGTCTCAATGATTGCATGGGGATGTTCTTAGACTAAAAAAATATTTATCTGAAATCTAAAATTTACCTTGATGTTCCATTTGTTAAATCTGGCAACTGTACTTCTTTGTATCTCGAAATTATAACAGAATTTGGGAGGCGGTTTCATATGATGATCAAGAGTGGAGGATCTGGAATCATATATAAAATAGTTTGCATCCTGTGTGTTTGTCCATAGTTGGATAATAATTAGGGCTCCTTACAAATAATCTGGCACTCCTCTTCTGAGGATGAAAGGTACAAATTCACATCCTCTGTCTCGTTTAAGTAAGGTGTGACCCATTAGCTTTGGCCAATGAAATGGGTACAGGAGCCTCTTTTTCCTCCCTTAATAATCATGGAGGCATATACTATGGTTGAGTCTCCATTCATTTGGATTCTGAGTATCTACAATAAGCAAGGTATCTTACAGTGGGCAGGTAGCATGAATGACAAGTGCATTTTGGGGACTAAATTAGCAAAACTTATAGGATAACCTAGTATTTGTAGGAAAGAACATTGAATCTGAAATTATGAAACCTACATTTAAAACTTAACTTTCTACTGACTCACTTTGTGATGTCTGGCAAAATGCTCCAAGTAGGAAAATGGCACTGATAATTCTTTGTCAACCTAAGATTCACCGCAGTGAACATTGACCGCCAAATGTGATGATACTGCGAGGGTTACAGAAATAAGTAAGGCACATCACCTCATCAATGACAAAAGTGAAACAAAAATGTGAAAGAGCTATAATATCTGTTTGAGACTTACCACATGTTTCACGTGATTCTAAGCACTTTACAAGTATTAACTCGTTTAATTCTTACAACAACCTATTGGGATAAGTGCTGTTACTATTCTCATTGTATTGTGAGGAGATAGGCACAAGGAAATTAAGTATCTTACCTCAGTTAAGTGATATTCTCCATTATAAAGGTTTGGTAATGGTATCGGAGCTACTAGAAGGGATAGGTGATGCTGAGATAAGGAGCAATAACCACAATGTAAAGCAACACCACTTTTTTCATTGATGTGGTTTTAGTGGGGGTCCCTTGAGTTAAAATGGGGGCTTTAGTGATTTACTGAAACTCCTTATTTTTATTACAGGTTCTCTCTCTCTTTTTTTAACCCTGATGGTTTTTCTTAAATTAAATCCACATTTCCAATATTCTCTTAGATATTTTCCTATGGTTTGAGAACTCAAATTTATTATATTCACAAACAACTCATTTCCTCTCCAGTTTCTGCTTCTAATAACTTCTCCATTTCTGTGAATGGAACCATCACTAATGTAGTTATCCAAATTTGAATGACTGGCCTTTGAGTACTTCTGTTACCTCTTCCAACTGTTCTAGAGTATGTGTGTGTTTCAATTTTTTTTCCAATTACAGCTAACATAAAATATTATGTTAGTTTCAGATGTACAGCATAGTAATTACCATATTTGCCGGCGTATAAGACGACTTTTTGGCCCTGAAAAATATGCCTCCAAGTGGGGGGTAGTCTTATACGGCGAGTATATAACAAACTCTGTATTTTTAGTGGAAATGTTAGGGGGTCATCTTATACGCCCAGTCTCTTATACGCCGGCAAATACGTATTTTTCAGGGCCAAAAAATCGTCTTATACGCCGGCAAATACGGTAGACATTTTAAAAAAATATATTTTTATTGATTTAACAGAGAGAGAAAGGGAGAGACATAAATGATGAGAGAGAATCATTTAACAGCTGCCTACTGCACACCCCCTACTGGGGATTGAGCCTGCAACCTGGGCATATGCCCTGACTGGGATTCAAACTGTGATCTCCTGGTTCATAGGATGATGGTCTAACACTGAACCACACCAGCTGGGCAGTGATGAGACATTTATATAACATAAGAAGAGGTCACTTTGATAAATCTAGTACCCATCTGATACCATATACAATTATTAAAATATTATTTACTATATTTTCTGTGCTGTTCTTTACAACCATTACTATTTTTGTTTTTGGCAACTAGCAGAGTATATTTTTCTACCCCTTTCCTCACATTTGCCTCGGCTTTCCACACCAACTCTCAGTAAGCTGCTTTACATTTTCCTTTATCTTATTTCTACTCTTGCTATCACAGCATCCTACCTCTATGACCATTCTGTTCTAAATATATTTTACCTATAGCTGCCTGATTGTTCTTCCAAAAGGTAGCTCTACCCTAGTATCCTACCCTAAAGATTTACAAGTTGATTTTTGCAAATACCTTTATCCTCCTTTCTTGCTTCTCATATTTCTACGCACTTAAGTTTCAAAGAGGCTGGACTCTACTTTGGTTATTAGGCATGAATCAACTTTAGATAATTCTTTGAAAGTATTTGCAAGCTTCCTTTTAACCCCCAGGCCAAGACCTGTCTTTTTACTGTAAACACTCCTTCTCTCCCACTTTTACAAATAGAATGTTCACAAGGACAATGACACCTTCCTATTCCTCCTCCATGCATGCACTTTATCTGTGTTACTTACTATCTCTGACAAGTAGTTTTAACTCTGCTCTGCCTCAACACCTGCTTTTCCTCTGAGATGGAACATTTCATTTAAAATTCCCCTCCTTCCTTTTCAGTGGTCCCACATGCAAAACCCTATCCTACTTTTGTTAAACATAGCATATCAAAGATGCCCCTTTATCTCTATCTCCTCCCCCAAGCAAAAACATTCAAGGTTAAAAAGGGAGAGGAGACAGCAGCAGATGACAGGGAGTCCACATAATTTTAGTAGTATGAAAGCATATAGAAATGTTAGCAGACCAGAGAGAATTAAAACATTAAATTGTGAGTTGTGTCCACAAGAACCAAGCCAAATTATATGCTGGAAGGAAGTGTAATCACAGCATATGGCATATTCAACTATAAGTGATATTTACACAATCATATGTGTAATATTGAATATTGATTAAGTTAAGACTGTGATTGATCTCTGTTGGAAAATGGGTGTGGAAACTGAGCACATGCATATAATTTGAAAGAAAATCTTTGTCTTCTATTGGATGCCAGTAAATGTTTCTACAATTGAACAATAAAACAGGTTTGAATAAATAAATTAGAATAGAATAAAAGAAAACTGCTGAAAACTTGAAGAGGATTACCTCAACAGAGCAGGAGTAACTGCTGGGAAATGGTAGAGCATGGAATTGCCCTAAGTCATGGAGAACCACTTCTCTTCTTGAACTGAATGCATGTGAAAGTTCTCTAAAACAAAATCACTTGACTCAAGTGTGGCGGAACCTGATTTAATATTTCTGAAACCACAAGTCTTTTGAGAAGCAAAGAATCATTTTAAAAGTACTAGTTTATGGGCTTCATATTCAGGGTTAAATCTCATATAAAAATATTAATCATTTAATGCGGCTTTAGTTGTGAAGGTCATGAAATATGTGCCATGTGCTCAAAGAAGGTTAACCCTGTGGCAGTTGACATGCCACCTGCTAGACCCCATCCATAGCCTCGGGCTGGGAATGGAAAGTGCGTCAGAACTTTCTAAGCTCGATCTTCTGGTCATGCCAACACACCACCTAAGTGTTGTCACATGAAACTCTGTGAGTCTAGAAACTTGCTTATTCAGTCTTTAAAATCTGAAGCAACTTCCTTTTTCTAGGAAGTTTTCCCTCCCCAAATAGGAAATGATGTCCTTTTCCTATTTGCTTGATTGTAGTACTCATAATACCACTCAACCAATTAGGGTCTTTGTGTGTGTGTGTGGGGGGGTGGTTAGGGAGAACTGTAACTAACTTATTTTCTATTCAGTGTCAAAAATATTTATCCAACCAAAACAGTTTGGCTCAGTGAATAGAGCGTCGGCCTGAGGACTGAAAAGTCTTGGGTTTGATTCCAGTCAAGGGCATGTACTCTAGTTCCGGGCACATCCCCAGTGGGAGGTGTGCAAGAGGCAGCTGATTGATGTTTCTCTCTCATCAATGTTTCTAACTCTCTACCCCTCTGTCTTCTTATCTTCAAAAAAATCAATAAAATATATTTAAAAATATTTATCCAATAAGTAAATGGATTTAGGAAATTATGCAGCTCCTATCAAATACCTGAAATGTTCATTAATTTCACAAGAAATTATTTGTAGTCCACCATTGGTTGGTATTTAAAAGTCCAACCAAAGTGAAGATGTTCAGCTAAAATGATATTCTTCAGTTCTTAACACTACCTAAAAGGCATGTTACACAGACAAATACATCAACAGAGCTAAGATGTTCATAGTAATCACTACCACCTTTATGAATCTCTCAGCCTAGCCCAGAAAGTCTCCTAACTTTTTCATGGCAAGCATCTCAGGGAAAATGAAGGTTCAGCATGGTGGAAATTAGAAAGGACAAGTTGCCAGTCCAAACTGTCCATATTTCACCAAATTCAATGCTGAAATTCTTGAAACTCTAAATCATTATTTGGTGTTGACAATTCTGAGTTAAATCACAAGAATGTTAGAGTCTGTGGTAGAAGACGCATTTGTCTAGAGTTGGCAGAGAGGCATGTATTTTGATGAGCCTTTGCCTGCTCTTCCAAACCTATTTCCTTTCTCCGTGTTTCTGGTATCTCAGGTCTCCCACAGACACTCATAAGGAGTCCTGCTGCTTATATGAAGTGACTTCAACCTGGCTTCATCCACCAAGACTTCTCCAAGTCAGGTGAAAACTATGCCTGGTTGTATTCCCATACCGGAAACAATTATATCTAAGCTAAGGAGAAAAAGCAATGGCCTTAGCCCAGTCATCATGGCTCACTCATTGAGCACCAACCTATGATCCAGAGATCAGGGTTCAATTCCTAGTCAGAGCACATGCCTGGGTTGCAGGCTCAATCCCCAGTAGGCATGCAGGAGGCAGCCAATCAACGATTCTCTCTCATCATGACATTTTTATCTCTCTCTTCCTCCCTAAAATCAATAAAAATGTATTTAAAAGAAAGAAATGGCCTTAATTCATTTCTCTAAAGATGTATCTTTTTTTATCCTCTGAAATGAAAAAAAAAAAAAAAGGCTTGGCTGGATGAAACACATCCATCAGGGAAAGAGTAAAGAAATATAAGATGAAGAGACTTTGGCCATTTAATCTGTCAATTTTCTGCCACAAAGACTGATTAATATATACAGAATGTCTCAGAAACACAGACACAATTATAAGCACTTTTTAAGAACTTGAGCGAATATGTTTAAGCAGAACTTGTACAATGAAATAAGGCATTTAATATCATAACAATGCATCCCCTCAAAATATCAACATTTTGATTTTACTAACATGTGTTAACCTGAGAAAGTTGTATGCATTCAAGTATGATATTATATATTGGGTGAGGGGAGGTGGAGCTAGTTTCTACTAAGTATTCTCCAAGGTATAGCTCTTCAGATCAACAAAGTAGGAAATCCAGACCGATCATTTAAATGGCCCAAATCAGCAAGTGAACTATTTTTCAATCTTGTGTTTTTCACTGTGTAGACAATATGTATACAAAGTGACAAGATGAAATGGATAATGATCCTACTGATTTATACAAGAAGAACAACCAGCATAATTCAGTCCAGAAATGCTGGTAGGTGTCATTGTGCAGTGGGGGAGAGCAGGTGTTGAACCTTAAAAGGACTTGGTTCAAATCCTTTGAGCCTCTCAGTTTACTTAGCTGCAGAAATAGTACAAACACAGCAAGAGCCACTATATGGAGCTATTGAAAGAGAGAAACTAGCATAGACTTAATAAATAGTGGTGATTACTCCAAAATATACACAGCTCTTCTTTGTATTTTACCCATTTATACACGGACTCAAGTTACCACGGAACACCATGTTCCTTAATGTTTGCTCCAGCATCTTATGTAGTATGTGTGGAGGCTGGATGAATCTTTTAAGAGCTCCTTTTTCTTCTCCCACCAGGTTCTTTTACATAAACATTTTTTTAAAAAACAAATCCCCCCTCCCCAGCCTTTCCTCTATGGATTGCGCCCCTGACCTAATTACATAAGTACCTGATGGGCTGGAACACTTCCAAAAGGGCCTCTTAGGAAAAACAATCTGAAGGGTTTTCTTCCCCTTCTTTTGTAATTACATAATTACTCAGCTGACTAATATGAGTCACCGTGTGCCATTCTAATCTCCCAGGCACAAAATAGTTTTATTATTTTCCTTGGAACTACCTAATTACCCAATGGATAGCAATAACTCCCGGGCTCTTTTCAGTAAGTAATCTGTAAAGCTCAAGGCTGAAATTCCCCCCAGAAGTCTTTGGAAATAGAGGAGGACTTAGAATAACGTTATCTTTCACCACATGGTACACTGGAGTTCTTGGTGACACGGGTGGTACAATTATACATCACGAATAAATTTGGGGAAAAAATTGTTAAGACTCTGGGCATGAGATAAGTTAATGAGGCAGATTCTCCCCGCTGAGTCTTAAGACATGAGTGTTCTTGAGGCAGAACAGCAGTGGTTGAGTGCACATCTCATCTGTTAGAAAAAAAGTGGCAAGAATTCCGAGTGTAGGTGTATTTACTTATAAAATATTTGCATCTACTATGGTTGACCCATATAGTAACTATTAGCAAAGCATAGTCTATTTTGATAAAACCTAAATTCTAATAAAATTATAATATTTTCCGTACTCCAATGGAAGTCTAGTGTACCCTGTTTTGGACAATGTTGTCTTCCAGAATACCAATGATTCTAATATGTTCTAAATTGGCCTATGACTGACCTGTAGTTCCTTAGCGTCTATTCACTCAGGGAATAGATTAGGACTCTGCCTAGTTTGAGTCTTTAACAACAACAAAATATTTGTTATTAATTTTTAGAGAGAAAGGAAGGGAGAGGGATAGAAACATCACCAATTGGCTGCCTCCTGCATGCTTAGTGGGAATTGAGCCTGCAACTCAGGCATGTGCCCTGAAAGAGAATCTAACAGGCAACCTTTTTGGTGCATGGGCTGACACCCAACCAACTGGGCCACACCAGCCAGGGCCTATTTTGAGTATTTTCTTCCTTTTTTGAAATGGATGCACAAGAAAATCACACAAGCCTGTGGATACATCAGTCAACCCCAGGATATTTTCAAGGGAATTCTCAGAAATCAACAGACACAACAGTCTTCTCTCCATGCCTTTCCAGACTTTCTCTTTCTTGAACTTCCCAAGTGGTCCCAGCAATGGTGTGCCTAGATTCTAAAGGGTTGGGCAGACTACATAATTTACAAAGCTAACATGTTGGCCTATGCCCAGAGCACAATGGATTCCTAATAAAAAGAAATGCATAATTAGCTAAGTTATTGAATAGCTAGGTCTAAATGATGTTAAATCTGATCAAGTCATTTTGCAATGTGTAACAAAATAGTAAGTCATGTTCATAAATTCAACTGTATTTAGAAGTATTCTATATAGTTCATATTCATTAAGACATTCTTAGATAAAGCCTACATTAAATTTTATTTTAGAACTAATAAAAGTATTGAACCTAAAGAACTTCTGAAGCTTCATTAGGGCAGCTGAACCAGTAATATGCTTATAATTTACTGAAGTAATTATTGATTCAAGTCTGTGACAATGAATTTTATATCCCAAAGAATCGCAGCTCACATAAAAAAAAACTTTCATTGGTGTGATATAAAATTTATTCTGAAACATACTTCAATCAAGTCTGATTCTTCTGGTACATAAGCCAAATCATATAATGCAGTAGACACAGAAAGACTGAAGTCATTTTGACCATGGGACACAAGCAGAGACCACCAAACAATGAACACACAGCAATAGGACACTGCTCTGGAGGTAGGCTCTGGCTCTAAAAGTGCAGAAGGGAGCCAACAGGTTATCCATTAACTCAAACCTCTCAGATACCAACAGTTACTGCACTTTTCTCTTTTGGAAGGGCCTCCTGATCAACATTCTCCTACTCCATCTTGGACCCACAGTCTTTCTCAACTCTGTGAATCAGGGGACAGAAGAAAAAGAGAGGAAAGCCAGAAAGCTTACTGACACATTTATACATGTACAGCACCTCATTGTGTCTTCCCACCTTGGAAGTGTAAGACTCTCTCTTCTCCATCCAATAGCTGGGCAAGTTGCTTTTGCAAGGAGGCATTCTATCTGTGCTTATCTCAACTGTTAGATCAAGGATGTCTTAGAAACAGACCTGACATATTTTTTCCTCTCGTCTCAAACCTGTTGGTACCACCAAACTATACTTTATAGATTTTTGAACTCCGTCTTTCGGAAGTCATTGGTTATAGTCCATTCCTCCAAGGAGAACCAAAGTGCTATAAGAATTTTGATGATCAAGTTGATGACCCTCCTTGAAGTTATAAACTGTCACATGCAAAAAGGGAATTTGCTGAGAATAATGGAGATGAATAAAGAGAAATAGGACTGCTGTGTGGATGAAAGAATGGTTCAAAGTTTCCAGGACTGCCTTAGATAGTTGTTTGACTGTTGTCTTCTCTGGATCCCATTGTGACTAGAAAGAAGTTTAATATAGCTGTAAAATATTTTAGTGACTTTAGAAAGACACTTACTTTAAATACTATTCATTCATTTGGCAAAAGGTTGATTACATACTCTTTTCCAGACACTGCTTATAGGGAACAAGAGAGACAGAATTTATTCAGTTCTCAATATATTTTGAGGATATGCCAGGCATGTGCTGACCACACAGCAAGGGCCCTAGGAAATGAACATTGACATCCAAATTCTAGGCTCTGATTACTATTTTATGGCTGGAGAAGGGAAAACTTAGGGATTATTTGGAGCCTTAGAATCTACAAAAATAACCTGTCTCCTTTCTATCTTTCTAAAATATATTAATAAAGCATCCATATGAGTTTGATGAAACGCTGGGCACTAAGAATACAACAGTGGGGAGACCTAGGGGTGTTTCCTGTTTGACCCTTAGACAAGTTGGCACAAGCTCAACTTCTCATGTTTTTCCCAATTGGGGAAGAAGATAATAATGTAATCACACAAACATCTAAAATTTTAACTCTCTTTTGTCCTTGGTATACCTTACACTCCAAGCTTTATTGAAGTCTGATTAATCAAAATATTGCCTATATTTACATGACATAATGTGATTTTTAAAGATGCATGAAGTGAAGATTGACTATACATATATATTATGAAATGATTAATAGTATTAACTTACTGTATTATCTCACAATTACCTTTTTCAAATGGTGATAACATTTAAGATCTACTTAGAAAATGTCATAGTATATAATAGTTGTATTTTTTTTTACTTTTTTTGACAATTCAGTATTATTCAGTATAATCACCATGCTCTCTATGTTAGATCCTCAGAACTTGTTCATTGAACCATTTGAACATCTCCCCATTGCCCTGCCTCCTAGCCTCTGGCAACCACTGTTCTCCTCTCTGGTTCTACGAGTTTGACTTCTTTATAGTCCACACATTAGTGAGATCATAACTGTCATTCATCCTTGAAGGTGAGGCAGAGAGGGTTGTGGGGCATTTATACAGAAGAACTGGGATCATAGAAAAGGGAAGGGTTTATTAAGAACTGATCGGAAGGGGGTTGTTGTTTCAAATTCTTCCCTGAACTCCTTTACCTTCTGTTGACTCATTTTCATTAACTTTAGAGGATTTCACTGGACTGAAATCTTAATTAAAACACAGAAAAGGGAGAGCCTGAGAGGTCTGCAGAACATCAGCTGCCCAGCCGGGATGGTTTGTGCTCCAACTCCTTACACAGGCACATGGTTTCTATTAGAACATTGAGGACTTCTGAACAGCATCAACCACACATTTCCTCAGTGAGCCACAAAAGAGTGCTATTAATTCTCACCAATACTCATGAAATGATTGCCTTTTATTGCATGTGTCTCACTTCCTATCATGGGCTTGATGTTTCCTACACTTTCTGACCCATGGGCAAACCTCTTTGTATCTTTGGGATCATGCTGAGTGGCCATAAAACATGCAAGGCTGCCTGCCTTTCATTACAAAGCCTAAAGTGCTACTCAGATAAAAATCATCTTGAGGTCATAGATTGTATTTTGTTTGTTTGTCTTTAATATATTTTATTGATATTTTTTTACAGAGAGGAAGGGAGAGGGATAGAGAGTTAGAAACATGGATGAGAGAGAAATTTCCATCAGCTGCCTCCTGCACACCCCCTACTGGGGATGTGCCTGCAACCAAGGTACATGCCCTTGACTGGAATCGAACCTGCTCCCCTTCAGTCCGCAGGCCTATGCTCTATTCACCGAGCCAAACTGGTTTTGGCATATTTTTGTTTTTGTAAGGAAAAATCTGTAACACCTAATTTTCCTTCCCTCTCACTGGACTCATTTGTAGGATTAAGCTTTCTTTCTGGAGAAAGATATTCTTTTGAATCTAGTAATACAACGCTCCAAATTTTTCTCTACTTTCCATCCTTCCTTCTTTCCTTCCCCCCTCTCTCCTTCCCTCCCTCCATTCTTTCCTTTCCTTTTTTTCTTCCTTCTTTCCTTTCTCCTTCCTCCCCTCCCTCCCTTTCCTTCTTTTTCTTTCACCTTAACCTTCCTTCCCTTCCTTCATCCCTCCCTCTCTCTCCTTCTTTTCTTTTCTTCCTTCTTTCCTATCTCCTTCCTTCCTTCCTTCTCCTTATTTCTGATTCACTTCCAAGTGCTGTTGAAAGCATTTTTAAAAAATACTGTTTAAAAAAACAACATTACCTTTAACATCTACTGTGACCATTTTCAGGTTACAAGCCTCTGAAGTGTGCTTAGACTATTGCTGGGCATATTTATTACCAATAATAAATGAGCCGCCGGTGTAAGAATGCAAATTTTATGTGGCCCATGTATAAATGAGCCTGTTAAGAATGACCAGATACACATTTATGTGACTGCTAAATAATTACGCTATACAAGTATAGCTTGTGAATTCAACATTAAGGAGAGAAATTGGTTAGGGTAAACTTAGAAGGAGTATTTGTCAAAACATGGTTTTGGTGAGTTAAGGCCGTAAAAAAAGGACAAATGGAAATGGGCTAAAGAGAGAAATGTAGAAGCTTAAGCTTACCACAAGAACCTCTTACCCCAATGGCCTCTGATGGCCATTCTCCTACCATCATGTTGTTACCTTATGAAGGCACATCCAATTGATAAAACTGCTTTTGTGTTTCAATGGTTTCATCTGTGAAGATAGGTATTGGATGACAGACATCTGAAGCTGGTGATGTACAAGCAACACAACAAGATCAGAATTGAGCAAAAAGTATCAAGAGGTGGGGGCATGGTGGTGAAGAAGATAGATGTAATTCTGGAGCTCACCTGCTAGGCAGGTGTGGGCCTTTAACAATTAATCATAGTGTGGATTATCTATATACTAGAGGCGAAATTTGTGCACAGGTAGGGTCCCTAAGCCTGACCAGCGATCAGGGCCAATGTGTGGGGCAATCTGTGGGGTGATTATCCTGCCCCCTGCTCACACCCACCTAGGCTGGCCTGGAGCCTGTAGGCTAGAAGCAGCTCCTGTGTTGAGCATCTGCCTCCTGGTGGTCAGTGGGCATCATAGTGACTGGTCCTTCTGACTTTGGTCAATTTGCATATTAGGCTTTTATTATATAGAATATTAAAGCCTAAGTGACTGAACAATAGGTCGCTATAACATGCACTGACCACTAGGGAGCAGACAATCAATGCAGGAGCTGTCCCTTAGTGGTCAGTGTGCTCCCACAGTCAACCTCCCATATCTGGTCAACCTCCTGCCCTCCTACAGTTCCCCTTCCCTCCCCCACCTCCCAACCTCCCTGGCCAGCTGGCCAATTAGCCCGATCACCAGCCAGTGCATGCACAAATTCATGCACTGGGCCTCTAGTATTGTTTTAATTGCTTTAAGCATTATTTGGTGTCTGTCAAGTGACACAAACCAGAGTTCTTCAAAGTGACATTTCCATATGTGACATGTCTCATCGAATCAGAAGTCTGGATGTTCAGTTGATATCATTTGTCTAGGCTGAGCACGAAGTGGCCCCATCAAATAGTAAGGGCTCAGGTTAACTGGCCATAGGGAGAGCCAAGAGCAGACAAGACACTAAGGCATTTTGCAAAGCAAAGGACTATGGAACTTAGTCTTGATCTGAACACAGCTTCAGTACCTAATCTACATTCCCAGTGCCTCCACTAAATATCATAGTATCATCTCTCTTTAACTGGTAGATCTGTTGGCAAATGAGTAGGGCCTTGAAGGGTTCCTTTGGCCATACAAACCTTTAACAATATAATATATCACTGCCAAAGCTTTAAAAAAATAAAATTTTACATACACAACTACATATCCAATCTTTTTTCTTTTTTTTTTTAAATGAAAGGAAGGTCTGGCAAGATTCTCATATTAGCATCCATAGGCAGGTACAGAGTGGCACTCAGCTTCCTTTTAATATGGGGGTGTGCCATTCACTTTACCACCGCCTCTTCCACTCCTGAGGTTATTATACCTTGGGGATGGCTTTAGTGAGTGAAGCTTCATTCACTGGCTTTACATGCTCCGCTTTTAGAGGCAGCTGCTTTGTAAATGTCAAGCTTTCACTGCATCATTAATTCAGACAGTCCGGGCTTTTCGGTACTTTGCCTTCCTCTGTTCTGTGGGTGCTCTATTATTACTTCTACTCTCCTGAACACCTTTACTCGTTAATGCCTGCATTTTCTGCTGTAGTTCCAACTGCACCCTTAGCTATTTATACATTTATTTATTATTTCATAACTAACGGGGGGTTGGGGTGGGCAAATAGATGAGTAAGGCACATTCTGTGTCCTCAAGAACTTAGTCATCTAAGAGAAAACTAGAATGGAGGAGAGTGGCAGAGATTTAGAGACTTCTTAGCTGGAGACCATAAATTCTGATCTACATTTTGTAGGAGGACAAGTGCAAAGGCCTTTTATTTTATCATGACCTCCCTCTCTTATCTATGTTTCCTGTCTTTTTCTCCCCTCTTTCAGGATGTGAGGCAAGTTATTTGGGCTAGGAGGTAAAGAACAGAATATATATATATTTGAGAGCCAAATCCAAAAGCTTGGCTCCATAAACTTTACAAATGCAAGCTCTTAACGATTATGTCAAATACTTGAACTATTTAAATGCTATAAGTTAATTTTGAAAAAGTACTTAAGGAGAAAATTATCAGCAGAAAAATAGTCATCATCACATGTTTATAGGTGGGAAACTTAGAACACAGTAAATGACATTTCTCAAACCTTGGAGACAATCAGTGCTATACAGAACTCAATCTCAGATTTTAGGCAAGCAAATTTTATAGTAAAATTTTCATTCTTTCACAAACTCAAAATACATTTTTTAAGTTTATTCTCTATGCCAGGCACTGTTCTGGGTGCTGATGATACACCATGAACTAAATAGTCAAACATTCCTGCCCTCAAAAAGCTCACATTCCAACCCAACCCAAGTTTCCAGGACATTAGACAGACCTCAGGTCATAGCTCAGTTACCACTTGGGACTATCGTAACCATCTTGTGAGACAATGGCCAGAAAAAAATTCTTTGCAACATCAAAGTGTTCTGCAAAGCGTTGTTGCAAAGTCCAACATGTCAATGACTGATCCAGCACATTTGGCCAGTCACAGTGTAAAAGACATGATAGCAATAGACTCCATCTTCCTAAGAACCACAAAACATTTCCATTGGCTTCCCCTTAACCCAATTGGATGCAAATCTGTGGGGGGGAAATGGTGCCTCCACTGACTATACTTAAATAAAGACCAGGCAGAGATCTGAATATCATGTCTCAATTCCATCACCACAGAAACATCCAAACTGAATCATGTGCTCCCTAAAGAACTCCACTTTTTTCTCATTTCATTTTGTCTCTGTTGACAGTATTTTTTTCAGCGCTTCCACCACACTTCAGACCGGAAAGTAAAAATGAGCTCGCTCCTCACATTACCATAAAGGCCCCTAGCCTGGCCTTCAGGGTTTACCCTCAGGACATCGGGAGAATGTCATCATTATGTTCACTTTCTCCAGTTAACATCTATTTCTCTGTCAGGAGCCAAGTAAAACCCTCCTGTGAGCAGTTGCATCTCTGCTTTCTATTCCAATCTGCAAGACTACGTTGTCTCCCATCCAGCAAAAATGATGTATAATGAACTCACCCAGCGACAGCATCTGATTTTCCGCAAAAAAAAAAAAAAGTTTGCAACGATTCTCCATTTTCCCTAAAATTCCAGACACATCCCTAAGTCTATCCTTGACACTTTGACACTTCTTCAGACTGGGGGACTTTGGCAAGACTCGGGAAGCCAGAGTCACCTATGCAAATTAACTGCAATAAAGGAGGCCAACAAAAACAGTTCTTTAGCTTTTAGGGTCACAGCTCTCCTCCCCCAATGGTTTATTATGTTTCCATAACTTTCAATAATACCCAAAACAATGACAGTGACCTAATCAAAGGTGTGCTTAGTTAGTTGATGTCCATGTCCACCTAGAATGCGAGCGCCAAGGTCACATCTGGCTCCTCACCACTCCGTCCCCATCCCCTGATATAATTCTTGCCACATTGGAGGCGCTTAGGAAGTATTTGTTGCATTAAGACAATCAGGAAATTAGGAAATGCATCATTTGAACTATAAACTCCCTTTGATCCAGTTGACACGGAACAACATATTTTTTTCATCAACAGAATAAAAAGGCTTTACTGATCTGCCTCACCACTGCCTTATTTAATTCATGGCCCATTTTCCGCTGAGGTTTGGTCTCAGCTCCAACCATTTCCTGCTACTACAATGGGGCTCAACATTCTTAGCCTCTTGCTTCTCCCCTGCCTTACCCTGCTTTGTCTCGTATCAATACGGAGCGTGTGAAATATGATATGTGACCGCATTAGCCCAGCTCGGTTTTGATGTATTTTGGTCAAGCCTGTACAGACAAGTGGAAAGAGAATTGAAACAGAAGCTGGGAAAATAGTGTCAGAAATTATGTCAACAAATAACTGTAGAGTTTACCTTCCTCCTAGTTCCAAACCTTTTAAGCAAAGTAGCTCCTCTTTTGTCTGTAGGTCAAAGTCTGAACCTGAATTGGGGGGGCAGAAAGGGGGGTTGAGGGGGAAGAAGGAGGAAGGCAAAGCAAATCCCTAATAGAGCATTTTTCATCCTATGGTCTCAGAGATTAGATTTCTTTCTATTTTTACTTAAAACAACAGAGGTTTATACCTCCTTGTCTTTCCAAATCATACCCAGAGGTGGGCCATAAGGCTCCGGTTGGTAGTTAATAAATCTCCTGTAATGTATCGATCACTCTTCATGCTTTTTTTCTATTGTTCTTAAAACACAAGAACTGTCTCATTATGTTAAGGAAAAAAAGGACAAGTTTCCACACTTAAATGCCAACCAAGGAAAGAAATCCCTGGGAAGCTAATAATGAAACAAAGGTGGTTTTCTTCAGCAGAACTGCGTGCGCTAAATTGCACTTTTATGTGATTTTTAGGGCAATTTGCCACTTTCTTGGCACCACTTCATCACTTTCCTTCAGCAACAGAAAGAGAAAGAAGGGCCACAATGACCTATATATCATCACTCTAACAATGCGTGGGGGTTGGGCTCTCCAAGCCTATGAGTCTGGTTTAATAATGGATATTTCATTTTCTTACCTAAGGTAGGGAAATTTGGGGGTACTCTCTCATTTTTTTCTCCAAGGCTTTTACTGCCCCTCCAAGTCTGTCCAGCTGAAAATTTTTACCTTTTAAGTTGAAAACAGCAGTGTTCTATGTATTGATTTATATGTTACACACACCTTCATTTCTACGTAGATGCCTCCACTTCCTACTCAAAACATCTATCAGATTCCCTCATCAAAAAGTGGGGAAACTGAGGCCGAGAGAAGTAACATGACCTGCTTGCAGACCATCGGTGCTAACAGATTAAAGGGCCTTAAGAGAGGTTATGCATTAAGGGGAGGACAGTTAATAGCTGAGTGACATTGAAGAAGGTTATTTTTTTCTCATGTCTAAATGGGAAAATACCTATGTTGTTGGGTTGTTCCTTTCCATATTTTGGGTATGGAAATGGCAACTACTATCCCCTTGCCTGGCATGTAATCCCTTGACTTGCTTCCCCAGTTAAGTACTATTTAAATATATACAATTTGGTGATTTGAGAGAGGAAGGGAGAGGGAGAGAGAGAGAAACATCAATGATGAGAGAGAATAATTAATCGCATGTCCCCTGCATGCTCCCTACTGGGGATTAAGCCAGCAACCTGAGCCTGTGCCCTTGACCCAGAACTGGGACCTCCTGGTTCAGAGGTTGATGCTGAGCCACACCAGCCATGGCAGCTACTACCTTTTCTATCTTGTGTCAAATGTTATATCTTTCCAAGAAGCCTTCCCTGATCTTCTAACTCAGCTCCTCATACACACAGGACATCCTGTATTTCTCCACTGAACTTTAATCACAAAGGTAAGGAAATCATATGTGGGGCATGCCTGTAACCTCTTTCTGCTTCACTAGAACCTAAGCTCCATGATGGTGGCAAGGCCATCTTCATCTCTGCCCCTTCTTGTGTGCTCTCTCTTGCACCAAGCCCATAGTAGGTGCTCCAGAAGTACGGGCTGAGTGGATAGCACAGTAGGCACTTATTCAAGAAATAGACGTCAGTGCTCATGTTTCTGCTCGGCCTTTCTGGTTGTTGAGCCAAGTGGCACATGCTTAGCTCTTTCGACCTCTCCTCGGTCACTTCGAGCCTCTCTTAAGAAATGACTTAGTTCAGGGTTTCTGTGCAGTGATACCAGCTTCCCGGGGCCTGCCGGTTTCTCTCTCCTTTCAGTGTGAACAAAACAATTGAGGAAAAGTCACTTCTGTGTTTAGCTCTTTTGGCAAAACAAAGCTCCCTCTTCCTTTCTCCCCCCACCCTGCATTTGCCCTGAATTTGACTTCACCACAGTCTACATTAAGAACAGCAGCTAAACCTTCTTTGAAACTTTATTCACCATGGCCAACAGGAAAAAAAAAAAAGAAAGAAAAGAAAAGAGCTGGTGAAATTCCTTTAAAATGCGCTTTAATCTAGCTGGAATGCCATAAATTGCTTCCAGATGTGCACGATACAAAAGTCAATCAAAGCTATTTATACTGACACTCTACAGTCCAAACAATCCCAAGCCAAATGCCATGTCTCCGCTTCAACGGAGCTATAAATGTCAGTTTTGTTGAATTTGGAGAGGTGTTGAAGAGTTCATGCAAGTTGGAGTTCTTGACTCTTTTAGAGGCAGCAATAATTTTGAGGGGGTGGGGGCGGGGGGAATAAAAACCGTGACACTCACCAACTTTCGTAAAGCCCCATTTTCACGGAGCATACCTGACACCTAGCATGTGACCTTGCGAGGTTTGAAGACAAGGCGCAGTTTTATGAGACAGAAAAATGCAGCGCTTGGACAAAAACGCCAAAGAAACCCGAAGCATCTGGCCAGATTCCCCAAACACAAACACACACACACTTGGGAATCAGTTGGCTGCAGGACGTCTGGTGATGCCTTTTTGACATCCTAGAACTCCCCATGCTCTCCGAAGCAGCCCTCCACACAGACAGGGGTGCTGTTGGCCCACACTCCAGTGCTGGTGTGAGCACAGAGCCTCAAGTCCAGGAGGCAGGCTGGCACAGCTTTGTCCCTTAGAGACATCTACTATCTCTCCCCACTGAAATGTATCCTCCAGGTTTGTGTTCCCGCCATATCCAACATCGCATCCCCAGTGCCTTGCACACAGGAGGCCCCTCATAAATAATAATGAAAGTGCATAGTGAAAGGAAAAGGTGAAGGTAGGTGGGTGGGCGGGAAGAGATAAAAGAACTTGTATGTGTATAACCCATGGACACAGAGGATAGGGTGGTGAAGGCCTGGGGATGGGGATGGGGGAGGGCTAGAAGGGGGTCAATGGGAGGTTGGGGGGGGCATAGGTATCATTTTCAACAGTAAAGATTTTTAAAAAAATAAATAAAGGAAAAGATGACCTATGGGTCTACTTGTTTCTTTCCAGGGAGGTAGGTACATTCAGAATAGAACCCCCAGATATGTTCACAATAAAATGGAGACAGCTTAGGCTCTGGGGCTACAAACACGTGCTTCACATTCTGCCTTGTGGACGGGTGTGTGGTTTGGTATGTGTTTCATAATGTGTGTGAATCTCGGTTCCCTCATGGTCCAGGGAACGAACAAAGTCTATCTGAGGCCGTTCTTGTTCATAGCAGCCTTCGGTGTTCACTCCTTTCCTTTCGTTCCCATTGGGGGCATGTCAAGTGTTTGAAAAGGAGCCAGAAACAATTCAGATTTGGAACCAGAAATAATCAAGAATTTTAAAGTAAACACTAGTCGATTTTCATCCACAGATTGGCGTCGCACTCAGGTTGAACTCTGTGAATTTGCCAATATTTGCAAACAGCAATTTCACTTGGTTACACCTCCTGCGAGATCATGTGAAGGACCATGTTCCGCCACCCACTTGTCCTCTGTGGCAGTTCACCATTCAGTTACTGAATGTACAAGCACCTTGGTTGGTGTTGCAGCCCCTGAGGCCTCACAGGCTCTGGGTATCGACCAGTGGTCAACCAACTACAGCCTTAAGGCCAAATCCAGCCACTGCCTGCTTTGCTAAATAACATTTATTGGAACATAGTCACACCCATTCCCTTAGGTATTATCCATGGCTACTTTTACTCTATAAGGGTGGAGCTGGGTGGCTGCAACAGAAATTGAAGAGCCAACAAAGCATAATTAAATTATGTATTAATTATTTGGTCCTTTCGAGAAAATTCTGCTGACTGTGAACCTAGGCACTTGAATTAGATTCTATTTGTCTGTACTGGCTGCTGTGTCATTTCCTTTGATTTAACTCAGGGAAGATCTCTAAATCCCTTAATCTCAGATTTTTATCCAGAAGATGGACATAATAACTACCTTGTAAGGCTGAGGATGAGATAAAAAATTAGGTGTTAATAAAGTACTTAGCACATCTCCTTGCATGTGGTAAAGGTTAAATAAATTGTTGTAGCATTATTACTATCAACTGTCAATATCTCTTTACATAATATCAGGCAGACATATTAGGTCACATGGGGATGATCAATAGCAAAAAGGACATGCATCCTGTGTGCCAAGTGACCATTCAAAGTGGTAGGGCTATGATAATCAGGAGGGGGCGTGGTCTCAAGGGAGCAGCCCCACTGAATTTTCCAGAGACACTAGACATTTGGATACTTATGGGATATCTCCACTTTTAAATGATGGTCACTGACTAAAAATGTACACAATCACTCTATGAGTCAGACACAATACATGTAGTTTCCTTCCTGTTTGCCTGAGTAAAAGGAACAGTGGAAGGAGGAAAGGGGAGGAACTTTTTTATACCTGGCATAGAAGATGGCAGATGATGGTGTTGACCTAGAATACCTTCGTTCAGCCATGAATACCTATATTGGTGAAGATTTTTATCTTTGCACATGTATTTTTGTGATGTTGAACAAATATTTGTGTCTATATTCCTCTGCCAAAGAAAGGACAGCCTATACACATTTTCTTTTCTTTTTAAAAATATGTTTTAATTGATTTCAGAGAGAAGAGGGGTGAGAGTTAGACACATCAATGAGAATCATTGATTGGCTGCCTCCTGCACGCCCCCTGCTGGGGATCAAGCCCTCAACCCCACATGTACCCTCACCAGGAATCGAACCATGACCTTCTGGTTCATGGGTCACTGCTCAACCACCGAGTGACACTGGCCAGGCACATATTCTCATTTACCCGCAGGCATTCATTCAAGCATTTATTTTGTAACTACTATATGAAAAACATTGCATTTTTTAAGCTAACGTGCAAATCACCCTCCAAACCACAACACTCTTCACCTCAGATGCCTGAGCTATATCCAAGCCATTCACCCTTGGACCCCTGGGTAACAAGAAGAAAAGAGAGGCTCAAACACACCCTCAGAGCAACACAAGTTGTTCTGATGGTGTCTGCATCCCACCGCCTCAGCATTACTCCAAGATTAGAAGAATTAATAATCTCGAGACATAGATTTAGCAACATATAAATTGTCTACTCTTCACTTACCCATGAGATAAAGTTGAGGAAAGACCTCCATGTACTTTGGCTGGACATAAACATTTCAGCAAAGTAAGATAGAAGGCTTAAGCAAACAAATACATATTGTGGGATTTTGTATTAAGCCATCTTGACTAGGCTGACATTTGTTTCCCAGAACTCCCTTCTCTGGTTGGGTTCAAGTTATAGTTGGTCAAGAACAAAAGGATTGGGATGGGCAATGCAGAAACAAAGCAGCAGCCATTACTGTGTGAAGTCCTTGTGTTTGATGTGGTTCTGGCTTGACCTTCCTCTCCTCAATGTCTAGCTTTTCTTCTTGACTATTGACCTTTGTCTGGCAATGTCCACAGGCCCCTTTCTGGCACTTGACAGTGGACTCACAAGGTGGTAGCTGCATAGACACAGTTGCCCGTCATCCTCCCACACACGTGTCCATGCAGTCCCCTTTTGGGGACTGGAGATGCTCCAGTCTTAGGGTTACTGTTAATATAGTCTCTGATTCGCCATCTCTCATTTTCAGATGTTTACTTCCTAAGCACCTTGCACAACTGAGTAAGATCTAATTCCTGAGGTAAATCCCTTATTCCCGAGACTTGTGTGGGCTGGGCTTCTCTGACAGAACCATTTTACAATAGTAACCAATTGCTCCTTTGTCTCCCCCTCTGCCTGCATGTTCCTGGGGGCCAGGACTCCTTTGCTCCACCAGAGCAATTGTTTTTGTGAAGGTTTTCGCTCACTAAATACTGACTGGATAAAAGAAATACAATTTAAATTATCTGTACCATTCCACCATCTCTCTATTCTTTAAAACAAAAGCACAGCCCTAGCGGTTTGGCTCAGTGGATAAGCGTCAGTCTGTAGACTGAAAGGTCCCAGGTTCAATTCTGGTCAAGAGCATGTACCTAGACGTCTCTGGTCTAGGCTCGGCTCATGCAGAGGAAACCAATCGACCTGTTGCTCTCACATCAATATTTCTCTCAGTCTTTCTCTCTGTATCGCACTCTCTCTAAAAACCAATGGAAATATATCCTTGGGTGAGGATTTTAATTGCATTTCTTTTATCCAGCCAGTATTTAGTGAGAATTTAAAAAAAATAACAATTTTTTAAAAATAAAAACAAAAACACACATTTTATCAGTAGCAAAAACCTACGTGAATCCCTGGCAATCCCAAGACATTTACTATTCATTTGAGTAAGTGAGTTGAAGAATGACTCAAGCTGAGATAGGATATGTGACTTTTCAATTCAGCCTCGGAGGCTTCTTTGCGTATCTAGTTGCAAAAATACTGTATTCATGGCAAAAGCTAAGGTGTTCTTCCATTGACAATTGAGATATTTTCTTTTGTAAGCTTGGAAACAATGCAACTGCAATATAACCTTGCACTTTCTGAAATTTTGTAAGCAGATTCGTAAGATAAATTCTCAGAAGTGGAGTTGCTGGAACAAAAAGTGGGTTCATTTATAATTCCTGTGCCTGGTATTCCACCTCCCTTCCCTGCCCCCACTCTGCTAAAACGCCCTCCATCTATGTTCTACCAACCTAGACTTTTGCCAATAGTGTATAAAAGTGCCTATTCCGGCCAAAACCAGTTTGGCTCAGTGGATAGAGTGTCAGCCTGCTGACTGAAAGGTCCTGGGTTCGATTCCTGTTGAGGGCATGTACCTTGGTTGCGGGCACATCCCCAGTAGGGGGTGTGCAAGAGGCAGCTGATCAATGATTCTCTCTCATTGATGTTTCTAACTCTCTATCCCTCTCTCTTCCTCTCTATAAAAAAAAATCAATTATATATATATATAAATCAATTATATATATATATATATATATATATATATATATATATATAATATATATATAATTAAAAGTGCCTGTTCACCAACAACCTGACCAAAGCTTGAGAACTTTTCTGCCCCTGCCAATCTGATGGTAGCCAATGGCATAGCAACCGCGTGTTTCAAGGGAGCATTGCTTTTGAATACTCAGTCGTGCCTGGACTTCTCACCTCTACTTCACTTCAGATCCCCATAACCAATCCATAAACCAGTCTCATCCTGGGATGGGATTAACTTTATAAACCAACAAGGGATACTTAGCATTTATGTAGCACTTCAACTAATGACTGGAACTGGCTCTGAGAGGGAAAAAAAGTGTTGCTGCTAATTACCATAGCCCATAGGGACATTAGCTTTTACTGTCTTTGTTTTACCAGCTCTTATTAGGGAAGTGGAAGGTGTGGAAAGGCAGGCTCCATTATGGAGACTGTGGGTTAATTAAGATAAATAGGACAGTTCACTGATTTTGGATATGTCTTTTACAATGCAATCTCAATGGTGGCTATTGTCGCCAACACCAGCTCCTGTTAGTAACAGAGAAAAAACAATTAGCAAGTTTGTGAATTATGGGCCCATTAATGGCTTTGGGGGGGGGAAAGAAGATAATTTTAGTTTAATTGACACTCTCCCCTGATTACCAGGTTAGTAGATGGGTGAGGATGTTTAGGGGGGAAACTCCTTCTAATGGCTTTCATCAGGACAAAATCTCCCAGGAATAGTGCCTTATTAACTATAACAATAGAAATGTTCAAAAAAGCCAAATTTATTCATGTTCTTACTGTATATGTTTCCTGATGTGGATTCCTTTCAGGTCAGCCTTGGGTGTCTTTAGGTTGTTTTGTTGTGCTTTAGCATTTATATTGATCTCTAAAACTGGAATAAGAGCTTGAAATAAGTATATAAAAACATGGGGTTATTTGCAACTGCCCTTTTTGGTAATTCTTAATTCATAGGATGGTAAGGTAAAAAAAAAATGATGTTTTCAGCTATTCTCAACGAAAACAAGTATATATGTGTAGAGTTCTCTTCTGAGTCACTACCCCAAGTGCTTGCCGCATAGTGAAGGCAGGTACATGAGTGTCCATCAGGTAAGAGAAAGCAGGTCCACAGAGTATGGGAACACCAATGAGCCTGTTTACCTTCTACTGCATTCTCTTCTCCATAGTATACTCTTCCCAACCCCCCACCTTTCTCTTCAAATTCCCTACTCCAGACACCTGCAAAATGTCTTTATTACCAAGGTGGTTGGAGGAGGGACGCTTATGACTTATCTTTTCATGAAAATAACCAAGTTCTTCCCTTGGGAATCTGTAGGAAAAGCTTATAGAGGAGGAAGAAGACAATGAACCCTGCTCAAGGCATGCCCCATTGCTCCTGTTTCCTAAGAGTCTCACAGAGTGAGAGCTGACCTGTGTGTGGTAAGTAGCATTGTGCTTTTCCAGTGGTTTTCAACATGAGATGGGGGCAAGAAGTAATTCTGTCCCCCACCCTTAGGGGACATCAGGCAATGTCTGGGCATGATTTTGTGGTCCCAACTTAGTGGGAGAGGGTGCTACGGGCACTTGGTGAGTAAAGGTCAGGAACTCTGCTGCTAAAAATCCTATAATACACAGGACAGCCCTGAACAACAGAAATGATCGTGCCCTAAATGTTGACAGTGCTGACTCAAGAAACCTTACTACTATATCCCATCTAAACAAATGGTTAATATTCCTGTGATAGAAGGTGACTGGGAAGAAGCCTCCAGAATAATATTTTAAAATAAGGATATTCAGAAATTGATTTTCTGATGCATATCCTGGTTGAAGGGGGGAAAGGGTACTTTTGTTCACTTGTTTCAAAGTTAAGCACCTCTATTTTAATATCTGAAATGCATTTGACAAACTAGAAAAAAATACCTCAGAGCCCTAGCTCTTAAAGAACTTACATTTAGGGTTATAGGAACCAGACAGACATGTTTTAGTAAATGCAAAAGAGCTCCAAAACATGACAAGTAAAAACCAGCTCTCAGCAGGGCCTGACATTCTCCATAGCTTTTCCAGAAAGCTGCAGAATGCTTTCAAAGTTCTATGACAAGCCGAAACTGGTTTGGCTCAGTGGATAGAACATTGGCCTGTAGATTGAAAGGTCCAGGGTTCGATTCCGGTCACAGGAACGTGCCTCGGTTGTGGGCACATCCCCATTGGGGGGGGGGTGCAAGAGGCAGCTGGTCTATGTTTCTCTCTCATCAACGTTTCCAACTATCCCTCTCAATTCCTCTCTGTGTAAAAATCAAAAAATATATATGTAGATAAAAAAGTTCTATGACAAAACAAGTTTCCTACTGCAAAAATGGAACTTTTCTAGGCCCAGTTTATTTATTTTGAAAGTTGCAAGGAAGGGACATAATATAATACAAAATTATAAACTTTACTAACATATCTCAAGTCTGTTTTCTTCACTCAAAACTTGGTGAAAATCTTTAACATTGTTGGTATTAAAAGCCAATAGATATCAAGTTTTTAAACAAAACCAAATCTGTGAAAGAATAGGGAATTAAATATTGTTATGTTCAATACTCTTCATAACCACATTCCCAGCCCAGCTAAATGATAATAAAGAGAGGCAGAAGAAATTGTTGTAGGGTGATGACTTAAAAAAATAATACAAAGTAATCTTCAGCTAGCATTACTGGCTCTAACACGGCTAGGGGCCGGTACAAAATTCAAGTTGAACAATGCAGTATTTTTCCTCTCCCTGATCTTCCTCAATCTCACACAAGCTCCAGCAGGAGATAATAATTATCTCCAGTAACATAATAATAGAAAAGGTATTGACCAGCAATGCAATCTACTTGATCACTCTGCATGACTCCATTCTTAGCACTGAAAGCTCAATTTGATGGCATGAGATATCTGCCTCTCAAAGGAATACAGAGCTTTCCAACTGCAATATAAGTGAAGGATGTGATTTGTCTCTCCTGACACCATATTCCATGAGTCCCCAAATTCAGTAGCCCTGCCTCATACATCATCCAGCAGATATTTTCACTCTGGCATGATTTCTTGGACCTAGTGTTCCATGGCAGCTAAATGCAACTAAAGGATTTCTGCCTTCTCCTGTGTCCCATGTTAATTTCCTCTTCCCATTTGGATGAAATAGTAGCATGACCCTTATTGCCCATTCCTGAGATGAAAAGCAGCACCGCTGTGCCACACGTGACTTATTCACTGGTTTATGGACCCTGATCTCTCAAAGGATTATCTTTAATACGCAAGGTCTCCCTGAGTGCTAAATGGTGCTTCAGGGTGTCGGGGAAGTGGTTGAGAAATGGGTCGGAATCACATGGAGAAAAGGCAACTCCCCACTGACCACACATTTGAAAGAGCTAAGAAGGCTCATCAGTGAAGACCAAGGAAAAGGCTCCCATGGGCCACTGATCCATACACGGAACTTGGAAATACCTTCCACTTGGAATTTATCTCCAGGTCGCTAGTTTTGAAGCAGTTATGCAAATCAGCGTTGGGCCAGCCTCAAGACCAATTCACTTAATTTATTTCTTATCCTCGGAGTTTTATTTATGTAGTGATGTCTTATTTATTTGCTAGCCAGGGGCTTCTACTTACTAGGAAGAGAAAACGCATCAGTCATGTGATTCCTTCGTTCTTCAACACTGACCTGTAGTTTTATGAGAATCGGCAGGATACTGGTGGGGGAAAGTCCTGGACAGCAGAAGGATTGTGCTTGAGATATTGCTTTCAGATTATGGGTGGGTCTTTCCTGAGACACCTCCTTGTTCTGTAAAATGTCCTTTTTTAAGTACAGAACCTGTCCGTGCCAAGCCAGCTTCACCTGATTTAAAAACGTTGTTAAGTTAAAGTTAGATTACTCTGCAGGGCAGTGAGTATTGTGCAAGGAGACCTGTCCAAGGACGTGTCCTTCTGTCCTTTACTTTGGAGAATGGGAAGTAACCCTGAGCCTGGCTAGGAAGGTGATGAGAGTATGGTTGGTCTCTTCTATGCCTGTAATATTCAGAGGACTAGAGCAAGAAGAGAACAGGAACAAGTACAGGGTGGAGAGAGAGGGGGATGGTATAGTCAGGAGGAAGAGAACAGCCAAACCTTTTATTTCCACATAAATGAGACAGATTCCTCCTGAACTAGGTTTCCTATCTCTCAACAACGCTTTATCCCAATATACCTGAAACCACAGAGTCGGTCTTTCTCACTGCTCCTCCTTCCTCTTCTCCATCTGTTCTTTCTCCAAAATAGATGTAGTTTTGCCCTTGCTAATATTTTGTTTTACACAGCCCCAGTGGAGCTACCCAAATCCATTACTTTTTATTATGCTTTGGCTATAACGCTTTCTCTTGCTGAACCCCAGAGTCCCCAAATTCTTACTGGACCCAGTCCAGGAATTTGCTGCGTTCTTCACAAGTCCCCAAGTGATGCTGAGACTGCTATTTCAGGGACTGCACTTCAAGAACCACTGGCCTAAAGGGATGAAAAATGTGATGAACAAATGAGAGAAACCCTGACACCCTGCAGTTTTCTATGGAATGACCCATCAATTAGCCTGCATCAGTCACTCTGAGGGATTATGAGAACACAAATGCTGCACAGGGCTCCCTTTTCTCCCATCCTCACTGACACTTGGGTGTTGATTTATTGATGATAACCATTCTGACATGCGAGGTGATATCTCAGTGTGGTTTTAATTTGCATCTCTCTGACGATTAGGAACATTGAGCACCTTTTTTATATATCTTTTGACCTATCTGTATGTCCTCTTTGGAGAAGTATCTGCTCAGGTCTTTTGCCCATTTTTAAAAAATTGGATTGTTTATTTATTTATTTGTGTGTGTGTGTGTGTGTGTGTGTGTGTGTGTGTGTTGAGTGGGACACATTTACACAATGGAATACTACTCAGCGATAAAAATAAAAAGAAGGAAATCTTATCATTTGTGCCAGCATGAATGACCTGGAGAGTATTATGCTAAGTGAAATAAGCCAATCAGAGAAAGACAATACCATGGGATTTTACTTATGTGGAACCTAATGGAAAAAAATATTAACAAAATAGAAACCGACTCGGAGAAACAGAAAAGAGGGTGTCATCTGTCAGAGAAGAGAGGATTGAGGGCTAGGTGAAAAAGTAAACAGATTTAGAAGAAAGAAAGAAAGAAAGAAAGAAAGAAAGAAAGAAAGGAAGGAAGGAAGGAAGGAAGGAAGGAAGGAAGGAAGGAAGGAAGGAAGGAAGGAAAAACAACAACACAAATGCTGGGTTCCATTCTCAGATTCTCTCTTACCAGGTCTAAGAGGGGTGCCTAGGGAATGTGCATTTCTAACAAGTTGCCAGGTGATACCACTGCCAGTGGCCCAGGGGCCACATTTTGAAAAGCACCAGGGTAAGAATCATGTCACAAAATAAAACGGGTGGGGCGATCAACATATTTTAAGTTGATTATTTACATTTCTAGCCAAAATGTAAATAATCAACTTACAATATGTTGAAATTACAAAGCCATTTTTTGAAAGGTTATGAAGGAATATTTGCAAAAGAATAAGAAATCCATGAGCCAATAAAGACTTCTGTGTTTTTTCAGGGAGGGTCTTAAGTGCAGGAAACTCTCAATTTTCTTTTAAAAGAACCTTTTAAAGATAACAGCCAGAAGGCTCCCTACCATGATACAGTCAAAACATTAAGCATACACTTGAGCTTAACTACTGCATTGAAAGTAGAATTCCTCTGGGGCTGCCTGTGTTTCTTACATAATTCACACATATACCTATTCTTCTAAGCCAAATGCACATGTAAATGGGTTGCTTCCAAGGCTCATAATGGGGGGGACTATTTTGAATATATATATATATTTTTTTTTTTGATAAAAATCATGCAAACTATTAGAGATAACAGAATTGTATTTTTTTTCCTCCATTGAACATATCTTCTCAGGTGACTGTAAAATATGTAAGGAACAAGCATACATCTGACTTTACATTGTGGGTTTTTTTTTTTAATGAACTTATAGAGACAGGAATAAAAAGGACTTGGCAATTATATAGTAAGTGATGGGATCCCAGAATTTCAGAGCTGAGAGGCTCCTGAGAAAGTATGCAGAGGGCGATGCATTTTGGAGAGTGGGAAACGGAGGCTCAGCGAGGCCATTCTTGCCCAAATCACCAAGCTTGTTGGGTAAGAGGAGGATAGGAATTCAGGTCACCTGACCCCAGGGCTTGCTCTTCCCATCCTGCTCCACTAATTCACCATCCCATCTAAAACTAGCTCTCCTTGCCAAACTCTATTTCTGGTCTCATTCATTCATCTTGACGTGGTCCCGTTGATTTCTGCTCATATCCTGTCTGTCCACATGTCCTATAGTTTCTCTCCTGATAATTTCACAGGAAGTTGTCCTACTTTTCCATTCCTAATGACAGAATTCTACCCATATGACTCAGTGGTGTGCTGAAGCTTGTTTGTAGTGGCTCTTGAGCATCCATTGTTAAGTTTTCAGCAATTTTGCTAGCTGACGGTTAAACCAACATAGCCATTAGAAAAGACTAATTATATAAACTTGCAAAGACAAGTGATATTAATAGCAAAGATAATAAAGACTAAAACTCATCTCCTAATTATTATACCACATTTTACTATAATCTGTGGTTTTGATTGGGGATGGTGGAATTGGTGCAAAACAGCTTGCTACTACACATATTACCAAGTCTGTGGTTAGGGACAACATGTTGATAATATGAAATTAGCCATGGGGGGATTACTTACACCATAGAAGTCGGCAAATGCTACAGAGCTGTTTGGTGCAATTTACCAGCACACCATTTGTGATGGGTTGGATTGTGCTCTGTTCCCCACCCTTCAAATTCATATGTTGAAGCCCCTTTTCCCAGGTGTGGCTACTTGGTGAGAGGGTCTTTACCAAGGTAATTGAGGAAAGAAGAAATCGTGTTGGTGGGCTTTGACACAATCTGATTGATGACTTTAGAACAGAAGGGAATTTGGACACATGAAGGATATCAGGGTTATATAAACACAGAAAGTGTCCATGTGAGGACACAGTGAAAAGCTAAAAAGAGAGGCCACAGAAGAAACCATTATTTGCCAACACATTGACCTTGGAACTGTAGCTTCCAAAATTGGAAGAAAATCACATTCTTTTGTTTAAGCCACCCAGTCTTAGTTGTAGGAGTCCTGGCAAGCTAATGCAGTACTTTTTTGGACCTGCTCACACACAGAGGTCCTTAACCTGAAATCTGACTTCTAGGTTTTATTTTATTTTTTTAAAGTACTGCACAGTAAATACATAAGCCAGAAATAGTCATTTATTATCATTATCAAGTATTATGCTCTGTACATAATTGTAGTGCTATAGCTTTATTTAAATATATTTTATTGATTTATTACAGAGAGGAAGGGAGAGAGATAGAGAGCTAGAAACATCAATGAGAAAGAATCATTGATCAGCTGCCTCTTGCACACCCCCTACTGGGGATGTGCCCGCAACCAAGCTACATGCCCTTGACCAGAATCTAACCTGGGACCTTTCAGTCCGCAGGCTGACACTCTATCCACTGAGCCAAACCGGTTTCAGCTGACTTCTATGTTTTAGAACTTTCCTCTCCACAACTCACAACTTTACGAAAAAGTAAAGGTATATAAGCAGATCCATTCTTAATATTTTGGAATGGCAAACTATTAGGTTGAATCATAAGAAATTGCTGATACCTGACTTTTTTTTTTGCTATCAAATGGCAATGTCTTCTGGTTCAATTTAATAGAATTTGACTATGTGGCTTGAATCCTCCTTTAGATTTCTTATTCTTAAAAAGGCTTCAGCAAACTGAAGATTATGGATGACGGTCACATGAGCCATAAATATCGTTTGTTTCACAGCATATTTATTTGCAATTTTAATTAGCCCCAGCATTTAAAAATCGAGTAAACATCCTAGGGCTTTGAGATTCTGAGTTTCCTTGAACCATGGAAGATCAGGCAACACAGTGCCCATACAGATCCTGGCAACTCATCCATCAAAATGGGGCCCACTCTCCAGATTACCCCTGTCTCTTATGCAGGCCGAGTTGCTCACGTGTAATTTCTGCCTGGCCTTAGGCATATCTGTGTTGGTAACTGTGAAACCTATAGTTCCTCCTTCAGCTTTCCTCTATCTTGCCTGTCTCACATCTCATCAATCAGTGGAATATATACACAACTAGGTAATGAATCACCCAGGGTCAGGAGTGCAAGCCCAGAAAGGGAGGTTATCGAGGACTTAGCACAACCCTATAGGGTTAAGTTCAACACGATATAAATTGTACTTCATATCTGCAGACAAGTCAAAAGAAGAACGGCTCTGAGACCCAGAACTTACTGGTCTCAGTTAGTAATGAAATAATTTGCTCGCAACTCCCATAAACATCTGAATACAATTAAATGACACTTAAAGATCATTTTGGAAGTGCTGTGTAGATAAAAATGTCATAATTACTATATTTCAGGAGGACAACATCAAAGGAGGAACATCAAGTCTTTACTCATATGACTGCTTAGATCTTTTATTGGCAGATAGGGTTTTCTCTAACCAATTTCTCTCTCTCTCTCTCTTTTTTTTTTAGTCTGAGAATTTCATTTAATTTCTTATCTTGCTACAGCTTAAATCACTGTCTAATGGCTTTCTAGCCTGTTAGGTTATTTCTCCTAATATTTAGGAGCTATTTTAGGTTGTCTTACTGATAAGAAAGGGGCCTAAGAAAATTTTCTCATCTGCAAAGATGATAAATTGAAAGTGATCTCAAAGGCACAATTTGTTGCTTAATTAATGTTTATGACAGTTTATAATTACTCAAATGTTATTACTTTTTATCATGTCAGGATTAAAAAGTACAACACCATGTGTCTCCACAGTCTGAAAGTTAGGGCAACACATACTCAAATATTTCCAAAGTATTCTCTGAGAGTTTTATTGACTAATAGTCAAAAATAATATCAATCAAATTATTGCATTTTGGCTGTATACACAATCATTTCAAAAACTAAAGAGATAGAACTATCTTGGTTTTCTTGGGGCTGCAAAGAAAAATCCATTAAAATCTGACTCTTTCTGCATGTTTTAATCATCTTAATTTTCTAATTTGAGAGTAAGGGATTAGGCTATTATGGAGGGCTCATTGGAGAGCATATTATCATAGCTGATTTACTAATAAAGTCTCAGACATTAGAGCTTGATAGTCCTTAAGGATTATCTCAGACCAATTCCTTTATTTCAAGGCATATTAACCAATGTCTGGAGAGAGGAAATGAATTGTTCAATAGCACAGAGTTAATGCTAAACTTCAGTCCATATCAGTCCATAACTAACTCCCCCCCACACACACACACACATATACACTCACACTCACAGATACCCTCCATCCTCAAAAAATCCAAAATCCACATCTAGAGATATTTCTGAGCATTACATTTTAATTTACTCTAAATTAATTTCTCAAGATCATCATGTTGTCATGTTAATGACTATTTAAATAGCTGTTCTAATTTACTGAGGTTTCACTAGGTGAGCTCACTAAAAGAACTTCCACCCTATCCTTTCATTATTTTATTGTACATTAACATCAACACACCACATTTATATATTTTGTACACTCATGACAAATCACAGAGAGAAAAATTCATCTCAAGTCCCTCATAATAGTGACCCAGATAATATTTCCAAAGTATCCTCTGATATTATTTATTGACTAGTAGTCAATAAAACCATCAATTAAGTCATTGCATTTTGGCTGTGTCTACTAATCACACAATCATTGCAAAAACCAAAGAGATAGAACTATCTGATTTTCTCAGGGCTGCAAAGAAAAATCTATAAAAAAAATCTTATAGAAGAACTGAAACTCTTGCACATTGCCATTCAAACATGCAAATGATAGAGCCACTTTGGAAAGCCACTTTGGCAGTACCTACTAGTAGTAAATACATACACATCTTGATGAGCAATTACATTCTCGTCAATTCCGTATAACCACCACAAACTCAGACTCTAGTTTTGATTGGTCTGCAAGAAGGACACACTTCTTTCATCATAAAGCCACGCCACCTGCATTTCCTTTATGTTGAAGCCAACCTCGGCTGCATCTCTATGCCCGATGAGTGCACATAATCACATGGGGTACTCCTAGTTTCAACATGTAATCAACATAAAGGCTCAGCTAGCTTTCATCTCAACTTTAGCAAATGAATAAAAGACGACAGAGCCCATCATTTTAACTGTGTTAGTTAATTAGTCAATCTCTCATTCAAGCGTTTGGAAATTATAAAGTAGATACTTTGGTTAACCAAACCAATGCTTAAGATTGTGACCAGACTTGTCTTACATTATTGTGAAGTATAGCTAGCTGCTGCCCCCCCCCCCAGTTTTGAGGAATAGATTACATATTCCAAAAGGTCCTCAGGTTGCAGTGACATCAGGTTCTAAGATTAGGCCCACTATGGACTTCCAGACCCACACAAGCCCTGCAGCCACAGAAATAAGCCTTTTTTCTCAAGACCTGGAGCTCTGCTTCTGGGCTACTGTGGTAGCCCCCCCTCCAGATCCATCTCCCTACTTTTCCACCCCCCCTGCCCCTTCTAATTTGCATTTTATGAAGCAGTTAGAGTGATCACAACAAATCTGATGGGCTTTTCTCCTCACCTTAGACTTATGGTGATGTTCTGTCACCCTAAGTATAAAGATGAACCTCCACAATTCTGGTCTATCAAGCTACTGCTTACATATCCACCCTCATCTCATCTGATTGTCTCCACCTTCTGCTCCAGTGACATCTATTCCCTTCACCAGTTCTTGCTCACCAGGCCGCCTCCTGCCACCAGATCCTTGCACGATGCTGTTCTCTTTCCATGGAATGTTTTGTTTCCTTCTTTTCTAGTTAACTATAGCTCATTACTGCAAACCTTAGCTCAATTTTCAGTTACTTGGGACCTGTCTTCCCTATGTGGAAATACAACTAAAACTACAATGCAATGCCACTATGGAATGATTAAAATGAAGACAACTGGCAATACCAAGGGTTAGGAAGAAGGTGGAAGAACTGAAACTCTTGCACAATGCCATTAGAGAATGCAAATGATACAGCCACTTTGGGCCCAGATCCAGTTAACATCTGGTTGTTCTGATGAGTTTACAGCTTGTATGTTAGCTTCTTAACTTACAAGGAAACAGCTTAGGTCACCTTGGGTCTAGCTGAACGAATAGGTAATAAATGATGGCTTCCTAACGATAAGGCTATAAATAAATCAATCTTCTACTTTCCCAGTGAAGCATTAGTAGAAAAGAATTCTGGACTGTTTTAAAATATACTTTATTGATTTTTTTTTTACAGAGAGGAAGAGAGAGGGATAGAGAGTTAGGAACATCAATGAGAGAGAATCATCAATCAGCTGCCTCTTGCACACCCCCTACTGGGGATGTGCCCACAGCCAAGGTATATGTCCTTGACTGGAATTGAACCTGGGACCTTTCAGTCTGCAGGCCGACGCTCTATCCACTGAACCAAACCCCTTTCGGCAGAATTCTGGACTGGTTTAAACATAGACTCATTTAGGGATTAAGTTATTAAATATAGATTTAGGGTATTTCTTACTTTAGGGTGTACAATTCTATGACACTCATACTATTTTCAAAAATAATACTACCCACCATTTCAAACAATATTATTGAAACACCAAATGCATTATATTGTAAATGTTTTTGCCATAAAAAAGAACCATGTTTTAATCATCTAAGAATTTCCAGAGTCACTTGAGGCTACTGGAAAATTTAAGTCAAACCTTAAGCACTCATTTGTAAAACCTTAGGAATCATTACTTATTTATTCATCCTGTAAGTGTTTGTAATCACAACACAGCCACTTGCCCTGTTGCTTTTGAAAGTGATCTTTAAAGGTTGTTTATCCAGTGAAATCCAACACCATGTTAATTTTGTCTTTTTGTGATTCTTCTGACATGGCCCCTACAGGTGTTCCAAACCAGCTTTAACAGAGGATTTATTAGGCTAAAGTGTTTTCTCCAAACAGGATTCTTGGTTGTTCAATATAAAATCACTGTGAGGCCATCCCATACATGAGATGCTTTATAAAAATTTGAGTATAGCTGAAACCAGTTTGGCTCAGTGGATAGAGCATTGGCCTGTGGACTGAAAGGTCCCGGGTTTGATTCCGGTCAAGGGCATGTACCTTGGTTGTGGGCACATCCCCAGTAGGGGGTATGCAAGAGGCAGCTGATCAATGTTTCTCTCTCATTGATGTTTCTAACTATCCCTCTCTCTTCCTCTCTGTAAAAATCAATAAAATATATTTTTTTAAATGTGAGTATAAATCTGTACCTTTTATATTGGGGAATTATTCTTGATAAAATCCCTTCTGTATTGGGTCATGTATAAAAGGTTACAAGCTCCATGTGGGTTGGAGGAGGTCACTGGGGACAGGTAAATAAAAACATGATCTGTTCCCCGGGGTTCAGAGTGTGAGAGTTGGGCTAAAAGATAGGTGGATAGCTTCTCTGGGCAGCTTTCTCAGCATCTACAGTGACCTGGAATCTCTCTCATGTCCAAGTCCTAATCCTGAGCTCTGCCCTGCTGTCTATGAAGCAAGGCTCCCCATGGAAGACTTCACAACATAGAGCCACCCGAGGCACAGACCATTCAGCATGGGTCGGCCTGAGCTGGATGCCACCGCATCCCAAAATACTGTCGTTCTCCTTGAGTGTCACGCTGGGTAACAATGTAAGGAACAGGGAATAATCATGCTATACCTCAGCCTCCCCCAACCTCCCCTTGAAGCAAAAGAGAATGGAACTGAATGCCCCACCTGTCTCTCTTTTGAGCTAGTTACAAGGTTTGGCACAGATAAAAAGCTCGGATATTCACATTAGATACTAATGCAAATTAAGCTTTCTGAAACTTGAGCTACAAAGAATTATTTTTAGAAGGATATAAACCTATGAAGAAAAAGTAAGGGAGTCTGGCATCACTGGCACCCTCCTATGTACAAAACAGATTTCACTTGGCAATCCTTACCCAGCCCCATCCACAATCTCATGGTTTATTGCCCCCTGTGCTGTCCTTCCTATGCTATTTCATACTCTCTGTTTTCTTTCCTTTTCTTGGGTTTCTCTAACAATCATTCCGGCTTTTTTGCCTTATTTTTATTTCTTGAGTTTCTATTACACTCAAATGTAGTTCTAAATTTGATTCAACATTTTGGGAGCATTTTCAAAAATAACAATCATTCAACAGTACCAGGCATAAAACTCCCTCTGCCCAGTACCGCTCAGTGGCTGCTACAGTGAAATGTTCAAATGAGGTATGACATGGGAACTCCACGGCTATATTGAAAAGGTGATTTCCCATGAGTCCTCTCTCCGCTGAAGCCATTTAACTTGAAAACTGGCTCAGTATTTGAGCAAGTTCTGTTTTTCCTTCTATTCATGGTTTACACAGGCTGTACTTTTATGCCAATCATAAGTAGGAGCATGTTTAATTTGAAGCCTTTAGCTTTGTTAAATGGGGTTGAGGCATCCAATCTTGAGCTAGAACAGGGGTGGGCAAACTTTTTGACTCAAGGGCCACAATGGGTTGGTTCTTAAACTGGATGGGATGGCTGGAACAAAAGCAACCTGACCATGCTGGCACTCTCACCTTGGGCTGCTGGTGAAGGAGCGGAGGGGAGAGCAAGAGCAAGAGAACCCTCCGTTCTTTTGGCTCTGCGGGGCGGACAGAACAGCCGAACGGGTCGTAGTTTGCCCACAGCTGAGCTAGAATGATAAGGGGGAAGCAAAACTAAATGACTGAAGTTAGTTTAAAAAAATATGTGCCTGTAAAAGTTTCTTAAAAGATCACTCACCAAGAAAACTTGCTAATTTAGGACAATTTAATGGAACTAGAGCTCAAGGGATAAAAGGCATTCTTGAGTTTTACATTATTAGCAAATGTCAGCTGGGCAGCATAAGTGCTTACCTAAGGTGAGTGACTCACAGACTTATTAGAGCCAGACTGCTCAGATTTTCTGACTGCACACACAATGGTTTTTCTAACTACACAGAACAGCACCATCTTAACTCATTAAATGCATGCGACTTGCTCATCTGTCAAAGGTTTTGAGATATAGGAGTCAATGTCTTTTAACAATTGCCTATCATTAGTGACAGCCTTCAAAGAGAGGAACAGTTGTGATAAAGGAGATATCCTTCAATTATTAAGACTTGGAGGCA
The DNA here is from genome assembly GCA_963924515.1 of Vespertilio murinus. NCBI lineage: Eukaryota > Metazoa > Chordata > Mammalia > Chiroptera > Vespertilionidae > Vespertilio > Vespertilio murinus. The sequence continues at coordinate 16,425,873 of OZ004715.1, forward strand.
CATTGTCAAGATACTAAAATCCTTGACAATCATCTAAAATAATCTTTCTAAACTGACTTGTCTCTCTTCCCATCCACTGCCACTTTTGATTCCAGCCTATGATCACCAGTGCAGCAACTAGAATTCCAGTTATTGAGAGACCAGATTGAGAATTATTATTATACTTCGTATTTTTTATAACAATGCATTTACCTACTGATGATGGCCTTCAGTTTGCAGGAAATATGATTTGACTGTATTTGTTATGCTCTGTGCTCAATATGTTTGTTCTACTGCAACCATCTGTGCTTGCTGTAATTATGCCATCCACCCAGTTAAACACTGAAAAACAGGCCTTCTAAAACTTCAAATCTACCTGCATGGTAAGGTGAAGATGATTCTTTGTGAGCTTCCATTTAAAAGGGAAATGATTGGCTCTGACTCAGAGGCACTAAGTTTAGTGCTACTTATTAAAAGTGCCTTTTATCTACCTTAAAAGATAAAGCACTGTTCTTGACACAGTATTAACAAGCTGTCTTCCTATTTCTTTCTTATCTGCTGTCATATAGATATTCATCTTTAAATGCAAAGGTATCTGATCAATCAAATAGCTAAAGTCAAGATCGTTATTAAGTGCGCTGCTCTCTTAGAACATTATAGGGAAAATGCTCCAGATGAGCCAGTGCTCTAGGGGAAACATGAACTTCAGTTTCCTCTTAAATTTTAAGTAATGTTGATGGTAGAGTCATTAAAATGGCAGAATTTTCTTTCCTTCCCCTTTCCTTTTTTGTATGATGAAAGCCTTGCTTAAATTTTGGGAAGACATAACCTGGGTTATGTGGGGTCTATGTGGAAACAAAGACTTTTTATTAATAGCCAGAAGAGAAATGAGTCATAATTCAGTTTAATTCTCACTTTAGAGGTTTGGGAACATAGGACAAAAAAGAGAGTCAAATGGTAAATGACAGGGTCACCATCCCAACATAGATATAGCAAAGTGTATATTCCAATACTGGCGGCAGCAATCTCTCTTATCCCATGAGCTCTTCTGTAATGGGACCCTACCACTCCCCAGCAAGACTTGGAGTCTAACTCTCCTTTTCTTAAACCTGAACTGGCTGTAGTGACTCACTTGCAACCATTAAAATGCAGTGAGAATGATACTGTGTGGCTTCTAAGGCTAGGTCAGAGAATCCTTTTAACTTTTGCCTTGATCTTCTCAGAACCCAGAGATATTAGGGTATCTAATTAGATGATGTAAATAAAATGCTTAGTGAAGGGTTAGCCATTATCAATATTTATTACTCAAGTTGGCCAAGACAATTGGAGTGAAACAGAATACTCCTAATGCAGGCAATTTAGGATGCAAACAATGTCAAAAAAGAGGGAGGAATGAAGAAAGGGAGGGAGAGAACAAATATGAGGAAGAGGAGGGAGGAGAAGGGAGGAGGACATAAGGGGGGGACAAAAATGGGAAGGAAAAGAGAAAAGGAAGAAGTGGGGGAGGTTAGGGGAAGGAGTCAGACAAGATTAGGACACAAGAACTCATATGGATCAAATTCAAGAATAATTAAACTAGACAACACTTAAGAGAAATTAGAGATAGTAACTTACTGAAGAAATTTGCTATGGAAACTGAATACAAGGTGAAAATAATCCATAACCCAATGTTGACAAAAAATTTTTTTTAATTGCATATAGTGCTAGTTCACATTTAACCAAAAGTTTCTAGTAAGATAAAAATGGTCCCTAATCATGACCATCTTATATAGCATTCACCTTTATTCCAACCTTCCCAATTCTTTAGACAACCTGTGGAATTTCCCCTTTTCTCAAGATGACATAGGAGCACCTGAAAGGCTTCCATAAATCCAAGAAGAACACAGAAGTAGCAGAGAGCAATCATATCTTGAAGAGACTTCAGCACATGGGAGATAATTTAGTACTGACCTACATAGACCAATGGCTGATGTCCTGATGGAATGATGGACATAACAAAGGATACCAGAATGGGCAAATTAGGTTAGAACCCCATTCCTGATTCATCGGCAATATGTCTCTGAGGCCTGACAAATTCTGGCAAAAAAAAAAAAAAAGATTGACTATATTGACCATGATTAAATTTCTTCTATCCTAGTGGAATGGGCATGGCCGGAGGTGGGTGGGAATCACAATAGAAATTAAGTGAAATCCTCCCAAAATAAAGTCATGTTTCTGATACACTTAAGTGACTGCTCCCACTGCACTAACTTTCTTTGGAGCCCACCCTTATAGAAAACATTATACTTAATATTGATGTTCTAATCACAGAGTATTTCATGTGATTGAAAATCACAAGTATCACATTTATGATTGTTCCAAACCTACAGTTCTCAACCTAAGATGATTCTCCTCTCCTCCTTTGCTCCCACAGAAATTGGTCAGTGCCCAATGACATTATTAGTTGTCACAACTGGTGGAGGAAGGTGCTACTGGCATCTGTTGGGTGGAAGGTCAGAGGTGTTGTTCAACCTCCCACAATCCACAGGGATACCTCCCACAACAAGAATTATCCAGTTTAAAATATCATTACCACTGAGGCTGAGAAAGACTATTCTAACAACCAACCTCCTACAATAGCTTTCCTTGGGCATGAGTTGGTATAATAGAGGCTTATGTGCACAAATAAAAGTATCTTAATGCCAGATTCCTGCTTCATTTCTTCCATATTCAAGTCATATTACATGTTACACAGTACTACCACTTAAAAAATATTAAAAACTACAGGTAGGCCAAAACTGGTTTGGCTCAGTGGATAGAGCGTTGGCCTGCAGATTGAAAGGTCCCTGGTTCGGTTCCGGTCAAGGGCACGTACCTTGGTTGTGGGCACATGCCCAATGAAGGATGTGCAGGAGGCAGATGATTGATGCTTCTAACTCTCTATCCCTCTCTCTTTCTCTCTGTAAAAAAATCAATAAAATATATTATAAAAAAATTACAGGTAGGTGACTCCTGTGTCACCTAGACTAAATTTGCCCTTGCTAAACTCCAATCTGTCCTCACTTATTCATTCAACCAACAACTAGCGCGCACCTATTTTCCTCTGAAAGATCTTATGGGAAGATCATTGAAGAAATGGACACACTCCAAATTTTTCCATAAATAGATTTAGAGAAAAGTCTGAAATAATAATCCATTAGGGTCACTTAAGCTGTGGTAGGAGGGAAAAATTATATGGCTAGATTAAATTATGGTAGTCAAAATGACTTGAACTGGTCAAAGTTTATCATCTGTACACTCTGCCGTGTGTTCTCACTCTATGTGCTGGTCCACTGACTTCTTGAAATGGCTTTCAGTTTATATTCATGTGTATTTAGTTTTAAAGCACTAAATCTATATGACCAGAAAGAAAAACTATCACCCCCATAGAGCATATAGGGAAATAAAGGGCTTTTAGCAATTTTCTTGACTACATCAAGTGGGAGGCTATGGGAACCAGCCTCATTTTGCTGACAGTGTCTAAACATTACAGTAGATGAATTCTTCACATCGGTTTGGAATTTATAGCAGATCCTATGAAGACATTTCCCATGATGCCTGGTTCAGGAAAAAAAAAAATCTCTTAGTACATGTAAATGAGGGAGGGTGTCAACCAACCCTGCCACTGTGAAGATGAAAGGATGCATTTTATTTCACAGTTGTTTTAACAAGTTGTAAAGATAATGTGCTTTCCCATGAAAGATTCCATTTCTGGAAAGTACAAAGTATTTCTCACACCTCCCCATGAAACACACTGTCATAAGAAATTCAGAATGGGCTAAAAAAAAGAAACCCATGAGTGTGAAATTATTTGTATTTATGCATGTTTCATTCCCTCTGGTGCTTTTTTTTTATTTAATGTAAGTTACTGTGGTCAGTATTAATGGGTGTGTTTGAGGTGAAGTCACGTTGCCATATGAATTTTTTCTCTTGCTACAGAATTTCGAGTTTTCAGCATTCTATTTGCTTATAGTCATACTCTCAAAGTATGGGGGGGGGGGATTGACTGACAGAAACCGGTTTGGCTCGGTAGTAGAGCGTTGGTCTGCGGACTGAAGGGTCCCGGGTTCGATTCCGGTCAAGGGCATGTGCATTGGTTGCGGGCACATCCCCGGTGGTGGGCGTGCAGGAGGCAGCTGGTTGATGTTTCTCTCTCATTGACATTTCTGGCTGTCTATCTCTCTCCCTTCCTCTCTCTAAAAATATCAATAAAATATATATTTTAAAAACAAGATTGACTATACTCTCAAAGTCAGAGTTTTCAAGACAATAGAACACAAAATGTGAGTAGGTCCTGACTATAAGCATTTCAAATTCGTTTGTGTATAAACAAGGCTCTTTCCCTGAATGTGTCACACTCGTAGAGAAATGCAAAAAGGAAATAGAGATGATCTGATCTTTTAGAAGCTCCGTAAAGACAAACAGGAAGAGTAACAGAGACAAAGTTAGAGAAATATAACCAAAGTAGGGGTGGGAGTGAGGGTTTTGTTCTGAATAATTATTCCTATGATAATATCCAACTTAAAAAATAAAACAAATGTAATAGTATCTGATGTCATTCGAAACTAATTAGACTTAAATTTAAGACCTGAAACCATAAGATTCCTAGCAGGAAACATAAGCCGTAAGCTCCTTGCCGGTTTTTGTTTGTTTTTGTGGAGTTATTTTTTTTATTTTTATTTTTTTCAACAAAGGCAAACATAAAGAAACCAGGCTATCTAAAACTAAAAAGCTTCTAGATAGCAAAGGAAATCAACAATAAAATGAAAAGGCAATCTACTAAAGAAAATATTTGTAAACCATACATCTGATTATCCAAAATTACATAAAGAACTCATACAACTCAATAGCAAGAAAAACCAAATTTCATTTATAAAATGGCATAGGACCTAAATAGGCATTTTTCCAAAGATGACAACACTCAACCAACTGAGCCACACCAGCCAGGGCTACACCAATTATTTTATGTGTCTGGTCAGTGAGATCTCAACCTGAGGAAGACATGAAGGAGATTCTAGAACAAATAATAGCAGCTATTATTATTATTTGGGAACCCTAACCATGTACCAGACTGTACCAGATACATTACAAACAATATCTTATTGGATCTATGGAATCAACTTCATCGTTGATTTTTAGATGTACTCATCATATTGTTTATGTACAAAAATAATCAAATTTTTCCATTTTATGACCACATACTTTGTGTATCACCATTTGTGTAGATTAATTTTCTCCTAGATATAAGATAAACTGTCTCATTTTCCCTCCAAACTTAAAGAGAAAGAACTCTAAATCACCTCAAACACTTCGAAGCTCACTCATTAGGAAGTCAAAATATGCCAGCCTTCAGAAGCAATGATACAGGACATGTTCCTATTCAGGCCTTTTATGTGTAATAAGACAGTTTAAATTGAAATCAGTGTATCATTCACGTTTCTGATGTGGAGATGTGAGCAGCTAACAGTCTGGGCAAGGAGAAGTCCTCTGTTACCCGGTATTTCTGAACCTGGCTAATTATCTGAATTCATGCGGAGCTTGTTAAAAATACTCATTCTGTTGCCCTATGCAAGACCTTCTGAATCAAAACATCTGGGTGTGAGACCAAGAAATCGTTTTTTAAACACTTCCCAGGTGACTCATCTTGTCAGATTTGAGAACCACTTTCTTGGCAATTAGAAACAAACCACTTTAAAAATCAAAGTGGATTTCCTACATGTAGATAATATTTTAGAATGCTCATATCAGCCGGGAAGATCAAACATATGCAGCAAGACACTTTTGAAGTGCTTTCGATTTCCATTTCAGTGTGTAGCTCTGCCAATTTAGTCCAGAACAAACATGGAGACACGCAGATATTTACTCTGTCCAAGTTGGAAACGGAATGAAGCTTAATTATTATTTTCCCCACTGGCGTTACCTTTGTGTGTGGTGTTGGAACTGTTTGTCACTGCTTCTCAGTGTGGGATTCCCAGTCCAACTTGGGTGATGTCAGTCTTGCCTGCCCTATTAACATTGTAGCCTCCTGCTTCCTTTACTTGGAATGAATGATCTCTCTCTCTCTCTCTCTCTCTCTCTCTCTCTCTCTCTCTCTCTCTCTCTCCCTAAAATGATGCTTATTTTCACCGGCTACTAGATCAAGCTTCAATGCTCTGACCAACTTCGTGCCACAGTGATTATTTTCAGCACTTGAATTCATTCTGTTGCTTATATTTGCCTTAGATAGACTTGAATCCTAGGTATGAGTCTGGTCTTCTCTATAGATTATGAAGTCCACCAAGGACATACCAGTTTCTTTGATATTGTTTGTAGGCTAGAAGCACTAATTTCCAGAACAGGCATAGGTAAGAGCTTGATGTGTAGGTGGACAAATGGGTGGGTGGAAGAATAACATTAAGGTTTTCTTAATGCTCAATTGGATTTTTGAGCAAGCTGCTAACATGTCATTGGTCAATTTAAGACCAAGTAAAGAAACTTGTGCACCTGACCTTTTTTAAAATTCTCATCTGAGTCCATGATTAGAGAAAAAGAGGGAGAAAAAGAGAGAAGGAGAGAGGAGGAGAAACATTGATGTGAGAGAGAAACATGGATCGGTTGCCTTCTGTTCACTCCTTGACTGGGGATCAATCCACAACCCAGGTATGAACTTTGGCAGGGAGTCAAACTGACAGGCAACCTTAGGCTGCATGGGACACTACTAAACCAACTGTCATTCTGGCCAAGCATACTTGACCTCTTTGAGCCTCATATTCCTTACCTAGAAAATAGGGAAAGACGAGGAAGGACAAAGTAATTCTTAAGGTTCTTTCTAGTCTTATATTAATAGAATGTAGCTAAAATTGGAAGGAGAAATCCCCCAATGTTTGGCTTTGCTTTTGAAAGTGTTTTAAAATCACACAAATAACAATAAATGCAAATGATATATATACACAGCCCACTCCCTGCCTTCACGGTTTGTTCAAATGTTACCTTCCCAATGAGATGTTCTCTGACCATCTCTCTACAGCTTTCCCCTTGCCTTCTTTATTTTTCTCTAGAACATCATCACCATCTGATATTATACAATTTGCCTCTTTATTATGCTTATTGCTTCTTTCTCCTCACTACAGATATGGAGTCTGTTGGAATAAGGCAGTAAAGCCTATCAAATGCGATCCTTAAGGTTTTCTTTATGCCTTTGTCCTTTGGCCCTCAGTATTGGAACCCTATCTTATAGGGGAAAGAAAGGGGTAAGTATCCCTAAGAAAACCTTTACCTGAAATAAGGCTATAAAAAGCAATCTGCCAGAGGGTCATGACCTAGCCCTTTGGACTGGCAGAAGGTAAGAGGGGCTACTGGAATCAGACAGCCTGGCTTTTATAAAATAAGAAACAGCTTTTGACGTCAGTGCTGTCCCTGAACTGAACTGCTTCAAGGTTCAACTTGGGTTCAGTTAAATTATCCCTTCCTTCCTGCTTCTCTCCCTTCCACTGCTTCCCCTAACCCTGACACCGCAGTCATTCCACTCTGACCTTTACCAGACAGAGTAAGGCAAACAAGCATATTTTCCACCCCCCTTCTAAGCCTTCTGGAACAAGACTTATCCCAACCCACAATCCCCAAAAATGTCAAGAGAGACCTCCTGAAGAAAGGTCAGCTGTGGTGGGGTCGGGGTGGGGATCCCTTGGAGACTCGAGCTGTGGAATGCCTAACAGTTCAAGGGTGTTCAGCAGTGAACCCACAGAAAGTGTGAATGTGGACTTTGCTCTTGCCAATCAAGAGACTCCCAATGATAAGGGGATGACCTGAAGCTAGAGATTTTAAAATAATTCTCTGAATTTAGAGCTGTTTACTAGTGCCACGCTATTTGAATTTTTATGCTGATCACAATTACCCAGTTTTATTTGTGAGGAGGGTGTAGGGTAAGAGAAGAGAGACTTAAAGTCATGATTATTTGAAGTTGGATTGTTGATATGGTAAAGTTTTGGGACACTTTCAATGTGAAAAAAAAAGAAATATAATTGTCTTAAAAGAGAAAACTGCTCCATTAACTCAGTCACAAAATTGTGGCCTTTTCTATCAGTCTTTCTAGCCCTCATCCATATACCCATGGTCTTTTTCTTAAAGTCATAAAATTTGAGAGATATCATTTTGTAGTTAGCCAGATACACCCAGGGTTAAGTTAGTTGCTCAAAGACACCAGACTGTGATAAAACCTGCATTTAGTTTCCCTGTTACCAGAAACTTCATAACAGGTTGTACGGTTTCTTTGGGCAAATAGATTTCATTTCATTGGTTTTAACTCTGAAGCAAATTCAAAATTACTGGAACTATCACATCTTGAGAAAACCAATGAAGGGCTACTACTTGCTATAATTAGGATTTTATTTTAATATTATCTTTTATGAGTAAAAAATCCATAACATGAAAACATGGAATTGATAAATAAGAATTTGGAAAGCATTTAAGGAAGAAGGGCATTATTCACACGAGCAAACTACCTTTGGCTAGATTGGGAGTAGGCATATCAAATGCTTAGAAGGTCAGGCTGGTAATAAATGTATGAGTTACACAGGATTAAAGAGATAAAAAGGTCAGCTTCTGGAAATGTTGCCCTTACAGCAAACCACATTTTTTAACTTCTTTTAAGATCTCCAAAAGCTGGATATAATAGTGATGATGATAGCATTAGAGAAGCACCAAGGTATACAGGAATTGAGGGACCAAGGAGGAACCCCACTGAGGCAAGGCCGCTATTCTACATCAATTTCCTACGCAAGGCATTCAAACACTTAAGCAGTGCCCCGAGGAGCTTAAACAATGAGAAGTCATATATGCCCTTATCCTCCCGTTACCTCTAAACCCCCCACTCATGCCCTAACCCCCCCTGCTGCACATATGTAATACCTTAATAAATATTTTTTTTTAAAAGATGAGAAGTCAGAAACACAACCTGATAGCATTCACCATTCTCACAAGATTAAATCCAAGTTCAGAGCTGCTTGGATTCCTTGCCCGCACAAGGCCAAGCTCCTGAAGTATATAGTAGGCGAAATGAACTTACTGTTATACAACTCGGAGTGGTAGTGATCTATAGTTAGAAGGAATGGGTAGGGTCAGGAGGACACAAGGTGGGTTTCTACACAAAAGTAACAAAATTATAGGGGGTGAAAGGAATTGTTGCAAACTGCTAAAGTGTGTGTGGCCCAACTAAAGGCATTCCAATTCACTTCTTAAAAACTCTTTATTTATCCAAACAAAACATTAAAAATATATTTTTATTGATTTCAGAGAGGAAAGGAGAGGGGAAGAGAGAGAAACATCAATGATGAGAGAGAATCATTGATCAGCTGCCTCCTGCACACCCCCAACTGGGGACTGAGCCTGCAACCCTGGCATGTACCCTTGACTGGAATTGGACCTGGGACCCTTCAGTCCACAGTCAGAAACTCTATCCACTGAGCCAAACCAACTAGGGCTAAACAAAACATTTTTATGAGTCATGTTCCAGCCTGTGGGTCGAGGTATCTGTATATGACATTTCAAGATTCAACTAAAATGAGAGTATAGAGCATTTTATATGCCGAAAGCTGTGTGATTGCTTATACATATTTTATTATTTTAACAAACTCAAGAAAAACTTGTGAGTTACACATAGGATGGTCAGTATAATTACCCAACTTCAGTAATGTGTCCAAGGTACCACCTAGGTATGTGCGTGGGCAAAGAATCAAACTATGACCATCTGACCCCAACTTCTGACCACCCTCTACCATAAAGATACAACACAGTACAAAGCATCACAGAGCTTCAAGTTATTAGGTCCAAAAACAAAAATAAAGCATCTTTGACTCCTAAACCAAAGAGAAAAATGTGACTTTTGAGAATTATATATTTTGTGCAGTGGGCACTTGAAGTTTACTAAACTAGCAATTATTGAAACTTTTAAAAAAATTTCTCCTCCCCCTCACCTACTTTTTCCCCTAACAAATGCATGAACTACTTTTTAAAAAATACCAGTGTAGTTTTAGTTCCCAGAGTCGAGTCCCACATTTAAAAGGGCGTCCTTTATTAGTTACCCCTCATGACTTACTCTGGCTTGGGTAAGATCAAAGGGCAAATGTAGCAATTTCCTTTGCTTTTCTATTTGGAATCATCAGACGACTCGGGCCCCATGCCCTTTCCCTTTATTGCTGGTTTCTACAGCACCCTTGCCTGTATGGTATATTTTTTAAGCTTGGCAGATGCTAGAAGTTTAAAGCATAAATCAATTTCTGGGTTGAAAAGTCACAGTTGCTTTCAGGATTCCTTGCGATATTCATACTCATTCTTATTCTGAAGACATGAAAAATAAAGAGCAGACAAATACTATGGATTATTACTAAATATTACATGGGAGGACATTGAACCCCTGACCTTCCACTTCCACATCAGGACTTCCAGTACATAAAATCATTTGGTTTGGTTGGAAAAAAGTCTCACTAGTTAGTGAGTTTATAAGTCAAACAAGTGCTTCAAACAGCAAAACTCAAAACAGAACTCTAAGGTGTAATGACTGCCTCTTGAGTAAGAATGGTCTCAAACAGAGGAGCACAGGAATAAAAATCCATGTTCAAAACCTATTATTTTTTAAATATATACGTTTATTGATTTCAGAGAGAATGGGGAAGGGGGAGAGATTGAAACATCAATGATGAGAATAAAAACACTGGGTATCAACTCAGATGCCCACAACTCAGGCATATGGCCTGACAGGGAATCCAACTGTGACCTTCTAGTCACAGGTGGAGTCCTGCCAGCCGGACCTATGATCATTTTTCGTTCACCTCATTGCCTAAGATGAATTTGTAACAAGCCTTCATTAAACCAGAAGTGATCACACACTGAATCGTTTTTATGGTTATTTCTTTCTGTCTCATCATTTTTTAAAAGGCTTTTTGGAACAGTTTTGGATTCACAGAAAATTTGAGAAAAACACAGCCATTTCCCATACACCTCCAGCCCCTGTCTTCATAGCCTTCTGTGAAATCCTCCCTCCTCACAACTAGTGGGCGGAGTTACCACATTACTGGCATCTGCCACAGAGACAATGAGCCACCAAATCAGCGCATGCCTAAGTTCCCTGGAGCCCACCCCTTCCTGTTCCTCTCCTCTAGCTCCCCCAACCCTCCACATGCTGCTCTCTCCATCTCTGTCTGTGGAGGCAGCCTGGCTGGGTCCTTTCTCCTCTCCCCTCTCCTTTAACTGATTTCTCTACCTCCTTAATGAGTCCCACTCATTATTGGGGAATAAACTTTCCTTTAATATGTCTTGATGGTTTCTGATTCATTTCCTGCACCTCAAACCTTACACCTTCTATAATATCAGCATTCTGCATGAGAGGGTTACGTTGGTTATAGATGGTGCAACAACACTGAGACATTATAACCACCCAGAGTCTACAGTTTACCTCAGGGTTCACTCTTGGTGTTACCCATTCTATGCATTTGGAAACATATATAATTACATGTACTCATCATTATGATATCATAGAGTATTTTCACTGATCTAAAAATTCTCCATGTTCCTCCTACTCACCCTTGCCTCATCCCCAGCAACTACTGATGCTTTTACTGTCTCCATAGTTTTGCCTTTACTGGAGATGACATGTAGTTTGTATGTATGCAGCACTTTTAAGACTGGCTTCGTAGTGGTATGCATTTAAGGTTTCTTCCCATTTTAACATGTTTGATAGCTCATTTTTAAAGTAAGACTACTTTTCCAAGGCTTGAATGTGCTACAATTTATTTATCCATTCAACTACTGGAAGACATTATGGTTGCTTCCAACTTTTGGAAATTATAAATAATACTGCTATAAACATTAATGCTCAGGTTTCTGAATGGACATAAGTTTTCAACTCCTTTGGGCAGATAATAGGGAGCACAATTGCTGGATCATAGGGTAATAATATATTTGGTTTTATAAAACACTGCCAAACTCTTCCAAGGTGCCTGTATCATTTTGCATTCCCAACAGCAATAAATGAGAGTACCTGTTGCTCCACATTCTTGCCAGCATTTGGTGTTGTCAGTGTTCTGGATTTGGCCATTCTTGTCATGATATCTAACTACTGTTTTTATTTGCATTTCCTGATGACATAGAATGTATAAAATTTTTTATATGCTTATTTGCTTTGGTATATCTCCTTTGGTAAGGTGCCTGCTAAGACCTTTAGTCCATTTTTAAAATTGATTTGATAAGTCTCTTACTGTTGAATGGTAAGTGTTCTCTGTATATTTTGAATAACAGTCCTTTATCAAGTATGACTTTTGCAAATATTTTCTCCCAGTCTGTGGCTTGTCTTCTGATTCTCTTGACACTGCCTTTCATGGAGCAGACATTTTAAATCTCAATAACATCCAGGTGAATAGAATAAATTACATTCACCAGTTAAAAAACAGAAACAAAAGAAATTTTTTAAGCTAGGGATAATTTGATTTTTAAAAATCAGGCTTGTAAATTAAGGGAATACTTAAGATTCCCATGGTGGGGAGGGGGTCCTGAAACCATATAAAAGGAACCACAAAAAAGAGGATTTTTCTCTTTAAATAAGAGAAATGAGCCAAAACAACAGTGTTCCATAATTAACTGAATACATAAAGGTATCTGGATAGCAGTCTTTACAATTGCACCTGCTCTTTCTCCCCCACCCCACCTCTGAATTTGCAAGACCTAAGAAAGCATGTATTACTTTGTGTTGAGATTAGATGGGGCCAGTCTAAAATTCATATTCTAGAAATAAAGTAAAGCACCAGCACCTTAAATTTTTAAAACTACCAGAATCTCTAAATCATTGCACCCATGTGACAGTAGAAATTTTGTAGTTGACATCTGTTGTTTTGACTTCTCAGCATCCTGTCTCTCTTTTGGAAATATAACACCTCTTTTTTCCCCTGTGTAAATTGTCTCTCTGTCATTCCACTGTTTGAAGTCTGATCTCCATTGCCACTGAACTGGTTGGGTGACCCTTTACCCTAGTTACAGATCTCAGGAGTGAGTTCAAGATTCAAGTAGAGCTAGTCAAAATATTTTCTTGGATTAATGTGGCCTTTGGGGGGGGGTGGGCTTGACTCCCTGTCTTCCCCTCTAGTTTTCCTTGCATCAATGGCTACAAATAAGTAATTCTGGAACTGTCTAGGGCCATCTTTGCTACATGTGAAGAGAATATCCCTGAAACTGAAATTCACACAAGAGAGTTAAGAGATGGAGTGAGAAAGAGGCATACCGATTGCCATGACTAAAGTCCAATCTCCCTCTTAGTGAGATTGACCATAAGAGCTAATAGAGTCCTCTGTGCTTAAGCAAGCCTAAGTTGCATGCTAATGAATTCAACCAGAAGAGTTCTGGGTACCGGCATCCTCACTTTTCCACTTTCTTGTTGGTTCTCAGTTTGCACACTACAGTCCAAGGAACACCCTGTTTCCTTCTTCTCTGCCTGTGTCTGACAATTTGATGTCATGAACTACTGACTATAAGCATGTACAAAAATACCCATATGTAGACCTTGATTCCTTAACTGGTCTGCCTCATAGCCCAATGTCCATTGGCAGTGGGCTAAAAGCAATAAGAACTCACTGGTGTTGCGAAGGTCACATGAGACATTCTCCCAAAGGCATTAGCAGAATCTAATGCCTCATGGAAATAAATCACTTTTATGCAAATGTGTAGGACAGAAAACGGTTTTGGAGACATTTGTGTGTGTGACATAAGGTACGTTTTTAAAAAACACACACATTTTATTGAGTTTTTACAGAGAGGAAGAGAAAGAGGGATAGAGAGTTAGAAACATCGATGAGAGAGAAACATAGGTCAGCTGCCTCTTGCACACGCCCCACTGGGGATGTGCCCACAACCAAGGCACATGCTCTTGACCAGAATCGAACCTGGGACTTTCAGTCCACAGGCCGACGCTCTATCCACTGAGCCAAAACAGTTTAGGCAAAGGTAAGTTTTTATAACATGACTGACAGTACACTACAGGTTACACAATAATGCAAGACAACACATCTAATTTTACATGATGGGATGAACATTTGGCAAAAACATAAGGACTTATATCTCTAATATATTACATAATTCTGAATAATATTACAATCTGTTGATGTATCGTAGGACAGTTAGAGCTCTGGTTATGAGCATGTTGTTTAATATCTTTAATCCAGCTTTTCTCAATTGTAGGGTGAGAATAATACTGGTGAACTTTACAATATAATACAATCAGACAAGTGGAAGCTCCCAGGCAGGCTATCCAACATGCAGTAGGTGTGTATAAATATTACTTTTAAAGAATATAGCACTTCAAATTTTTAGAAATGTTATGACAATATCTGAAAGAATCTGGATTTTTTTTTCAAAAAATACTAAAACTTTCAAGTTTAAACAGACATGTATAAACTAGTTGAGTTTCTAGCAAGTGTAAAGAAAACCCCCTAGAACAGTGGTCGGCAAACTCATTAGTTAACAGAGTCAAATATCAATAGTGCAATGATTGAAATTTCTTTTGAGAGCCAAAAACTGACTTCTGCGCATGGGCACGAAGATTCAATCACACTGTGCATGCACGCCTGCACAAGGTATTTTGTGGAAGAGCCACACTCAAGGGGTCAAAGAGCCGCATGTGGCTCGAGAGCCACAGTTTGCCGACCACTGCCCTAGAAGAAAGAATGAAAGAACCTACGTAAAGCTAGAGTGGCTCTCTCCAGAAAACTGTAGAAACATAAGGGATACTAAATAGATATACTTCTTAGGACAAAAGGTGAGGAACAGACAAGTATGTGGCCTAAAGCCAATGAAAGCCTTGGCCTTCCAATGGTTCTCCTGAACACAAAAAAGAATATTATAAAATCTCCATTTTTAAACATAGCAAGGAAAGTTACGTCTCAGTGATAAAAAATGAAAAGGAAAAAAAAACCTACTGTGAAATATACAATACCATAATTGTGCCACATGCATAATGGGCTTAAACTCAGTGGTATAAATCCCACGTTAACAAAACTGATTGAAGAACTTTTCTATAACTCACACTCCTAGGGCCCCAGAGCACAGAGGGCAACAAAGAAAAAAACAAAACTCACAAATCAAAAGGAAATGAATCCCCATGAGAGAAAGTTGACAGAGGGCAACCAGAGGGCAAATTACTACCCAATGAGCTAAAAATGTTCTGTGAGCATCTGAAGTATGTTGATGTGTGAAAGGCTAAAAATGAAGATCAAAAAACACACTTTTTTTTAAATCGAATTTATTGGCGTGACATTGGTTAGTAAACTTATATTGGCTCTAGGTATACAACTCTAAAAGACATTATTTGCATAGTGCACTGTGTGTCCACCACTTCAAGTCAAGTCTCCTTCCATCACCATTTAGCCCTTCTTACCCTCTTCCTCCTCCTTCTACCCCCTTCCCTCTGGCAATCTCCGTACTGTTGTCTGTGTCCATGGATCAAGTTAACGAAGGAAAAAGAATATGCCAGTTTTAAAAGAAAGTAAAACCTCTAAAAATAAAAGGCACCTGAACCCCAGATGGCATGGCTCAATGGGTGAGCATAGACCTATGACCCAGAAGGTAACAGTTTGATTCCTGGTCAGGGCATATGCCTAGGTTGTGGGTCCAGTCCCCAGTGTGGGGCGTGCAAGAGACAACTGATCAATGATTCTCTCTCGTCATTGATATTTCTACCTCTCTCCCTCTCCCCTTACTCTGAAAAAAAATATATATATATATGTGTGTGTGTGTGTATGTGTGTTTGTGTATATATATATATATAGATGTAGATATATAGATATATAGATATATGTGTGTATATGCATGTATGTATACACACATGGCATCTGAATACAGAAGAATATTTATTAACTACACTGGTGTTAGACAAAATACACTATGAAGTTAAATACATTAATGATAAAAAAAACTATATAATGATAAAATGAACCATTTACTAATAAGCTAAAATAATTCAGAGCTTATTTGCATTTAACATAACATGAGAATAAGAAAATTATAAAAACTCTGTTAAAAAGTTAGATGTAATGCATACTTGTAGAACGCCATTCAATGCTTAGAAAATCTACATTTCATATGTGTAGATAGAATGTATTAAAAATTCCCCCTAATACCCTTATATCAAGAGTGTATAGCCTAATAATTTTATCATTCATTTCAATTAAATTAGAAATACAATGTCAATGGAATAACAAAAAAAGAAAAATCCACATATTTAGCCATCTTAAGATATAGTTTTATAAACCAAACATTGCATCATACTAGAAATTTCACATGAGAATAAAAATACTACAAGTAATAATCCACAGGCTATTCAGTCAAATCTACAGCTTTAAATGTATATAATAGAAATAGAAATAAGAAATGAGAAATACCAAAAAGTCAATGACATTGTTTTTCAACCCTGAAATTGGGGGGGGGGGGGATCATACAAAAAAAAAACCCTCACAGAAAGTAAATAAAAGAAAACAAGTAAAAATTAAATTTAAAAAATAATCAACAGTGAAAGTGGGCAAGAGATATCTCTGGGGGCCGCAAATGCCATTCATGAGGACTCCACCCTTATCACCTCCTAATACAGTCACATTGGGGTTAGGATTTTCATATATGAATTTGGGAGAACACAAATACTTGGTCTATAACAATATGACTGTCCATTTAGAAACTAAATAAAATATGCAGCTAGACTATTAGAAAGAAGGTGATTCAGCAAGGCTGCTGGTACAAGACCAACATACAGACAATTATATTCCTATACTGTAGGATCTGGCAATTAGGGAAAAAAATTAAATAACCCCATTTACAATAACAATAGACTATGAAGTGTTTAGCAACCAGCCTAACAAAAATGCCCAAGACATGTAAGAAGCAAATTTTAAAACACTAATGAATCATCCCTTCCCCCCAAACACACACACACACACACACACACACACACACACACACAATAACACCTCAAATAGATGGAAAGCTATACTATGTTTCTGATGAATACAAATGAAAATATTCAATATGTAAAGATGTAGGTTTTTCTTAAATTAGTTTATAATGCAATGTTGTTCATAACTAAAATCATATCAGAGATTTCTTGGATGGCTGTCAAATTAATTTGAAAGTCATAAAGAAGAATAAAAGGTAAAAACAAATATGAAAACTTTAAAGAAGAGTAAAAATGAGATTGGACTAAAGATGTTAATATCAGAGCAATAATCAGGGTGGTACTGATACAAAGCTAGCATGAAATGAAATCAAACTGAATACAAAAAACAAACAAACAGGAAACAGAAAAGACCGGTGTATTTAAACTTGGCATATGAGAGAAATTTAAAAAGATAGCAAATCAGATCCCATTCTGACATTAAGAATTCCAGATAGATTAAAAAACATAAAAACAAAACCTTATAATTATAAATGTATAAGTCCATTTATGATGTTGGATTAAGATTTCTAAAAATAAGAGAAAATTCAACAATAGTAAAATGGAGAACTTATATATGACAATGAGCAACCTAAAATTTGATAATACAATTGCAGACTGGATAACTATATTTGTTTTGCTTATAATTCATAAAGAGTATTCAACACAACAATATAATGCATAAATAGAACAAGAGCAAATGATGTAATTCATAGATGACATGCCTAATAAATATATGGAACAATGTTCAACCTCAGTGATAATCAGAAAAAGATGTATTAAACATCAAGGAGATATTTCAAATCCATCAGCGGGTAAACACTAACATATCTTGCAGTGTCAATAATTGAGGATGTAGAAAAGTGGGGGCTCTAATATATTCCTGGTGGGAGTGAATGGGTACTACAACGCTGAAAAGCAGCTTAATGGAGTAGTTGAGTGCCTCCCTATGACAACAATTCCCGCTTCTAACCATTTCCCTGAGAAGTATTCTCGAACACTAGGCTCTTCAGCCGGTACACCTAATTACAGCCGTGACAATGTCTATGGCTGGCATCCACGCCTGTAATTCAGTTTCCCATGAAGATGGGCTGTAGAGTTTTATAAGAAGCTTGACTATCACTGCAGTCACATGTGTCCCAGAGAGGAAGACAAAAAAGCGCACAACAAAATCATATCAAAAGAAGGGAACAATATAAATGGCCATCCGTGGGCGAATGGAAAAACTGCAGTATGATCTCATAATAGATCACTATTATATAGCAGATAAACTGATGAATTAAATCTACATCTACCAAAAATTTGATGTTATCTAGTCCACAATACCAAGTTTTATAAAATAAAGTTGTAAAAGGAAAGAATGTGACAGTATAAAGATAAAATGAAACCCAAACAGATGAAACCCGAACTACATTTTAAAAAATATATTTTTTAATTGATTTCAGAGACAAAGGCAGTGGAAGAGAGAGGTAGGAACATCAACGATGAGAGAGAATCATTGATGGCCTGTCTCCTGCAAGCCCCTCACCAGAGATGGAGCCTGCATCTGGGCATGTGCCCTGACTGGGAATCAAACCACGATATCCTGGTTCATAGGTTGATACTCAACCATTGAACCACACCAGCTGGCCCAAACTACATATTGCTTAAGGAAACAAGTATATGTTACCAAAGTACAAACATAGGAGCATGTGTGCTAGAAGTATACTCTCCAACTTCAGGGTATGATTATCTCCTCATAGAGCATAGGAAAGAAATGGGATGCGGCAAATCTTCCAACTATACATGGAATGTTTAATTATATTGTTTTAAGATAAACCAAAGAACTTAAGTACTTACTACCGTGTTTCCCCGAAAATAAGACATCTTCTGAAAATAAGACCTACTTCATGGAAACATAATACATCCCCTGAAAATAAGACCTAGTGCATCTTTGGGAGCAAAAAATAAGTCACTGTCTTATTTTCGGGAAAACAGGGTAGTAGCCCTGTGCACAAATTCATGTGCCAATAGGTTGTTGCTGCCCTCCTATAGCTCTCAGCCTGCTGCCCGGTCCCTCATAGCTTGCTGCCCTGCCCCTCCTGTAGCTCTCCACCTCCCGCTTGCTTGTTGCCCTGCCTAGTCCTGTAACTCTCTGTGGCCCGCTTGTAGTTCACTGCCCCACCCTCCTGCAGATCCATGATCTGGTCATTATGCCAGGTTGGTTGTTATGCCTCAGGGCATAACAGTTAATTAGCATATTCCTCTTATATTGGATATGCTTATCCCATAGACACAGGTGATAAGGTAGTGAAGACCAAGGGGGAGGGAGGGTGGAGAGAAGGGGAGAAAGGAGGAGGGAAATGGGAGATACCTGTGATACTATCAATAAAAAATACATTTAAAAATTAAATAAATAAAATAAGGTGCAAAAAAGTCTATTAAGTCTGATAGAAAGTAGCATGATGTTAAAAGTTTGATGTTTTCTGGTGTTTTAAAATATTTTATAATTTAGAAAGTAATGGTATACACACATTTTCTACCCTGAATAAGAGAAAGATCCATTTCAAGGCCTCCATGTTCACACCTATTCACACGGCCTAAACTCAATGAATGGCTTTGACTTTTTAAAAAAATATATATATATTATTGATTTTTCACAGAGAGGAAGAGAGAACGATAGAGAGTTAGAAACATCGATGAGAGACAAACATCTATCAGCTGCTTCTTGCACACCCCCTACTGGGGATTTGCCCGCAACCCAGGTACATGCCCTTGACTGGAATCGAACCTGGGACCTTTCAGTCCTCAGGCTGATACTCTATCCACTGAGCCAAACCAGTTTCGGTGGCTTTGACTTTTAATTCACCCGATATGGTAAACAAGTAGAATTGTACTAACTAATGATGATGTCAAAATATAGCATCATGCAGATAATAGGACATGTTTAAAATGCCTTCCTTAAGGGTTTCGTATGGGATAACTACATCTAGTATCTCACTCAACCAAGCTCATTCTAAAGTAAAGATAATTTATTTAATTCTCTAATATTTTCTGGAAAAATGAAGCAAAAGTTCTTAACATTAATGTTAAAAGGAGAGAAGTCAAGGGATACAACACACACACACATATATATATAAAACTTTATTGTTCAAATGCTTTTTTTCTCCCCACTGACCCCCTCCAGCCCACTAATAGTTAATTTTTGCTGTTACATTTTGGTTTTGTTTGCATACATTTATGTGGGTGTACATGTGGGTGTACATGCATGTGTGTGTTTGAGAGTTCTATGTATGTAAGGTGGGAGCAGGATTGGGGGGCTGAGCTGAGCTGAGTGGCTAAAACTCAGATCGATTCCCTTATTTTCAACTTGCCCATTTAAAAGTATGTGGAGTTAAATGTGGAAATTCTTTTCTATTTTCCATCAAGATTTAGACCTACATAATCTCTACATATTTATTTTTCCCCTCTCAAAACCTGGCCTTTCGCTGTACAGTACATTCCCTCAGGAGGCCTATGTCTCTTTAAAATAGAATATATTTCTTATGTTGCCCGGAGGCAAGTTAATAGCATAACAGTTTTGCATCAGAGGACCCCTCTCCTCCTCTTTCTCACCCCCTCACCTGTGTATTTAAGATGAAGATTCCATGGGCCCCTCTGTGGTCACCAGTTTTCACACGGCATCCTTTTTCCTTCTTAAGGCCTTTCTTCTCCGCTGGTCTCTTTACCGCAGCCCCTGAAGGACTTTCCGGTCAGACTTCCATCCGGTTGAGCCTTGTGTGCGTTAGTGGTTAGGAGTCTATACCTTGAAATATTTTGATAAAAAATGGTGGAGGGGGGCCCATGGAACAGATCATGGTCTTGATATATAGGTTGGGGCACAATAGAAATAGCAGATTGCCAGAGCTTTCTTTTTCTTAGTTTGCTCTTCTGCATTTTGTGCTGTGAATATATAGATATAGGTATATATAGATATAGGTATAATAATATAGACATAGGTATATATATATATATATATATATATATATATATAGGTATATATAGGTATATATAGATATAGATAAAGGTTATACATATAGGTATATAGATATAAATATAGATATATAGATATAGATATAGGTATAGATATGGTATATAAATATAGGTATAGATATGCTGTATAAATATAGGTATAGATATGGTGTATAAATATAGGTATAGATATGGTGTATAGATATAGATATGGTATATAAATGTAGGTATAGATATAGATATAGGTGTATATATAGATATGCATATATACTGTATATATGTGTATATATGTATACCTATATCTATAAATCTATTTTTATATATGTGTATATATATATACATATCTATATATCTCTATCTATCTATATTCCAGTCACTGACCAAAGATTTAGTCAAGTAACTTCCCAAAGACCAATAGCAGATACAGCACTAAAAGCTGGGCTGTTAAATTGGAATTTTCTTAGGGGAGAGATTGCCTTTTCGAACCTGGATTTTTTTCCGAGTATCAGATTTCTAAAAATGGAAACATGACCCAAGTTGAATGTTCCGAATGCTCTTCAGTCATGGGGTTTAGACGGGCTCCTTTTGGGAAGGCCCGCGGAGAGGTGAAACTGCGGAGGGCGGGCGCGGGGCTGGAGTTCACGGACCCGCCCTGCGCGTCACCGGCTGACCCCCTCCGAAGGCACAGCACGGCTCCGCGTCCCCCAAATAACATCTGCTATTTGAGCCATAAAACACACATGCTGCAATCTCCCAGAAATTAACTACAAATTGTTTTTTATTCTCCTGTTTAATGATCTTTATGAATCAATTAGGACAAAAAATAGCATTAGGCAAGCAGAATCCAGAGAAGACAAATTAAATTTCAGCCACACAACATTAACTACTATTAATATTTCTTTAACTAAAACCACAAAAACCCATTTGGACATTAATCCCCAAGTCATCAACAAACAGCCAGGACTAATTTTGGGGAAAGTGAAACTCTGGCAAGAATTAACTACAGAATGGTGTGTGTGTGTGTGTGTGTGTGTGTGTGTGTGTGTGTGTTAAAATACCTATTCCTAAAATAATTCTCATACTCTGGATCTTGGATCTTCACCTACATGTTCAAGATTTTCTCTCTTGACGTAAATAGAAGAGACAGAGATTGGCCATAAGGTCAGTGATATTGAATGATCATCCATGCACCCAATATAGTTAGCATCACGCTGTAACTATTGATCTGGATGGAGCACGGGGCGTGCCACTTGAAAGTTGTCTCATTCGCCTCTGTTATTTCCAGGCTCAACACAGGGCAGGGGCACCCGACAGACATTCCGTAAATATTCCCAGAGTCACTGAACATTCCCGCCCTGTGTTCGCAATGGAACGGTTTACAGCTGAGCACTTGCACCCAGCTTGCCACCACTCTCGGTGATCTTAGCCCTGGTTCTAAGAATTATATTCAAATATCCCAGGGCCAGGGGGGGGCGGGGGGAGGAGAGCGCGCTCCTATGGAATCCCATCAATATTTTATGGTATGTTTAATACGGACACAGATGAGCGCGAGGCCTCGGTTCCCGGTTTATTGTTCTTCCCCGCCGCCGTCTGCCCTGTCCTGTCGGAGGCTGCGGCTGTGCCCGCGGCCAGGATGCTGCCTGCCAGGCCTGGAGGCTCCGGCTGCCAGCGCGGCAGCAGGCACCGGCCTCAGCGCCGCCGTGACATATCTATTTCATTAACGCAGCTGCTGCAGGGACGGTGTGGAGTGCAAAGACGTGGCCCTGCCCTGGAAAAGGCAGGACTCATAAACAAAAACAAAAATAAAATAACAACAACAACAACAAAAAAAAAACACACACGGAGGTTGGGGTGGCAGGGAGAACGAAATTTCTGGACACAACAGACCCCAACTCTCCCCTTTGTCCAGGAGCCAAGTACAAATGCTTTCCATGTTAATCAAACCAGAGAGCGCTTGCCATGTATTTTATATTTCTTGAGTGATGATCCTTGTTTCAGTGTTTTCCTTGCTTCCACAAGGAAACACACACACACACACACACACACACACACACACACAAAAACCGAGTAAGGTAAAATTGCTTTGTGTAAAATTACCCATTAACCAAGCTATGTTGTACCAAAGGTGTTTCTGTTGTTTGTTTATTCCCCTTCAGGTGTAGCGGGGAAGTCACATGAGCTGTCTCCTTATTTTAACCCAAATAGAATATTGTTCGGTGGGGGAAAATAGTCTCATCAAAAATAACCACAAGCAAAATAGCACGGCAGTGATGGAAATAGCACAAGTCCAATTGTTATTTCTAAGGTTCTGAGATGTTCATATGCAATCTCAATGCCCCATTAAATTTCATGGTGAGGAAGGGATATTCTTATGATCTATTCCAACATGCTATGTGCGGTAGCTACTAAGTTAGAATAAAAATAGGTAAAAGGCAAGGAATTGAAAAACATATTAGCTCATACTGTTTTAAAAAGAATGGCTACTATTTCCACACTAGCAATATCAATGATTAACCTGATATAACTATAATATAACTATTATATATGGTTAATCATTGATATTGCTAGTGTGGAAACAGTAGCCATTCTTTTGAGAAAGAATCAAATATTTAAAACATTTGTACAATCAATGAGTGAGATTATTGCAGTGTTTTCCAACAGTCAAACTCCCCACTTCACAGGTAAGAAAACTGAGCTTCAGAAGGGAGAAACTATTTGCCCAGGGACACTCAGAGGTTAACAGTAGAGATAAGATCAGGAGTAGGCTATAAGTGATTGCTTTTTTAATTTACTAGGTGTACCGTTTAATAATGATAATTTTTTTCAATAGATGCAGTTACACATATGTATATGTGTATGCAATTTGATATGGATGCTATTTTTTTGTATTGACAACAAGCTTCAAAACATTGTATGTCAAATATGCTGAAGGTGTTAACATCATAGATATTTTTATGCTTAAAAATGTTGAATTTCATTCTAAAAAAGAGCATTTGAGGAAAGTTTCATAATTTTAAGAAAAGTGCTGCTGAAAGTTATCATATACTTCAGGAAGCTTATGGTGAACATGCTCCATCTTGACATACTTGTGAATGTGGTTTAAATGCTGTAAAAGTGATGATCTCAATGTGAAAGACAAAGAATGTCCAAGTCAACTGAAAAAGTCTGAAGACCAACAGTTACAAGCATTACTGGATGAAGATGCATGTCAAATGCAAAACAAAACAAAACAAAAGACTTGCAGAAAGATTAAGCATTGTTCAGCAAATAATTATTATTTACAAGCAATGGGAAAGATTTTAAAGGAAGGAAAATTAGTGCCACATCAACTGAATGAAAGACAAATGGAAAACTGAAAAGTCCTCAGTAAAATGTTGCTTCAACGGCATAAAAGAAAGTCTTTCTTTGCATCAAATAGTGTCTGGCAAAGTGGATTTATTTTAAGAATCCCAAAGGCACAAAATCATGGGTTGAACCAGGTCAACAAACAAAATCCACTGCAAGACCAGATCACTTCAGAAAGAAGACAATGCTCTGCATTTGGTGGGGTCAGGGAGGTGTGGAGCTTCTAAAACCAGGTGAAACCATTAATACTGATCGCTACCAACAACAAATAATCAATTTGAACCATGCTTTGATCTTAAAACCACCAGAATGGGCCAGAAGACACAGCAAAGTAATTTTGCTTCATGATGACACACCATCACACACTTCAAAACCAGTTAAAGACACGTTAAAAGATCTTGCCTGGGAAGTATTAATCCACCCACCATATTCACCAGACCTTGCTCCTTCAGATTACCACTTGTTCTGACCATGGCACATGCACATTCTAAGCAACACTTTAAAACATCTGAAGAAGTAGAAAATTGGGTCTCTGAATGGTTTGCCTCAACACAAGAAAAGTTCTATTAGGATGGTATCCACAAATTACCTGAAAGATAAGGGAAATGTGTAGCTAGCTATGGACATTACTTTGAATAAAGAACTTTTGATGTTTCTCTTGAAATTATCATGTTTTCTTTGATTAGAAAATCCACTTTATTAATCCGTAAATGGTCAATCTGCATTTTTAACCGGTATCCACATCAACTGTTTTATTTTTAAATTTCTTCATTGATTACAGTGTTACATATGTGTGTCCTTATTCCTCCATTACCCTCTTGATCCCCCCTCACTAATGTCCTCTCCCCTCCCCCCCACCTCCGTTGTCTGTGTCCATTGATTAGGCTTATATGCATGCATACAAGTCCTTCTAACAAGTCTTTATTTGATCATTTTATGATTAAAGCATGATTCAAATTAACCTGGACATTCTTTGTCTTTCACACCAAAATCATCACTATTAACGCATTTTAACCAACGTTCTAAAGTATCTTGAGATGGAGCATGTTCACCATAAGCTTCCTTAAGTTTATGTTCACCATAAGCTTCCTGCTGATAACTTTCAGCAGCACTTTTCTTCAAAATAAAGTAATGAATTAAAACTTCCTGCAAATGCTCTTTTGGGGCACAAAATTCAACATTTTTAAATGTAAAAATATCTATGGTGTTAGCATCTTCAGAAAATTTGACATATAAAGTTTTGAAGCTTGTTGTCAATACAACAAAATAGCACACATGTCAAATCACATGTATATCAACATATGTGTAACTCCATCTACTGAAAAAAATCTGCATTATTAACTGGTACACCTAGTATATTTTACAGAGCTAAATATGTTAGGTGATTTTTAAAACATGCCCCTTCCCATGCATATATTTTCCTTTCTCCTATCCTTCCCTTCTAATAATTCCAGAAGCTTATAAAATGCTTCTCACCTATGTGTACTAAATAGGTAAATAAGTAAAGAAATAAATGATGACAAATATATTTATATAGTGCATATAATTGTTTTATGTTTGCTTCCATGTTGTCATTACTTTATATTTATTAACATTTCCACCTGTCTTTGCTAATTAAGTTATTCTTACACTGCAGTGAATACCTTCATTTGTATGGCTTATCTCTTCCCTTTTGCTCAGCTTAACTTAAATTTTCAGAAAGAATTACCAAATCAATAGTAATGCACATTATAATGACTCTGGATTATACAGCCAAATTGCTTTCCCAAATGATTTTATTAATCTATAATGATACTAACAGAGTAGTGGCCAGAATGGCTCCATCACAGTCTAAAGTAGAATTAGTGAGAGTAATGAAAAATGAAACTAAATGGAAATTAATCAGAAATTGCCTGTTTTGCACTCGGTTTATTTTATTGCACTGTCTATTACTACATGTCTTTTTTTATATATTGTACTTTACCTGATTTGAATATTTAATGTTCTTCAGTATGTTATTTTAAGACTTAGGTGAAGATCCTTCCCCTCCCCATATTTTATAAGCTAATCACTTTCATCCACACAGTATGATTTAAGTATGGCTGAAGTCATGGAGAAGAGGAGAGGTAGGGCAGACTGAAGGTACTCCCCCCTTTTTAACATTTATAAACTATCCTGAACTGTAATTCATAGAAAATATAAATATAGATAAAAAATCAAGTCTCTCCCTAGCCAGTTTGGCTGAGTGGAATGAACAACAGCCTGAGGATCAAAGGGTTCTGGGTTTGATTCCAGTCAAAGGCACATATCCTGATTGCAGGATCCTCCCTGGCCTGGGCTCATGTAGGAGGCAACCAATTGTGTTTCTCTCACATCAATGTTTCTCTGTCTTCCTCTCTTTCATTCTTCCTAAAAGTCAATGGGAAAATATCCCCAGGTCAAGATTTTTTAAATTAAAATTAAAAGTAATAGTCTCTAACAGTAGGATAGAGGATAAACAAAAAATAAATGACAATGATATAAGCCAAAAATGGTTTGGCTCAGTGGATAGAGCATCGGCCTGTGGATTGAAAGGACCCAGGTTCAATTCCAGACAAGGGTATGTACATTTATTGTGAGAACATCCCCAGTAGGGGATGTGCAGGAAGCAGCTGGTGGATGTTTCTCTCTCATCAATGTTTCTAGCTCTCTATCCTTCTCCCTTACTCTCTGTAAAATATTAATAAAATATATTTTAAAAAATGATAATGATATAAAACATATTTTTGTGTGGAAGTGCTCAGGTACAATTCCAATAGGAGACATAACGAGGTTGGCAGATTTGTAGCCCTATATGCAAGTGCATGAGGGATGTGATAGCTACAAACGCTGACTAGTACATGTGTATTTCACTGGCATCTAAAGTACTAGGAATGGCACAGAATTAGTGATATATGCAAATGTACAAATGAAACAAAGTGGGATCCTCTTTTCATTTATTTGGTTGTTAGAATCTTAGAAAATTCGATATATGTATTTAATAAACATGTATGTTTATATGAAAGAAGGAATTATTACATAGGGTCAGATTGTTTTATAGAGGCTTCTTATCTATACCAATTTCTCAAAGGACATTTGAAGGTCATGCAGACACGGGATGTATGCATTGCTGGATGGGAGTCTAATGCTTTAAGCGGTGTCCCTCAAGGGTCCACAGAGTCCTACAATCATGATGATACCCCAACCACAAAACACCCCAACACTTGCATGCTGTAACTGTTATTAAGAGCCTCTGACAGAGGGGAAGTTGGAGCTGTCCTTAAAAGGAATGTAAAACACACACACACACACACACACACACACACACACACACACAAAACCACTGAAAAACACCAACAACTAAAGAGAATTCCGGAAAGAGGAATGAAAGGGAGGAGGCTTGGACATTTGTACTGGGATGTCTCCTGCATTCTTTTCTACCCAGAGGAGAAAGCATTACATAAACAGAAAAGAAAGCCAAGGATGGAGGGAACCGGCAGCCCCAGGACTCTGAAAGGAGATGACCTCCTGGGACCACTTGGAGAAGGACTGCATCAAAGATGATGGCGGAGCTGAGGGTGTGCAGGCAGGAGGAGAGGCCAAGTTCAGCTTTCCTAAACCAATTCCTCTGTGCCTGGAGGGTAGCCTGAAACTTTCACACACTCTGAGGGGGGCTGCAGAAATTAGCCAAGATCCTGGGACAGAGATCGGGCTGGGCGGAGTGACAACAAGGAGGACAAAGCTGGCCCTATGCAAAGAGCTGCAAGGTGGTCCATCCGGGTCAGGGTCACGGGGAC
This sequence comes from Vespertilio murinus, assembly GCA_963924515.1. NCBI lineage: Eukaryota > Metazoa > Chordata > Mammalia > Chiroptera > Vespertilionidae > Vespertilio > Vespertilio murinus. The sequence goes on from OZ004715.1 coordinate 16,453,938, forward strand.
CTCAGGGAGGCTGTAGGACCAGGCAAAGCAGAGGTGCGGCCAAGTCAGCACAAAGGAACAGCTGGGCCCTGATACTAATAATAGCTGCCATTTGCTGAGCAACTAACATGAAGGGTATGGAACTTGAATTATCAACCCATGAGAGCCAAGTTTTAACTTTAATAAGTCAACTGATATTCATCAGATTTTTAACTCCCAAACATTATGCCATTCACCTAATGAAAGTCAAATACATCCTCGATTCATTTCAGGAATTCACTTAAATCCATTGGATTAATTAGCATTAAGTAAAATTTAAAAGTCACACCAGCCACATGGTAAGTGGTCATTCAATGGCCATGTGTGAATTATGGCTCCTCTACTGGGCAGGTGATCCCTAGTAGCTAAACAAACATTATAGGACATTTCCATCATTGCAAGAAATTCTCTGAGTGCTGACTAGAGTGTCAACACAGCTTTTAGCCATCTCTAAAGGCCTCTTCAAAGTTTCCCTCCCCTTCAAAATATTGATGGTTGAGAGAGAATGTTCCTTTTAGTGGAACAGTGGCTGAGTAAAAGCGTTACATTTGACATTCGCTGATACCCACTTGCAATCTCTCTTGTGTTTCTCTATTAAGACTTACATTTGTTTATGCATATATGGGTTAACTTGCCTCTGTCGGGAGCCTAATACCTCCATATTCAGCCTTATTGGGAGGGAACCCCATTATTTCACAGGGATGACTTAGGGAGGTTCTCTTCCCCTCTCCTTCAGAGGCCTGTGCTGAGTCAGGTCAGGTCATCCCGTCGTATATTGTGATGGCTATAAAGCTGGGACCAAGGAGAAGTGAGAAACAGTGAATGAAACAGCTACTGTGCTGAACTGACTTTCCATGCGGGTTTCTATTCAAAGTCAGCACTACTAAGCTTTCATATTTATTCATGATATTGAAAAGACCTCCATGCTTGACAGGAGATCACCTAATTGTTTGATCCTCTGGATAGAGAAGGTTTAGAAGGTAAAATAATGTATTTGTGCACCAAAGAGCAGAAGCATACCAAGCCCAAGTTATGCTATTTTTAAAAGTTCATTTGAGTCGGGAGAATAGTATTTTTAATTTAAATTTTGCCACTTAAATAGTCAGCTGCAATTATCTAGTAGATGCACTGACAAGATATTACACAATATTAGGAGAAATGACTAGAATAAGTATATTCCTGATTTAAAACACTAATGTTATTCTAAATCTATTATGAGAGTTATCAGTGTGGTTCAGAAATTAAGGGTGATTTCATCCAAAGTATTATTTATGTCTAAGATTTGGCTTCTCACCTTTATTTTCAAATAAGGGCAAGCTAAACTCCAAACAACAAGCCCAATGGAAAAATAAATACTTCAAGATTAAATAACTAAACTCCTAACGTCAGTGTCCTCAACTGCTGAATAAGAATAGTAATGGCCAAAACTAGTTTGTGTCAGTGGTAGAGCATCAGCCTGCAGACTGAAAGGTCCCGGGTTTGATTCCGGTCAAGGGCGTGTACTTTGGTTGCAGGCACATCACCGGTGGGGGGTGTGCAAGAGGAAGCTGGTTGATGTTTCTCTCTCATCGACGTTTCTAGCTCTCTATCTCTCTCCCTTCCTCTCTGTGAAATATCAATAAAATATATATTTTTAAAAAAGAATAGTAATGATCCCCACTTCAGAGATTTGTTGTGAAAAATAAGTAACAATGCATGAGGACAACTGGCTGGTACCCAGCATAGCATCAACCTTCAATAGATATCCATAGTGATGTCATTTATATGATCTCATCTGTCAGGTTCTAATTGCTGCTTCTTTGCAATAGAAGTCTCTCCCAATGGGTACAACCTAGTAATTGAGTACAGCAGAGCATTAGAACAATGACCCTGACAGTGCCCAAGGTGAGGAGCTGACAGCACTCAAGGTGAGCAACAGAAAATGTCCAGCCTTGAGCTGAATCACAGTACTGCGAGTCACACCACTGCAGGGGAACCAAAGTGCCCTCGGTGTCAGAGGTGTGGGCTCAGTCCCCAGCTTAGACTGATGAGTTTCATGAAAGTAGACAGATTGCTCAGATGCTCTGAGCCTCAGTTTCCTTGTGTATCAATTAATTTAATGAATGCTAAGCTCATAAGGATTTCTAAAGAAATATAGTTTATTCATTTTTACAGAAAGGAAGGGAGAGGGATAGAGAATTAGAAACATTGATGAGAGAGAAACATCGATTAGCTGCCTCCTGCACACCCCCAACTGGAGATGTGCCCACAACCAAGGTACATGCCCTTGACCGGAATTGAACCTGGGGCCCTTCAGTCTGCAGGCCAATGCTCTATCCACTGAACCAAACTGGTTTGGGCAAGATGGTAGGATGTTTAAGGAGAGCCAATCAAAATCCTCAATAGAGCAACCAGCAGTTAGCTATAAAGACAATTATCATGCATGTCTGTCAGCAAGGGGGTGCCTCACTAGAGAAAGCGGTTTGGATATTCAGTGGAAAGTTTTTGAGTTGACACTAAAGTCACCAAGTCTTCCTATTTTAATTTAGAAACAGAATAGGTAGGTGCAATAATGGTCTTGATTGAAAGTTCTGAAATACAAGTTGATGCACTAGAATGGCTCCATGACATAGGAAAATACATACGGCATTATACATAATATTTTTCCAACTCAAAGGGCTATGTTGTACGTCCTCTCTCCTTTGAATACTAAAATGGCATGCCTTTTTTTTAGGTGTTAGAGTAGATACTGGCAAAGGGGGTGTGCATAGATGTGTTTAAATGACAATCACAATTTAATTAAAAAATTGGCTTGGTCCAAAGCTTCTTTTAAAGTATAAATGTACAGGTTTGTGATATTCAGTTAACTACCTCATGATCAATATTCATTCCCAAATGCAAAAGACACACTGAGATGACCTCCCAAAATGGAATAACATAAAGAAAATGGAATCAGCCCTGGCTGGTTTGGCTCAGTGGATAGAGCATCAGCCTTTGGACTGAAGTGTCCCAGGTTCGATTCTGGTCAGGGGCATGTACCTTGGTTGCAGGCACATCACCAGTAGGGGGTGTGTGTGAGGCAGCTGATTGGTGTTTCTCATTGATGTTTCCAACTCTCTCTCCCTTCCTTTCTGTTTAAAAAAATCAATAAAATAAATATTTTTTAATGAAATCATCTTCTTGAAAATTTTTAAAGTTTATGAATGACACCACACTCAGGAAGAAAGCAGGGACATTGATGGTGGTTTCAATTCCTATCACCAAAAGCAATTATACCTCTAGTTATAAATTTCTTAGTGATGTTCTTTTCCTTCTGTTGACTGCCTAAAATATTTAGAATTCCTTCTAGGCCAAGGATGGGTTACCCATGGCCACAGGTAAAATCTGGCTCACTGTTGTTTTGAGAAAGTTTTATTGGAACAAGGAGACACCCAATTACCTATTGTCTGTGACTGCTTTTGCTACAAAAGCAGATTTGCACCACATACCTACAGAATATTTACTACCTGGCCCTTTGCAGAAAATGTTTGCTGACTCTTGTTGTGGGTAATAGTTTTATTTTTTTCCTTTTAAGTGAGGTCATGGTATATAATGTCCTGTGCAATAAAAGATTTACTGAACACTTTGGACATCATGTAGAAGACGGAGCTCTTTGGCTGCATATAAGGTTTGGCGGGAAAGGAAATGCATAGCTAACACTATATTTTAAACAATGAAACCGTAATCCTCTAAATGGACATGCCACTCTCGGAGGAAACATCTTCTCCACATCTCCTATTATCCAAAGCTCTGAAGCAGAACTCCGTACCTCATCACAGTCACTGGGAGTTACACAGAGGGCTTAGGGGGGGAGCAGTAATTGAAATTCAACCCACTTCCTAGCTCTCTCTTCTTAAAACAAAATTAGTTGGAAATGTGATGTATTGAGACAGACATAATGAGTATCTATGCACTGGGATGGGGAGATGAAGTCGCACATAAATAACTGAGAGCCAGGGAAAACTTAGGCACAATTATGCCAAGATTGAGTCTGATGTCTGAAAGACAGGCACGTTGTGGAAAAACAATGGCTGGCATAAACAGATTTATGGCTTTCGTGTGACCAAAATCTCACTTCTTTGGAAAGATGTGGTAACTGACATTATTACTGCTATTTAACAATAATACCAACAGCAGAACTAGACATCACTGCTGCTCCACACTGCCCCCCACAGGTGACATTTTGGGAGTGTTTACTATGTGGTGGGCACTATGCCAAGAGCTCTATGGGAAAGGCACTTTTTGTGGTATGCTTTTTACAGATAAGAAAATGGGGAATGAGAGGGAAATAAAAATGCATAAAAAGGTAGCAAATATTTTTAGATTTCTATTGATATTTACATACATAGGTTTATCCAACTTCAGAAGGCATCATTTACACATTTTTTAAAATTATCCAGAAAGAATAGTGTATTAAAATTATAAATTAAGCTGAAACTGATTTGGCTCAGTGGAAAGAGCATCAGCCTGCGGACTGAAAGGTCCCGGGTTCGATTCCGGTCAAGGGCATGTACCTTGGTTTCGGGCACATCCCCTGTAGGGGGTGTGCAAGAGGCAGCTGATCGATGATTCTCTCACATCCATGTTTCTAACTCTCTATCCCTCTCTGTAAAAAAAAATCAATAAAAAAATTATAAATTAGTTTTCCCTCTTCCTGGGTGCATCAGGTAATTAATTGCCTATAGGAAGCCTTGTTTTAAAAAAAGATAGTCAAATATGTTTATTTTAAAAAATATATTTTAATTTATTTCAGAGAGGGGGAGAGAGAGAAACAACAATGAGAGAGAATCATCCAATTGCCTGCCTATTGCATGCCCCAACTGGGGATCAAGCCCTATGTCCCTTGGTTCATAGGTCAGCACTCAAACCATTGAGCCATGCTGGCTGAGCAAAATATATTTAAATTTAACCAGAAACTTGCTTAGCACAATACAAGGTAATTCACATGCAATAAAAGTGCATTGACATGAATATAAAAGAATAATTATGGTAGCTCATCAGTGTAATGGTCTTTCATTAGTTCTTGCCTCCCCTCCCCCCCTATATCTGTATCATTGGGTAGTTTACAACCACACTGACTCTGGAACTTACCCACGTGACTAGTTTTGGCCAATCTCTACACACACACAAGGCTAATATGCTCCTCCACCCATCTGACCAGTTGCTATGAAGCACAATGACCACCAGGGAGCAGACACTTAACACAGGAGCTGCCAAGTCAGCAGCGATTCTCAGATGACATACCCCTAAACCAGAGAGGAGGGAGCCAGATTCTTTCCAGGCCATGTGATTCCACCTATGGCTATGGATTATGTCATTGCAGGGCATTGTCGCCCAGGTTTACTGCACACTTGCATTTGCATTCCACACCTTGTACTACAGCAACTTTGCAGAGTGCCTTCTCACACTCCGGGACCCCACAGGGGATGTCAGAGAGTCAGTTTTACCCTGATCCCCGCAAGCCAGGCCTAGGGACCCCACCTACTGGAGGGACCCCCCTCCGCAGTTGCCTTTTGAGCCATGGCACTGCCCCAGGTGGAGCCGCAAGGGAGGGGCCATGGGAGGTCCCACCCCACTGGCCACCTTCCAGTCAATTTCCTTTCAATGTGCACGAATCCATGCATCGGGTCACTAGTGTTTCAGTCATTGTGAGGCAGAACTTAAAATGATCTTGCCCTCTCTTGCTGCTCTTAGAGCCCCATGAATACCATGTGAACAAACCCAGGCTAGCCTGCAGGAGAATGAAAGATAAGTAACTTCGCCAACAGCCAACCAACCGGTAGATATATGAGTGAGGCCATGGGGACTAGCCAGCTCTCAGCTGACCTGTCAGTTAGCCACAGAAGCCGGAGGCAGCCCAGCTAAAATCAACCAAGCCTAACCGAGCCCAAGAGAACATACAGCAGAATCAGGAGCTGAATAAATGGCTGTTATGTTAAGCCATTAAGTTCTAAGGTGGTTTATTACATGGCAAAGTTAACTGATTCTCTAGCCCCCAAAGGAAAGAATATTATTTTTGTCCTGGGAAACATGAGAAATATAGTCTTAGCAAAAGAATGAAGATCTTTTACCCAGTCATTATAGGAAACATTGCTTCAGAGGAACCCTTTTAAACTGATTTATGTGGTTAGGTATATAGAGACAACTAGTCAAATTGGACAATGTGGCAGATGGTATTGGATTTATGCATATTTATGGAGCACATGTTTAATTGCCTACTTTGCTGTCCATCTTATGCCCCTTGAATACATGGTTATTTATAATAATTGTGATATTTTAACTGGCTGGCTCTCCAAACACAGCTTTTTCCTTTGGATAGACTAGAAAAAAAAAGAGAGAAATAAAAAGACCAACCAACCAAACAAACAAAAAAGCTACCAAATCTCCAAAGGGCTATTATAATTGTTTTACTGTTTCATTAGAAAACATCCTGTCTGTTATGTTCGCTTCCTGAGGAAACTCTAATGATAATAGTGTTTGTTGCTACTGCTTAATCCCCCCTCAGGGTGTCTGCCTTTTACAGTTACAATTACAATTGGAAAGTCATTCAACCACATGTTCACATCAATTTACCCATTAATTTATTTGACCTGTTAATCCATTAGTTATTCTCCCGGTAATCCATTAAACTGCTTAAAATAATATTTGTAGTCTCGAGTGTGGGATGCCTTTGGGTCAAAGATGACGAACCCAAATTATTAATGATGAAGCTATTTTATTCATTTTGGAAACTTTGATAGTGCTATAAAGCACACCGTGAATGCCTTCTTAATTACATGACTGCAGAGGAGCTCATAAAGGCCAGGGATAGGGTCATAACTCATTCCGGGGCTCCGCTATCCTTCAACCAGTTCATTCTGCATCCAGGAAAATCGGCTGAAAGACACATGTGTGTGGGAGAGATTGGTGCTAGCACAGATAACGTGGGAAGAGATTAGATCCTGTCCTGAAAAGATGATCATGTAAATTGATGAGACAAATTTACAAAGCAACTCCTTACAAATCAAAAAGAGAGAGAGAGAGAAACCAAAACCTACTCTAACAACTTGCTAAGGGCAGCATGGAGGTTGGAGAAAATCCAGGAAGTACTGAGAGATGATCTGGTTTCTAGTACAAGGTCATAAACCCATACCATGCAGGTTTTGAGACACACACTTCAAAGGACTGACTCTGGACAAAGGGTAGGAAAGCCAATGGGAGTGGTGGCAATGAGAGACTTTTGTCCCTGTCAAAGGTGACAGTCACTACATAGTTCTGGCCACTGCTATGGAGGGGTTCCACATCTTCTGATTTTTCAAGCTAAGATGAAAATCTGCAACTGTACGTGCAATCACTTACTTCTTAAGTATATGCAACTCTATTAAGAAAAAAACAAAACAACACTACGCAAAGCAAAATAACCACATCAATGGATTTACTTTTGAATCTAGTCAGCTGGTTTGTGACTTTCATGATAGAAAGCATCCTGGGGTGAGCAAAGTATGGAGGAATGAAAATGAATTCGGGGGAGAGTGTGGGTGCAGGGTGTTATTAATTAACACGTATAAAAACCATCTGAACTATATTAGGTTTATCTATGGGCTATTTTAAGCACTTATAATAAAAAAGTAAAAGCGGAGTCTGAATTATGTTGTTGTTGTTCTTTAAAGTGAGTTAGGCATCCTCTTAGCCGCCCCTGGTCTGTCAAACATCTGCCCAATATCCTCACTGCTCTGCTTCTTGTTAGTGACTTCAGAGAGTGGAGAGACGAGTGTAAACCAAGGTCAGACACAGATAATGCTGAAGTGACCCTTGACATTCCTGTACTTAATCAGACCAAGGAGTGTGCTAAGAAAAACACAGTGAGGTGTGGAAACCATAAAATATCACTAAGGAAATGAGAGAGCCAGTTGGTTAGAAATGCAAGCCACCTGCCGATATTGCACAAGTGATAGAGCCTAACAGGAATGGAAATCCCCATGTCTTAAACCAACACTCACCTCCTTCTTTCATTTTCTAAAACTGTTTCTCCTACAGGTTTAGGTCCTACTCTCCCCCAACTCCTCACCTCAGTCATCTTCAGTCTTAACACAGCCCGTCTCTCTCTTTCCTTCTGACTTCTCCAAATTCAACCACACATACATGCCCACCCTTTGCTTTGGAATGCCAGCACAAGTAAGTATTAAAAATGTCAGAGGTCAGTGCTGGAGAAAAATAATTTAACGATGATTTAAAATAACAAAGAAACTATTCAAACATAAAGGTGTCACTTCCGCTGACTTTTTAAATTTTTGAATAAGTTTTCCAACTCACCTTCTGCAATGAAGCTAATCGGGTTTAAGTGTCTTTCAATATTTATTCTAATGCAAAATGAAGACATGCACAAAAAAATGCAATACTAACACCACATCACCTTTCTTCAGTGCTTTTAACTACAAATTCTTTCACAAGTACCTCCCTTGAATCTTTGAAAGATTAGAAGGTGGTATTATTATTTGGGGGTAGGGGGAAGAATAAGAGAAAACTGGGGCTTAGCTCTAGTGACAATTCCAATAAAAGTGACAGGCCCAGCTGAAACCGGTTTGGCTGAGTGGTGGAGCATCGGTCTTTGGACTGGAGGGTCCCAGGTTCGATTCCGGTCAAGGGCATGTACATTGGTTGCAGGCACATCCCCAGTAGGGGGTGTGCAGGAGGCAGCTGGTCGATGTTTCTCACTCATTGATGATTCTAGCTCTCTCTCTCTCTCTCCCTTCCTCTCTGTGAAATATCAATTACATATATATATATATATATATATATATATATATATATATATATATATATATAAAAGTGACAGGACCAAACAACTGTCTTAGTAACAAAGAGGATTTATTGAAGTTTGACTATTTAGCAGGCATCTTTCTAAGCGTTTTACATTTTGCATGTATTACTTCAATTAACCCTTACAGCCGGGTAAGGCAGGTACTACTAACTTTCCTTATGTCTCAAAAGGCACAGAGAAATGAAGCAACTTGACCAAAGTCATCCAGTGACCTTTGAGATGATGCCGAGATTCAAATTAGCCAGGGTGCCCAGATTCATGGCCAAAAAATATTGCTCTTCAAAATGCAAACTCGGGTTTCCTGATTCCAGATCGACTATTTTTAAAATTCTGCTCCAAATGTTTCACTCCTGAACCTGACAAAGTCGACTACCTTTTCCCACACATTGAAAGACAATATGTCATTAGCTTTCCCCAAAGGCTAAAAGTTTGCCTGGATTCAAATATTTTGATTTTGTTGTTGTTATCCTTTGGCATGACCATTCTACTCCAGGATTTGGAATTTCTGTATCTATTTTTATACTCTCCTTGGCACTCAAAGTAGAAAAAGAACCTAACAAAAATACAGCCAATACAAAAAAGTGGGGGAAATGAGGAGAACGCACGTGTTTATGTCCTGAGATCTTATACCCTGACTGGAGATGAGTGAATGCGTCTGTGAGCCAAAAAGAAGAGAAAAGAAAAGAAAATGATAGGGCAATTCATTGTATAAGACCTAGTCTCTGCAAATCCATAATTGAGTTTCAGTTCTGTCTTTAGAAGCAAGGCAGTTCACCTTCATGTTACCTTCAGTTGTCAACATTTCATGTCACCAGGACAGCTCCTAAGTGAGACCAGTACACAGGAGAATGTGATGGCAACTAAGGAGCCTGCACAAAGCACCTGCCATTAGGAATGTGCCTCAGAGGACCCTGAGGGAGGGCATGACCTGGAGAGGAGTTCGATGATTGTGTGCAGGATGCCTGGCAGAGAGGTTGCTAAGGTGTCCCTTCTATGTATCTCTGTGTTTGCACTGAAGAATTCATTGAATCAATGATGACGAACCCAAATTATTTTTTTAAATATATTTTATTGATTTTTCACAGAGAGGAAGGTAGAGGGACAGAGAATTAGAAACATCGATCAGCTTCCTCCTGCACACCCCCTACTGAGGATGTGCCCGCAGCCAAGGTACATGCCCTTGACCAGAATCGAACCTGGGACCTTTCACTCCACAGGCCAATGCTCTATCCACTGAGCCACACCAGTTTTGGCCGAACCCAAATTATTAATGACGAAGCTATTTTAACTTCAACTTCACCATCTTTGGGCACCAACTCACAGGGAAGGTATCCAGGCATCAACATCTCATCCAAATCTCCTCCCCTTTTCCTGTTCAGAATAACCATGCACCAGCCCTTAACAATCTTGAGTGGTGTTTTCAAAATCTGAAGTTTTCTAAATGTTAAAAATAATTCAATGTAAAACTGGGAGCAGAAAGCAGTGAACTGATAAAAGTTCTCTTTGGCAGCCAAGTACCAAAAGAAAGATTCAAGAACAGTTTCGGGAGACAAATACTAACAGTATTCCAAAGCTAATTCTTCATGTGAGGTATGCATTTAAAAGAGGGCATTTCTCTTAATGAGGGATGGCAATGAACAGTTTCTCTTGAATCTATTTGATTTGTAAATGCTTATAAAATATCACTCACTCTAGGTACAGCTTTTATGTAATCAAATTAAGCAACCCCCCCCCCCAAAAAAAATCTTACAATGCTAACCTAACTTTTTTACAAAGGAAGCCTCATTGTACCCTATACAATATATGCAGGGGGAAAAAATCAGTGTTTTGTAGTTTAGTAAAAACTCAACTTTAAAGGACTTTTGTGATATATATTTCATATGAAAGGAAAACAAAGCAAAAAAGGGAAACAATATTAAAATATTCAGAAGTGCTCTGAGTCCCTTTTGTTCTGTGCAGGCATCATTTGTCAGGTATGGAAGCCCTCTGCTGGTCAAGATTGTATACAAGGCAATTCTCTAGAATTCTGGAAAAGACTTTTTAAAGAGAAAGTAGAGATTCACCACCACCACCACCACCCATACACGCTTTTCTCCCACCCAAATTACAGTTAGACTTGTGCCCAAAATTTCTTTTCAAGATTAATAAAATACTGATTGAAGCTAAATAAGTTGTTTTCTGAAGAGAACAGAGTCCTTTCTTCTAGTTTCCTAGTTTAGTTAGACATTCTCTCCCGGGGCCCCTTCCATGACCGAGAGCATGAGCCCTGAACGGGGCTCCGGCGGAGACCCCCTGCCCAGGCTGACCAGTTCCTCTCCTCTCACTGCTTCCGAAATGGTTCTCATCTGTGTGGCTTGAATTCTCCAAGGCCACTATGCTTTTTTAGGATTTGGAGGGTTTAGTTCTAAAAGTTATTCTGCTTCCTGAATTTGGTTCATTAAGCAAATAATAATCATAATGTAATGGAAAATAATCTCATTCTCAGAGGAGGCTGAAGTAAGGCAAATGCAAGCACAAGAAGGCAAACTAGATCAAGAAGCCAGGAGCGTGACAACCAGGAGGGGAAGCCATTAGTCGCTAATGCTTCAGATGCAGCACAGCTGACCAAGGACAAAAATAGATGAGTTAGTTACCTGTGGCTGGCCCCTGAGAGAGCCTCTTTAATTAAGCCACTGGCATTTATATGAAAATATTCCTTTGCTTGATATTGAAAAGGAACTTGTCCAGAGCTTACCCCAATTCAAATAGCCAAGAGGCTAATGAGAGATCCACTATCCCTGTGGAACAAGATACATTTCCTTTATTTAAAAAGAAACACCCCAGCTGGCATGGCTCAGTGGTTGAGCCTTAAATGTTGTCTAGGGTGTGTCATGAAAGACTGGGCCTGGCCGGTCTGGGTCAGTGGTTGAGCACTGACCTATGAACCAGGAGGTCATGGGGTCATGATTTGATTTTGGTCGGGGCACGTGCCCGGGTTGTGGGCTCAATCCCTAGAATGGGGTGAAAAAGAAGATTCTCTCTCATTATTGATGTTTCTATTTCTCTCTCCTCCTTCCTTTCTGAAATAAATAAAAGTATATTTTAAAAATCATGTTATATATGCATATATATGTATATATATACACACAAATATATATTTTATAGTATCTAGAGATGTTCACAAGGGGTTAAAATGCATAGTTCACTAGCAGGCACAAATCACCTATGTAGAACAGACAAGAATAAATGGTCAAGATTGTAGAGTGCTATAGCCAGACCAAAGGGATTACATTCTAATTGAGTGACCTCAGCAAGTTACTTAACCTTTCTGTACGAGAGTTCCTCATCCGTAAATGGGGATGATAACAGAATGGACTTTATAAAGTAGCTCTGATAAGATGAGTTAACACATATAAAGAGCTTAGAAGAGCGCCTGCCACATGATTAGCATGTACCACCTGAGGCAGTGGTGTTTAACCAGGGATGGTTTTGTCCCCAGGCAATGTTAAGCAATGTTTAGAGACTTTATTTTATTGTCATGACTGGGGTTGCTACTGGTAGAGAGAGACCAGGAATTTTCCTAACTATCCTAAAAATGTATTTGATAGTCACCAACAATAAATAATAGTTTGCCCAAATTGTCAACAGTGCCAAAGTTGGAAACACTGTTCTAAGGATATACTTTTAAAGACACTCTAAACAGAACAGTTTCTTATAGATCTCTCTCTCTCTCTCTCTCTCTCTCTCACACACACACACACACACACACACACACACACACACACACACACACCTCTTTGGGAAAGCAAAAGCAAAATGCTCTGTTTTTGTCGGAATTAAGTACAGGGTGTTCTCAACCATAGAGAACGCAATCCAGTGGAGTCAGATGCTTTGCTGGTGGCCAAATGGCCTCTTGGAGTCCCTGTTTCCTGACTACCCAAGTCATCCCCTGTTTTGGGTTGGTCCTTGGTTTCCCTGATCATCTTCAGAACTCCTTGCCCCATGTTCTTCTCACCCTGTGGTGAGCTTGCTGAGTTAATCTCTCCAAATGACCTGTGGGGTCTCAGATGATTCCTCTCACAGAAATCATGACTTATTACCTTTATTAGTAGCAGACTGCTTGATCAAAAAAAATTAATTCCCCTTTTACAAATTCTCTCAGTTACAGCAAATGGCCAATTGTAATGTGATTTATCAATTTCATCATCAGTTAATACCCCACAAAGTTGAGCAATGAAGCCATTATTCTGTTAAGACTTCAATGGGAACGTGAATATGTTATTTCCAGTTATTCATTACACAATATTTGTTTCTGGTTTGGAAAAAAGAGGGGAAATTAGAGCTCTTGTATAACTTCCCTAGCAGGTTACTTTACATAGTAGATGCTCAATAAATATTTCTTTATTGAATAGCAGACCGTAGGTCCTAATTTATCATTAATATGTAAAATAACAAAGTAGCTTACACAGATAGCACTTTACAGTTTTTTAGAAACACCTTATCATTTCTCTCTCATTTAATAGTTTTAACAGGACAGATTCAAGTGACTAAATTTAACAAATAAGGAAACAGATCTAAGAGAAGTTAATCCCTACCCTCTCTCCCTCCCCCAGCTCCAATCCCCACCACTAGTCACTGCTAAGATTCTATAACTTGCTCTCTCCCATCTTGCATTGTCCCCAATGCCACCTCATATATTTTATGTTTATGGCAAGCGACACTGTGTGGATAATCACTTATTGCCTTCCAAGTTTTATCCAAAGAAGAGACAGATTGGTAAGAATTTTATACTATTAACCCCCAATTATGTTACTCCTAAATGGAAAAAGAAATCCAATCGCCTAATTCTCAACTGAAGTTGCAATTTCCGACTTTTTTTATACAATCTATGGTCTTAGCTACACTGTCGGAAATTAAATTATTTCATGCACAGCAATTTATTTTGGGTTTGTTGTAATCAGGAGCAATAGGCTGCATATTTAGATTTAGCATACCCAGGAGGTTGCCACAATTTCCCATATCGTCTCCTGCCAACACCCTGTCTACCCCATCTGACTTGCTCTGCCCCCAGAGCCCAAGTATACATGTAAAAAGCACTCGGGTTCACATGCACAAAAATTAACAGGATGTCTACTCAATTGAAAAGACAGAATGAAACTCATAATAGATTGGAAGAAAACCTTTTCAGTGAGATAACTGGGGGGGAGGGCATTTATAAAAGCCATTGTGATGTGCAACTTACTTTGGCAGATGGTACTACTGATACATTCCTAGAATGTATCAATTTCATAAGATGCACCTAAAAACATTTTAAATGCAATCTTCTGATATTCAAAGATGCAGATGCGTGCACTAAAAGCTCCAATTTAACTATTATACAAGTTCCTTCCTCTCACACCCCCCTCAAAATAGTAGGCTATAATGCCATTATAACTATCAGGCAGTATTCAGGTTTAGAAGCATTAGAAAGAAAAACAGTGGATGATGAATTAGAGAAAACATTGTCTACATGATCAGCACCATCCTTTTGCTTGCTATATATAGATTCTTTGTACTTTGTACTTTGTGATTTATTGATCATTGTTTGGACCTTTTTTTTCTTTCTTTTTTAAGGACTAGCCACTGTCGTGAGGTCTATGGATAGACCAGGACCCAAAACCTTACATCCAGTAATTAAGTGTCAGATCTTGAAGATGTCTCCTAACTTCTCTGAGCACCCATTTTTTCAACAGTAAAAGTAAATATAACAATGCTGACTTTATAGGGTTCTGGAGGGAGGAATTAAAATTAATATAAATAAAGGACTTGGAACATGGTAGGTGAATTCTCTTCTATGCCTGGTTCTCCTGGTTCCTTGCCTCTAACATCCCTTTTACTAATGAGAAAGAAGGAGCTCACTGTCAAGTTCTGTTTCATTTTTGTTTTGTTTTCTAAGCCAAGCCACCTTTTTTACGTAAAATACTCCTAGGAGAATTTCAAGTACAAATCCTAATGTGAGCCCAAGAGAGTGACTATATGGTCATCCATAGCCAAAATATTCATGGTTAAAAGACTTTACCCAACCAGGCATCAAGAAACATCTCATTAGCTCTGACCAGTTTGGCTCAGTGGATGGAGCATCGGACTGTGGACTGAAGGGTCAAAGTTCAATTCCGTAAAGGGCATGTACCTTGGTTGTGGGCACATCCCCAGTAGGAGGTATGCAGAAGGCAGCTGATCAATGTTTCTCTCTCATCAATGTTTCTAACTCTCTATCCCTCTCTCTTCCGCTCTGTAAAAAATCAATAAAATATATTTTAAAAAAAGAAACATCTTATTAGCAAATCTAATTTTTATGAACTCCGGGTGTCTATAAATTGTCATGGACACATGCTTGGTGTCTTTGCTGCTCACAGAGGGGCAGTCTCAATGATGTTTAGCCCTCATGGTGCTATGCATCTAGCCCTATCTGTGGTTATTCTAGAAGAAACCACAGGGAAACTTCCAACCCATGAAATGAAAAAAAAGAAGAAAAAAAAAGAAAAAGAAATCCCAAAGAGAGCTGCATGCATTTCTAAAAATCAGGGTGTGAGACAATTTTAATAGCTCTTTGTTTATTGTTTAATTAAATTGCCTTTATGGTCGCTTTGGCAGACGTCTAAGAACCAAATGACTAATTAAGAACAGAAAGAGCAGCTTTCTCCTTGCCTTTATTAGAGGGCATATAAGGAGAATGAGTTTTGAGTAAACTATTAATTCTCAAATGGACTGCGTGCTTCCTGATGGCTGAGGAAACGTTCTGACTGGCTGGGGAAGGCACAAATGCTCCTCACATACTGTGGTGTTTTTTAACACATCCAACAAACAGCTCCTATCCTTCACCATGAACACCAGCTACAGCATAAGAGAGTACCAGAGCTGCCTTTGGTCTGGAACTGTCCTCTTACTCCCTGAGCCTGCAATGCATAGTAACCCTTATTCTGGGCCCCATCAATCCCCACCTACTCCCACATATTCTTATGATTAAATGCCCTTCATTTGAGATACCTTGAGTGGCTTTCCTTTTCATATAATCAGATACAAACTGAAGCACTAACTATAAAACTTTTGGTAAAGAAAAAACAGACCTAATAAAATAATTGAGAGTACTTGTTAAAATTATACATTAAATTCTAGAATGAATCAAGTAGGGACTTCTTTTGATAGATTTTTCTTTCTGCATGCCATGGAAGAAAGAAAAATTACTTGCATCCATAGCCTTGAAAACTCTAAGCAATTAATTAACCTGGTCAGAAACTAATTTTACCTTATTGATTTGACTAAGGAATTAGTATTATTTTATAATTAAAAGCCAAATTTCTCTTTTAGGAGCTTGGAGAATCCTATCTAATAAAGAGTATGCTAATTGACCCTCATGCTGTCGCAAAGATGGCGGCTCCCACAGCCAATAAGGAGGGAATATGCTAATTGACTGCCACACCCTAAAATATGGTGATGCCCAGTCTCCTCAGCCCCAAGGGGTGGTAGGCATGCAGCAAGGCTGAGCCTGCCCTCAGGCGGGCCCGGCCACTCCATGTGCCTGCCTCTAGAGCCCGCCCAGCTTCCCAGGGCTGGCCCAAGGCACAGGTAAGCCTTAATGGCAGCTGCCCAACCACCCAGGGTTGCCTGAGGCTCAGGTAACCAGGGTCAGCCAAGGCTTGCACTCCCAGCAGTGGCAGCAGCTGAAGTATGATGGGGCATTGCCTCCTGCCCTTAGGGCTTTTAGACTGTGAGAGGGGAGAGACCTGGCTGAGGGACACACCCCCCTCCAGTGCATGAATTTCATGCACCGGGACTCTAGTTATATATAATATTCTCATTCATTAAATGGTTAAACTTATTAACACTTTCTAGACATGTACTAAGTGCCAAACCCTGTTCTAGACACTAAATACAAAGGAATAGATAATTCTGCCCTTTAGATCATGTCCTTTTTGATGGGTGATAAAGACATGCTCTAGACCACCATATTTCTTAATCAATTTGTCTTAACAGATACCGTATTTGCCAGCATATAAGACGATTTTTTGGCCCTGAAAAATACCGTATTTGCCAGCGTATAAGAGACTGGGCATATAAGACGACCCCCTAACATTTCCACTCAAAATACAGAGTTTGTTATATACTCGCCGTATAAGACTACCCCCCACTTGGAGGCATATTTTTCAGGGTCAAAAAATCGTCTTATCCGCCGGCAAATACGGTATATGAAAGCACAGAGGGGCAAGCAATCTGACCGGAAAAGGACATAAGCTGGAGATCAACAGAATAATAGGTCATAAGGAAGGTGATACTTAAGCTGAGTCTTGGACAAAGAATAGTTTTTGGCCTGGGACTGGAGGTCCCTACCTGTGGAAAATGTCATGGGATGATAGGGAAAATAGTTTGGGGTGAAAAGAGCAGGAATCCATGAGAGTGAGGAACTCTAATGAAGCAGCTAGGGGTGAGATCATGAAACACCTTCTTTGACATCCACAGAGATCTAACATTTATTCATGAGAGTTAAAAGGAGACAATGAGGAATTTATGTGATATTCTTATGCTGTGGTATGGAAGATCATTGGTATACAAATTTCTCTATTATTATCACTAGGTAAGAGAAGTGGATCAGAGAAAGGAATATGAAATAGAAATTATGAAGCCTCAGATGAGGTATTTAGAAGAAAGAATAGGCAGTATTTGGTGACTTATGAAATACTAGAGGCCTGGTGCACAAAATTTGTGCACAGGGGTGGGAGGGTGTCCCTCAGTCCAGCTTGCACCCTCTCCAATCTGGGACCCCTCTAGGGATGTCCAACTGCTCGTTTAGTGGGATCGGGCCTAAACAGGCAGTTGGACATCCCTCTCAACCCAGGACTCCTGGCTCCCAACTGCTTGCCTGCGTGCCTTCCTGATTTACCCTAACCGCTTCTGCCTGCCAGCCTGCTCACCCTAACCACTCCCCTGCCAGTCTGATTAATGTCTAACTGCTCCCCTGCCAGCATTTTTGCCCCCAACTTCCCTCCTCTGCCAGCCTGGTCACCCCTAACTGCCTTCCCCTGCAGGGTTGATTGCCTCCAACTGTCCTCCCTTGCAGGCCTGGTCCCTCTCAACTGCCCCCTCCTGCTGGCCATCTGTGGTGGCCATTTTGTGTCTATATGGGGGCAGGATCTTTGACAACATGGGGACAGCCATATTATGTGTTGGAGTGATGGTCAATCTGCGTATTACTCTTTTATTGGATAGGACAGAGGCCTGGTGCATGGGTGGGCGCCAGCTGATTTGTCCAGAAGGGTGTCCTGGATCAGGGTGGAGCTCCTTTGGTGTGGCCTGGATGAGGGGCCAGTTGTGGTTTGGAGGCCAGGCATGCCCCCTGGCAACCCAAGCAGAAGTCCTGCTATCTGGAATTTATTTATCTTCTACAATTGAAACTTTGTAGCCTGGAGTGGAGGCCTGGGCCTGCCAGGGTGCATGGAAAGCTTGGCTTCCTCCATTGTCAGGGAAACCCAAGCCTCCCTTCTGATAGCCATCCTTGTTGGGTTTATTTACATACTTGCTCTGATTGGCTGGTGGGCATGGCTTGAGGGTGTAGCAAAGTGATGGTTAATTTGCATATTACTCTTTTATTAGGTAGGATACAATGTACAAGAGAAAAGAGTTTCATATGATTCCCACATTTCTGCCTTTGGTAACTGAGACAAAGATGTTAAAATGTAATGTATTAATGGTTTCAACAACTATTTATTGGTAGGAGGAGATGAAGGGACAGAGAGGAGCAGGGAGAGGAGCTTAATTGTTTCAGTCATAATTCATTTTGTTTTTCTAAAAGAATGACTATTAGGCAAATCTATCACATACAGAAAAAATGTTGATTAATAATATTTCTGGTAAAAATATTCAGTCTCACAAGCAGGGTTGAGGTTGAATTATTCAATTTGTCTTTGGAAATCAACACATTAGATATACATGCGTTAGCTCACCCATACCAAAGGCTTTACGTTAATTTCATTTGGTTCATGCAATGGATGAATGAGTTGGGCTAACTCCATAAAATTGATGTGGAAATTTCAACACAAAAGAATGGAGAGTTAACACACACACACACACACACAAAACACCACTAGAAAAACAAAAACAATTCTTAGGAGGATATAAGCTCTTGATAAATATGTGAGAAGAATATAACAAGTTTACAGCTAGAATACTAGAGATATGGTTTTAAATCTATGTGTCTAAAATGAGGCTGAATTTAAATAAATTTATGGAAAATTCTAATAGTTTTGTTTGAAACCTCCAAATAATCGAATTAAGAGATTAGCTTTAAGTCTCATAGTATGTGGATAACGATTTTGTTTTTTTCAAATTCTGTGAGTTATCATAGCTTTACTCAGCACCAGTCTTTTTCCTCCCCCTCCTTCCCCTCCTCCTCCTTCTCCTCCTCCTTCACAATTCTGGTTGTGCACACAGGACCTTTTCCTTTGCCATGGGGTCATGATCCCAATAGAATGCTAAAGCAAACTGGGAGGACATATCCTGTGTTCTTTCCAGTTCCACACACTGACAGCTCTGATAGGCCTATTTTCAGTCAGATGTTCCAGTGAGTCTCCACCATAATATTTATAAAGTATTTTTTGTTAAAACTTGAAAGAGGTCCGATTTTAGACTTTTTTTAAAATATATTTTATTGATTTTTCATAGAGAGGAAGGGAGAGGGATAGAGAGCTAGAAACATCGATGAGAGAGATACATCGACCAGCTGCCTCCTGCACACCTCCCACTGGGGATGTGCCCGCAACCAATGTACATGCCCTTGACCGGAATCAAACCCGGGACCTTTCAGTCCACAGACCGACGCTCTACCACTGAGCCGAACCGGTTTCGGCCGATTTTAGACTTTTAAAAATGTATCTTTATTGCTTAAAGTATTACAGATGTCAGTCACACCTCTGTCCTCCACTGACCCCACCCCACCCCATTATTTTCTGTATCCATGGGTTATGCATATATGCATATTAGTTCTTTGATTAATCTCTTCTCATCCCCCTCCACTTTCCCTTTAAGATGTGTCAATCTGTTCCATGCTTTACATGTCTCTGAATTTATTTGTCAATTTATTTTGTTGAATAGATTCCACATATAAGTGAGATCATATGATACTTGCCTTTCTCTGACTGGCTTATTTTGCTTAGCATAATAGTCTCCAAGTCCCTCCATAATATCTCAAAAGGTAATATTTCCTTATTTTTTATAGTTGAATAATATTTCATTGTATAAATGTACCTCATCTTTTTTTAAGGAAGAAGAAATGATATTTTTCTTTGGGTTCCAAGGGCCCTTAGGCCCTCTCCAAGAACTCACAGTATCTGAGAACAGCAAGCCAACACTCTCCAAGCTGCTCCACAGTGCGGCCTTCTGTATTGGATTCTGCAGTGTCCTGTCCAGATCCCACTTCAGAAGGGCAGCACGCATTGCCCCTGCTGCCTGCAATGTTGGCTGATGTCCTTTCTAGCAATTTCTCTCAGTAGAAGAGAGACATCTTGTTCAATGTCATGCTTCCTCTATAGGGACAGTAGCATCTAATGGTGGACTGATATGAAGTACACAGATCCATCCCCTTTGCCTCAATTCTTGATAATTCTAAAGGACCGTCCAACTCCATAACTCATCGAGGGATTGGCTGAAAACCTTATGTACTGTTGTAACTGTACTGAATTTCTCCTTCCACCTGATCCAGTTTTCCTCATTCTCTCACCGGTATAGATCCCGAGTGAACTTTCCAATAACCTCCTTGCCTGTCAATATGCAGCTGACAGTCTACTGCTTCATGGGGAACCTGACTTAATCCATTTCTTGTTGTTGTTGTTAATCCTCAACTGAGGCCATTTTTTCCATTGATTTTTACAGAATGGAAGGAGGGGGAGACACACAGAGAGAAACATTAATGTGAGAGAGAGACACACTGATTGGTTGCCTTCCACACACATGCCAACCCTGGGCTGGATATCAATCCTGAAATCAAGGTATATGTACTTAACAGGAATTGAACTCATGATCTTTCAGTCTGTGGGCTAACACTCTAACCAGTGAACACCCTCTTTTAGAGCTAAATCCATTTCTTAAACCTTTATATGATCTATGACCATAAGTCACTGCAATGTTTAGAAGATTCAATACATCAGACTTCATCAGAATTGAGACCAAGTTACATATGCCCATGCATGGGGCATCAGTTAATCATTTGTGACCAATAGTCATCCTGTCTGTATGTTACCTTCCCTGGGTGGCTGGGACTACAATTACAGGAAGCAAAGGCCTTGGGACCAGGTTTCAGATTCTGGTTTCAGAGCTAAGTAGAATTAGTTTGCCCTTTAATAACTGTCCAAATGTAGAAAACTAGCTTCAGACATGAGTGTTAACTATTCCTACCACGAGGCTGGTTAAAAGATAGCTGTCACAAATCCAAAACAATAGTTACTATTTGTTGAGTGAATTCTACAATTAACCCTATAAATTTTTCTCTTTTAATCATGACAACTTATAATGAAAACATTGTTATCTGCATTTAACAAGTGATAAAACTAAGATTTTTTTCTAACTTGTTATTTTCATTATCTTCTCTTTCTCATCCTCCTGGGAATAAACATAGTTTCTCTTTTCTTAAAAATATTTCCTTTTTGCCTAGCCAGTATCATTCAGTGGTTGAGCATATTCAACCTATGAGCCAGGAGGTCATGGTTCGACTCCTGGTCAGGGCGCATGACGGGGTTGCAGACTCATTCCCAGTCGGGGCCATGCAGAAGGCAGCCAACAGGGATTTTCTCTCAGCATTAATGTTTCTCTCTATTCCTCACCTTTCTCTTTAAAAAAAATCAATTGAAAAATATACTTCCTTTCTTGCCCTGGCTAATGTGGCTCAGATAGTTGGGCAAGTCCTGTGCACTGAAAGGTTGCTCATTTGATTCCCATTCAGAGCACATGCCTGGGTTTTGGGCCTGATTCCCAGTAGGGGACAAGCAGGAATGAGCTGATTGATGTTTCACTCTCACATTGATGTTTCTTTCTTCTCTCCCTCTCCCTTCCTTTCTCTTTGGAAAACCAACTAAAACAATTTAAAAATCTCCTTTCTCCACTTCCCCAACTTGGAGAAGGGCCCCTAATCCTACTGCATTAGCAGCAATGATGATTAGCAGTCTGTTCTCTCACTTACCTTTCTGTTATGTGTTAAGCAGTGGACTGAAAAGTCACTTGATCATGTGTCAGAATCCCTGGTTCTAGATTCTTAGAATTATCAGTTTTAAAATGTTAAGTAAATCACAAGCTCTCTGTACTCCCATTTTTCTTTATCTCTAAAATGAAGGAGTTGGATTTATTCTGTTTTTCTAAAGCTTCCCCAAGGAGCACACCTTGACTTCTGATTTCTTCGTGATTGCCCACGGCTCCAGGCACAATTCAGGACTCAGTTGCTATTTAATGGCCCATAAAATGGGGTCTGCTTTTTCAGGCTGTCAGAGGTTACACTGCGGAGAAAATGATAGGACCGAGTTCACATTCTTACCTATTTATTCTACAAAGTCCTTTCGAGGATTCAGACCAGTGGTCACAAGCCAAATTTCAAGATGGCTTTTGCAAGGCCCTATAGCTCACCATCATTTAATAAAATGTACAGCTCTATCTGCGGCAATTGCCCACTGTCATTTGAAGAAGCAGGTGGACTCACGATGCGTTAGAACATTTGGAATCAGAAAAATACAGAGGTACCCGTAAAGAGAGCAGAAACAGAAGACAGGCAGGAAAGTCAGGGGAACACAGAAATGGGAGCAAGAGGGTGAAGGCAGATCAGAAAATCGGGATAAAGAAACATATAGGCAAAAAAGCAATGAATTAGAAAAAGGGGGAAGACTGGTCTGGTTACAAAAAAATAAAAAAGGACAAAATAAGAACAAGTGAAGCCCTTATTTATTGTAAAATAAAGAAACCTTAGTGGTCAGCTGTCTACCCTCTTGCCCCCTCACACAAGGCGTACATTCAACCCTCTGGAGAAAGTTAATCTCCTAGACAAGAAGTCAAGTAGGAATTGAATGGGCGTAACACTTCATAAATGTGATAATAAGAAAAAAGCTTTGGAAGAGAAGGGGAATGCATACAGAGTGGGAGTACAGCAAAGAGAGTTCTATTTTTGATTTTGACAGAAGAATTGTTTTTTTTTGGGGGGAAAATCTATAATTTCCTAGGCACAAAGGCCTCTTCTGACACATGAAATCATTTATCTACTATCTATTCAGCGTCTATCTATCATCTAGCTATCTATCATCCAGTTATCTCTATGGCAACAATCCCATTGCATGGAGGTGTTTTGACACTCCAGAACCAAGCTTCTGGTTCATGGGATCTGTCACCTGAGGTGAACACAATGGGAAGAAAGTGTTTCTTGGTCCTTTCTTAAACGCACTGGTGTTTCAAAGGTGGTGTTTCCAGGAGACTGCACTGCTCAGCCGTGGAAAGTGAGGCCCTGGCCCTTTAAGGCAATTTTAACCAAGATGTTTCCATTTATGTTAGAAAACAAACCAGGTATAGATTGCTTTTGCAGGTTTTTGCTTTCTAATTTTCTCTTCTCCCACCCTCACCTCCCATCTACTTTTGAATATGCATTTCTTTCTCCCACCGTGCCTGCTGGCAAACTTCCAAGGACTTTTATCAAATGTTCTAGGGAGTGAATTACTCATTTTAGGATATTTAAATGAAAGAGATGCATAATACCACTTCACATTCAAATTTCATGAAACCCTGCCCATGAACTCTTTTATCTTCATGCATCTACATGCCCCAAACCTCAGTTCACTCGATTAGCCTCTCCTTGGAAGGGGCTGTAATTAAATGGGGTTCATTTGACACTAAATAATCAAAAGATTCTGGTGTGTGTGTGTGTGTGTGTGTGTGTGTGTGTGTGTGTGTGTGTTTTCCCCACAATGAGTAGTTTCAATGGGATATACTATATATCCTTTCATAATTAATGTTCATTGTGAGCTACATTATATCCCTAAATTACAGTTTCTAATGCAAAAAAATTAGTTTTACTGTGAAACTTTGCTACTTTTAACATAATTCGGTGAATTGCATAAACAATTTAGAGAAATCAGGGACTGCGTTTAATGTCTTTGTAATGCATCCATCAGGACAGGATGAGGAAGAGGGAAAGAGGAGATGATGGGAGAGAGAACAGTTTCCAAAAGCAGGTACACGGAACAGTCTTTGGTATCGATTATTTGATTTAAAATAAATGTTTATTGAGCATCTGCTATGCCAGGCCCTGTGCTATAGGCAAAGAGGCTGTGAGTGGGGCACGCCCATGCAATCTCGCCCTCATTGGGCTTAGAGAGGGTGAGGTGGTGGTTAGGACTGGGTGGTGGTAGAGAATAGATTGCATGTTATTATTTTATTGTTGTTGTTATTAATATTTTTATTCATTTCAGAGAGAAGGGAGGATGAGAGAGAGATGGAACAGCAATGATGAGAATCATTGATCAGCTGCCTCCTGCACACCCCATGCTGAGGATTAAGCCTGAACCCAGGCATGTGCCCTTAACTATCTTAACCCTATCACAACAACTGTCACCTTAGAAGTCACTGAAAAAATACTGCTTTCAAAGCCTTTTCTCCAAAGGGAGTAACTAACCCATGTATCTCTACTAGCTGGGTCCTGTTCTTCCTCTGCCTGTCCTTCAGGTCTCTGACTCGTCTCTTCCTGCCCCTGGGCTTGGTGGCCCTGCTACACACATGCTTAGCCTCTCAAACACTCAGAATACTGTACTGACGTTGTTTTAAATCTACCCAACAGTAGAGGGTAGTTTTCAAGTGAGTGCATCTCAAAATCATCTAGAGCAGTGGTCGGCAAACTCATTCGTCATCAGAACCACATATCAACAGTACAATGATTGAAGTTTCTTTTGAGAGCCGAAAACCGACTTCTGCACGTGGGCCATGAAGTTTCAATCGCACTGTACGTGCGCAGCCGCATGTGGCATTTTGGGGAAGAGCCACACTCAAGGGGCCAAAGAGCCACATGTGGCTTGCGAGCCGCAGTTTGCCGACCACCGATCTAGAGAGCTTGTTAAAACCAATTCTTGTTAAGGCATATTCCTGGGCCCCACCCCCATTATTTCTGATCCACCATGGGGATGGGGGTCCACTGAAACTATCTGCGTGTCTCACACCCAGGTGATGCTGATATTGGAACATCTCTGACAACGACTGCTCTCCACAATGCTTTCTTTGTATTAATTGCTCAAGTGCTCATGTAAGTAATATAATCCCTTTTCTTTTGTTTCCTTTTGCCTAGTCCCCTGCTTTTTTCAATTCTTTTTTTCCTTTTTCTGCTTCTTCCTCTCCTTAGATCTTCCTTCGCCATAGGTAACCCTGCTGGGCTTTGTTTAGCTCGGTTCACAGGAAACAGGACAACAATGGTTCCCATCTCTGGCTCCACCTCACAAGCATCAGATGTAGCTGCACACTGCCAGGCAAACCGATCTGCGATGTTTCCAACGCACTACTTCATGGACCAGAATAAACTAGCATATTCGAGCAAAGCCGCGTTCTGGATATATTAAAGTGTAAAAACTGGTGTGAAAATCAGGTCTCCGGTAAACAGGAGATTATTATTACTTAGAATCCTATAATGCGCCCATCATATGGATCTCTAGGGCATTTGCGAACCCATTTTTACATAATTATGGGAAGAGCATGTATTTTATATGAGATGGTGAAATTAAATACAAAATAGGGCATTTGGAAATGGCTGTAATGTTTTAAATGAAGAAATGAAACTGTTTTGAGACATATGTAGGGGAGAAAATTTATTGACAGCAGTTTTTAAGAGGCTCTATTAATTCCAAAGGAAACACGGGATGAAAATGAAATACTCAAAGAATAAAATAAGAGGCCTCCCCATAAAAATCAGTCTATGTGATTCAAATGGTTAGGCTTGCCTTCTAACAATGAGGATTTTACAGGGGATGCTCACCCGCATTAGCATCTCAATGGCACAATATTTTTGTTACACACTGTTGCAATTGCTACAATCTGCCCCTTCCCTCTTGCCTCTCATCTTGGGTGCATTCCAAAGGTAGGAAAATATGGCTGGCTGGTGAATCTTGCATCATTTTCTTACACCTGTGCCAACCTAGGCTAGTATTTTCCTACCCAGTGGCTGGCTATGTGAGGGAAAATTAAAGGCACAAATCAAATGCATCCTGTGTCCATTCAGAAAAAAGACCCATTTAAAAACTACCTTTAGCAAATGAAGAGGACTTGATTGGATCTCAGAGACTCCAGTTTAATGTCCTGCACAGAGGGAAATCCCACGGATGCTTACAATCAAGGGCTGAAATAAGTAGACTTTACATCAAACCTAAAGATTCAAGACGTGTATATTCTCATTTCAAAATGCAATACAGCCGAAACCAGCTTGGCTCAGTGGTAGAGCGTCGGTCTGTGGACTGAGAGGCCTCAGGTTCGATTCTGGTCAAGGGCATGTACATTGGTTGTGGGCACATCCCCAGTAGGGGGTGTGCAAGAGGCAGCTGGTCAATGTTTCTCTCTCATCGAGGTTTCTAGTTCTCTATCTCTCTCTCTTCTTCTCTGTAAAATATCAATAAAATATATTTTTAAAAATGCAATACTGATATTTTGTTTTCTATTTTTAATATGAGGTCTTTATAGAGAGAGAGAGAGAGAAAAAAAAGAGTGAAATCATTTTACAAATCCCAAATTGCCATAATGTTATTTTGACCAGTTGCCTTTTATCTATTTGATCTTAGATTTCACTATTCACCCTTTTCTAACAAGGTGAATCAGGGGTCCATCTATTTGCAGAATTTTCCCTGTGGGAGAAGAGAGTTATATTTTGTACATATCCTATAGGAGGTGCTTGGGGTGACGGCAGCAGCTGTGACCAGGGAAAAGGTGTCTTCTGTGACACTTTCTCCTTCACTGGCACCATCTACAACATAGGTTTCCATCACTGTGGGCAGAGGAAGCTGCTTCTGTAACTGGCGCTACTCCAGTGGATATACCCAGACTCAGTCCCATAGGTTGCCAGTGTTGCCTTCTCAAATCCCTTTCAAGCATCTTCAGTAACCTGGCACACTGCCTCCTGCCAGCTGGCCTGAGAAAGGTGTCTTGAGTCATAGTGTGAAAGAGACACATGGGTTTTAGTTAGACTATGGTAAAGACATCACAGTTGGGCACTTTCATTCCATATGGGGCAAAGAGTAGGCTAAGGGGCTTTACCTGTGTCACTTATACAGCCACTTTTTGAAAAAAATAATATGTAACCTTATTGGTATGATTTATTGGGGCAATAAAACCAACCATGCTACTCTAACCCTACTAGACTAGATGGAGAATCTTTGGCACAAGCCACTGTCACTGAAGGTTATCTGTATCTGTGAGCCTTCTTTGCTGCCAATAAAAATACCATAAATAGAGATGTGCATGTTTCCATGTAGTAGAGGAAATGTCAGCTTATGGCCTGAGGCTCCCATTAGTCCAACTTCATGACTGACATATGTTCTATTTCTCAAAATAAAACAAAACTCTTCCTCAAACATAAAATGTCCCAGATTCAATCAGGTGAGTTAGACTTCCAATATCCCAACACATTCACAAAATATGAATCTGTTACCCAAATTAGCACTATGGGATTTGTAAACAGAGGAATGGTATCTTAAGGAAGAAGTTATATAGGTGCATATATGACTTTCCCCAGTACATTAATATTTTTAGTCAATAGCAGTAGGTGAACACATGACCTTCTCGTACAGAAAGCTGTGGAAGAACGTACTATACACAATTCACTTGTGTCCTCCTCTTGGCTCAATGTGGCCACATGCCTTGTCTTGGAGAGGCTAATCATTTGGTTCTGTTCATCTAAATCTGAGCTCCATCACTTGGCAGTAATCCCACCATTAAGTCAATTTCACTTTTTTTAAATGTAAACTCCATATATATAAACACTTCCTTATGAGGAATTAAGCATGTTTTGGTTTGTTTTCATTATAGCACTGGTCGTTTGTAATTAGGCTTATTCACACTGAGATAACAAAATTGCATCTCTTTTGAGTGGACTATTCTGCCATTACTAATGTGTCACTTTTCAGAACTCCAGATTTTCCCAAGAACTGCATACTTTGTATTATAGCAAAAAACATCTGCATTCGAGTTAGCTGGGTAACCTTATTTTGCAACACATTCTGCTAAGAAAGCATAATACTTCTCACTAGGTGCTGACTATTTCAAACTTCCCCCCCCCCTCGCTTAGTCTCTAAGAGCAATAGATTTGTTTATGTAATTATAACTCAGAACTGGCTGAGTTTTAGTAAAAATAACACTCAACTCTGGAAAAAATACTGTCCACCAACTATACAACCACTTGAATTACAATCATACTTAAGTAATATATTATGGGGGTTCTCAGGATAGCTTGAGACATTAGCGCCTGTGAGTTCCAAAAAGAACAGTGGCAGATAAACTTCCAAGGATAAATTAATGTTGATTTGAAAGCAGAATATTAACTACTGCAAACTGGTCTCATTGCTCACCACCCCAAAGCCCCATGGATGCCTCGTTGACTTCAGAGAGAACTAATGCTGCAGGGAATTGCATAGGGTGTCAAGGAGAAAAGAAATACATCTTTGTTCAAGTGTGTGGTCTGGTGGCTGGAAGCCAGCATATAAAGTACAGCAAAGACCAAGTACACGAAGGTTATACCCCTTTAATTCTTAGCAAAGGAGGGTCACCAAGATTCTGGAAATATACTGGTTCAAAGAAGCCATCTTTCTTTGGAACAATAGAAACTGAATAAATAAAACACTCAGAGAAAGAACCGTGTGGGAGAGGAAAGATGTTTCATGGGTTTTTGCTTGTATGGAGACCTAAAATAGCTCGACTCCAGGAAATGTTAGTCAATATTCCCCTCCAACTTTCACTGCACCATTTTGTTTCACGGATATTATCAGGTGTGTGTGTGTGTGTGTGTGTGTGTGTGTGTGTGTGTGTGCATGTGTGCACGTGTGCAGGCATACACACACACACCTGTTATCCTGATCTAGTTTCAGTTCTCTGGGTAACATATGATGCCCAAAGACTGATGTAGGCACTCTTACCTCAAAGAGTATACAGATCTCTTTGAAAGAAGCAAGAAAATTATGGTTCCCTTCCCATTCTTGAAAGATTAGTTTGTTACATAAATATGCACAGACATAAAATGGTTGACCCCTTGTGTCAGCACTTACTCTACGGCCACAAAACCAAGAGAAGTCAAAGAAAATCAAACACCTAAGATTATGAGAGAACTGACAGTAGCCACATATCTTCCATGCAATGGAGGATATGAGATAATTGAAACTGTGTCACTGTTTCCCATGTGGCTGGCCTGACTGAAACGTGGCCCAATTCCTGTGGGGTTGTCACAACACCATTACTTTGTGCTCCATGGAAATTAATTTCTTCCCACTTCAGCCCTCTATTTAAGCTACTCCAAAGCCCATAATGTTCCTGAACCTTCATTGGCACAAACACATTATTATCTCCATAGTTAGTCTGCTTCTGTTCCTCGCTGAATAATGGCCTACAATTACAGTAATACTAGTTGGCACTAACGTGATAGTAAACACTATTACAATATGGTCATCCAGATGATCAAAATTACACTCAGATTCATTCTACTTAGATTACAAATTCAATAAAATCAAACAGAATACAGAACAGCTCATCCAGTGAAACTCCCAGCCCTCAAAAATACACCCAGAGATCCAAATTTGAAACAATTAACTTAGCACAGAGTATGTAAAAGACAGAATCCATACCCTACAGATCTGAGCAACAGGGTCAGACATCCCTAGGTTCAAATTCCATCTCTATGACTTTCATTGTGTGCTTTTACGCAAGCTGTTTAATGTCCCATAGCCCTCGTCTCCACATTTGCAAAATGATAAGTACAGCATCAGAAAACATCAGTATGGATTAAATGAAACAATGATAGTGAAACATTTGGAATAAAATTAAGTCCTCAATAAATATCAGCTATTTCTATGATTTTAGAAATGTTCATCCAGCAAACATTTGTTTTGTGTCAAGCACTAAGCTTTGTGGTGGGGACCCAGAAATAAAGGCAGAGTTTGCATTTCCCAGGGGATCAGTGTGTGGAAAACATATGAGAAGGTGGGATACATGTGAGAGGAGATGCTCAAAATATGCTTATTGATTGGAGATTGGTTACCAATAGACTGGTGGTTGCTGTTGTTGTTTTTGCCACTTTTAAACAACAATTCAATCCATCTCAGGAAGTCTTAGTGGGGAAAACAAGGATGCAAGGTAGGTTTGCAATAGTCTCTGAAACAGGCAATCATCCACACGTCCAAGACTTCATCATGTTCTGGTAAAGGGGCAGTCTGGAGTTCTATCTTCACACAATACAGGGACCTAAACCTCTTCTAACTATGTCAATTAATGTACATATCATGGCACCATCTTCCTTCATTGTTAAACACATAAACTATTAGATCGTCACAATATTGTTATTCTCTTATGCTTTGAGTCAGAATCATTTTTTCTCTCTGCTCATTTTCATTTTGAGAATTAAGAGTCAAGAATGTTTGATATTGAAAATAAAATATCCTTCTGAAATCTCCAGCCTTGATGCCATAATGACCATGGCAATTGACCTCAATGGATGTTCAGTTTTCAAACTCACAGCCAGACTGCTAGTTCTTATCTCTGATATGCTGTCATTCCACTGTGCTTATTCAGAAAATGGATCCATCTGTAGGTGCAAAATGCAATTTTCAGGAAAATGGCACCTTAAAATATTCTGACACAATGTTCCATCAGCAGTCCTTATATTTAGACAAATAAAGACAATGAAGAGCCATGCAGACCTGTTAACATCTGCTCAAAACCTGTGCCCTCATTTCCTTGCCTCTGCTAGCACTAACTCAAGCTAGAATTCATTTAGATAATTCCTTAAGCTCCGAATGCTTAGCATGTCACATTTCCACCAAGTCTCATTTATATAATTAGTGCTAACATATGGCCCACAATCAACATTGGAGATTTGGAATCATTTTTAGCATGCCGTTAGACCTAAAGGGGTATAGATTCAATATGGAGGGAAGAGAATTAGGCATGCAAATTCCATTTGTGATAACAAGAGCGTAGCAATGGAAATTTACCCCCAAAAGGTTTGGCTGCTAATCACATAGCAAGCAGAAAGAATTACATTCTTAATAACCTTCACCAAGTGCAATAAACGGAAATAGAAGTTTGTTTTATGGGAGGCTTTTGGTTACTATTTCTCCCAGTAAACTCAGAAGTATTTTAAACTAGTGCTAACCACTAAGATTACCCCAACTAAATTCTCCCTCCTTGCGTGGTCTGACTTAGGTGTCCAAGCCCAGAAACCCTGTGGGCATCATTCACTAAGTTCACAGTCAACACTGTAGAATCCACCTGGTCCATTCTTGGCCTGGATTGTATTAGGTGCTTCCTAACTCATCTTTTATTGAACTCTTGGTCCATATGTTAGTCTTTCCAAATGTTAGGAGCCCAAATCTAAGCCTCATGTCCTTAAACTTTTCTTAATTAAAAAAATAATACAGCCGAAACCTGTTTGGCTCAGTGGATAGAGCGCCGGCCTGCGGACTGAAAGGTTCCAGTTTCGATTCCAGTCAAGGGCATGTACTTTGGTTGCGGGCACATCCACAGGGGGTGTGCAGGAAGCAGCTGATCAAAGTCTCTCTCTCATCGATGTTTCTAACTATCCCTCTTCCTTCCTCTCTGTTAAAAAATTAATAAAATATATATTTTTTAATACAGGTGGAGGATACAAGACACAAAAGTAATTGCTAAAAACAAGTTCCAGAAGCTTCACAAATCAAAAATTGAATCCATAGGTTAATGGAAAAAGAAATCCCTTAACCCAACATAGCTCCTTTTTTTTCTCATAAGTCAATACCAATAATGCTCTTGGTGATAATACTTGATGTGCACTATGTGACAGGAAATGTAAGCAGATTTCACAAATGTAATAGCACTTGATCCTTACAAAACCTCAAAAGTTGAGATTATCTTGATTTCACAAATGAATAAACTAAGGTCTCATGATCTACTATCCCTGAGGCAGTGATGGCAGAGTACTCCAAAGACTATGCTTTCAACTGCTAAGCTATTCTGCTCCCAAGTTCTTAATTCTCTGTAGGTGTATCATTGACTTCTCTAATTTCAGCCTCCCATAGTTAATTCACAATCAAGTCTTATTGGCTCTTAACACCAACATTACTCAAATCTGTCTGTTCATCCGAAGTTATCGCACTAGATGAGGGTCTTACTATCTCAGATATAAATTAGAGAAAATAAACCCTAAAGTCTATTTTAAATGCAAGATTTGGTATATCTATAATTATTGTTTTTTAAGTGTATCTTTCTGGTCCCAACAATTAAAAACATAGATCCAGGAAAGACTGCTTTATTTTTATTATTCAGCACTTAGTGCAGCAATGGCATCTAGAAGGTGTGAAAATAGATGAGTGTCTGGATGAACCTGGAATCATAAAACCCGAGTTTAATCCCAATCTCATTTTTCCCACAACATGGCTGTGAGACCTTGAGCAGATCACTTATCTCTCCTGAACTTAAATAAAAACATCTGTAAAAAGAGGAGCTCAGACCAAAAACCAATCTAAGAAAGCTTCCATTATCAACATGGCCAAATCATTCCTGTGTTAGGGAACTCTTCTGTTTGGGGAAAAAAATTAAATCTTTCAGTTTGGGTTCCTGATTAGTCACAGTTTTCTCTCATGGGAAAGTGTGATGAGACATAAAGAGAACCACAAATCTGAAACTTTGAATCACCCCTAGGGTTTGGGCCTCCCAAACATGTGAACTGGGCAAGACACTTTATGTAAATATCAGTGTCCTTTGCTTTAAAAGAAGGGATTGGAATATTGATGTAAAATTATCAAATGCTGGCAGAAACCGATTTGGCTCAGTGGATAGAGAGTCGGCCTGCAGACTGAGGGGTCCTGGGTTCAATTCCGATCAAGGGCATGTACCTTGGTTGCAGGCACATCCCCAGTGGGGGGTGTGCAGGAGGCAGCTGATTGATGACTCTCTCTCATCAATGTTTCTAACTCTCTATCCCTCTCCCTTCCTCTCTGTAAAAAAAATCAATAAAAACATTTTTTTTAAAGATTATCAAATGCTGACTCAGGAGTGAAGAGTTCAAAAGTTGACAGGAAAATGAAGTAAATTTAAGGACAATGTAGTGAATTTCATAAAGCCATAATTATGTGATTTAAAGGCCTTTCATTTTTTATGATTACTTACTTCCTATTTTCGCATCAAAATATCCTTTCTTTGAAGAAAGAATTATTTCTTTTAAAATATGCTTTGATATAAGAAAACAATGGCAATCAAAAGTTAGTCCAATATCTCCAAGGATGTTCAGGAAGGATCCATTCTATATTTGGTCAACCCTATATTCTTCACCTACGACTGATGTTTCTTTGCAGGCTATCTTAATATAGAAATGGACCCTCCCTGTTACTCATCCTCATTCTAAAGTATTGACAACAGTGCCCCCCCTATAATAATAGTAATAGAAAGGGAAATTCCATTAAAGTGTATGTGTGTGTGTGTGTGTGTGTGTGTGTATATATATATATATATATATATATATATATATGCCAACAACTGGAAGGGTGGAATGACAAGTCGCTGTAACATGCACTGAGCAGGCAGGCAGGCGAGCAGTTATGAGTGGGCGGGCAGGCAGACGAGTGGTTAGAAGTGGGCAGTCCCGGATTGTGAGAGTGATGTCTGACTACCTGCAG
Source organism: Vespertilio murinus (assembly GCA_963924515.1). NCBI lineage: Eukaryota > Metazoa > Chordata > Mammalia > Chiroptera > Vespertilionidae > Vespertilio > Vespertilio murinus. The sequence goes on from OZ004715.1 coordinate 16,487,634, forward strand.
GGATTGGCCCTAAACCAGCAGTCAGACATCCCCTGAGGAGTCCCAGATTGCAAGAGGGTGCAGGCCAGGCTGAGGGACACCCTCCCACCAAATGCACAAATTTCGTGCACTGGGCCTCTAGTGGGATTATAAACAACCTAAAATTTAATGCTACCTGGAGGTCCTCTTACCGTACCTCAGGCAGCTCCGCTTTAGATAATTCCTCACTGACCTTCTTCTCTCTCAGTGCCCCAATCCTCACTTCCTCCCTAACTTTATATGCAGTATTTTTCATGTAAAACATATTGAATGAAGAAACTTAATGCTCCAAGAAGTTAACTGACTTATTCAAGTAGACAATGCCAATAAGGAACAAAAGCAGACCTCAAACCCAGAGCCGTGTAACTCCAGAGTCCATGCTTTCCCCACATCCCATCACCGCCCCCTGGCAGAGTGAAATCCTAAGCCCATGCCTTTCCCCCAGCATGTAGCAGGTTCCAGTGGCTGGCTGTGCTGAGAGCACAGCATGGACAGGAGCTCGGCTGGGTCCAGCTGGAGGAGAGCGCCCTGTGGGGTATTGCCACAGAGCTGCAAGCAGGGGCACACACACAGTGAAGGAATTAGATCGAGAGGAAACCTGGGTTGTTGCTTAGCCAAGTAGTTCACTTGAATCATTATTTTGAAAACTTCAGTGGTAGGAAGTCCTTTCTCTCCCCTTATCCCACTGTAAAAAGTCAGAGGAAATGGAATTAATTGAGATCTTTAAACAAAAGACATAGCTCCTCCTTTTTCATATTGAATCTCCTTTCCACGCTGTCAACATCACAGATCTGTATCTTAGTCCTGAGACTTTTCTGAGCCAGAGGAGAAATTCCCACCCACTGAGCGGCTCCCATTATTTCCATGGCTGAATAGAAGGGACTATTTGGTATGAAATTGTCAAATGAAACTCCTTTTGTGCTATGAAAAGATGAAATGGTGTGCCACACCTTTGATTGCAGACACAGACCACCGCCACCGTTTAAAGGAGACGTGTAGGGATTCCTGCCAACAGTGACATTTCTTTTCTACTGAAGTCAACAGTGAACAGTTTCAGAGCTCACTTTCTCACTACACAGCCATCCCCAGAGCTCATTTACATAATAAAACTAAAATGTGCATAAATTAGTGCGAATTGTTTTTGATGACGATCTTAAAATGTTATTTAAAGAAAGTGACATTTGCTTATAAGGAAAAGCATGGCATGGGCTATTATCTGTGTGTACAGAATGTATTGTATAAAATCATTCCTCAGTGTATACGCGCTTGTGTCATTCTCAAAACACACTTGTTCATGTATGACTGCATAAAGGCATTTGTGTCAGTATGTGTTGTAATGTGCTAACAAATTAACTTCCAGGATCAAATGAATGGGAGCTCAGAGGACTTAATGTTCTTAGTTTTGAAAAGAACAGGCTCACCAACCATGATGGTTTCCACAGAGGACTTTAGCTTTTACAATGCTAAATGTTACCTCACCAGAATAGTGCATCTGCATCCCACAAGTGCTGCACGTGGGCTTGAAAGTGAGAGACAATGGTGTTGATCAAAATTTGACCATGATGAAACTCTTTTGGATAAGAATGGAAAGAATTTGCCTTTTTCCTGACCCAATTAATATTATCTGTGGCCAAAGAAGAGCCCGGGGTATGCCTACCATGAAACAATTGCTTTTTGAAGTGACATCCTTAAATTATACGAAAAGATGAATCTCACATTCTTTTGCAGACAATAGTCAAGCGAGACTCATTTTTACTTCCCATGACAGCTTCAGCAGAGCAGCCTAGCACTGAACACTTACCCAGGCTCCTCCTAGATATCTAACCCAGGGATGGCCTTTTCCTCTGGAATTTTGGCAAAGGACACCCTACACACTCCACAGCGTTTAATTAACTGGAGAGCATTCTCAAGTACACTTAATTATAGGTCAGTATTCTGACTATATAAATCATGGAAAAGGAAAGGAAATGACACAAAAGCCCTAGACTAATATAATTTATAGCTATCTGAACTAACACAAGGGAGAAAAAAATGGTACTGGGCTATAATTAAAGATTAGGTTAGTGCCAAAAATCATAATTTTCTCCCTGGCTTTAAAAGCAAATGTCATGTTAATGACGGTTAACTTTTGATTATGCAGGGATGATTATATATAGTTTGTGGATTATCTATGCCCTCATTTTCTTTCCTTCTTCCTCGAGCTGCTTTACTGCTAATTAATCCCTCTATCAGAAGTCTGATTAGGGAAAGGAAGAGAAGTAGAAAATCAAATTAGTCATTTTGGGCTGATTGTTAGCTGCCTTGGTTAAGACTCTTGGTTAAGCTGGTGTGAAAAATGCCTTTCTGGATTTTAATCCTCTAGATTACTCCATGATTTTGTAACTAAGATTATGTGAAGTTGAGTATCCTGAGAATGTATAAAATTATGTTACAGATTATACTCTTAGATCTTTTAATTGTGTGATCCGAGGTTCCAACACCTAAAACTCAGAAAACTTCTTTAATCAACGTATTAATTTGTAAAAGAAGCAAAAATCTCAGGAGAAATTCTGTACCCCAATCACACACCTCAACATGCTGATGCTATGGGCCAACATTGGCATCTATGCTCTGTTCCACACACAGACAGGGTGATGCCACTGATATTATGTACACTGTTTTAGAGGACTGCTGCTAGAATATAATTTGGGGACCATAAAGGATATTTTTAAGGCACATTTTGGCTCTTCAGCACCCACACTGTTTCTAAAAGATATCCAGGTTCCCTCTAATTAATTTTCCAATTTACATATTCTCCTAAAATACCATGGAATAAATTCACCTACTTCATGCCAATTCACTGGTCGTGAAATCAAGGAAAGATTTTTTTTTTTTTTGAAAAAGAGTGGAAACAGTGAACCATCAGACAGAGGTCCCTTTGGATAGGCCTGTAATAAAAAGCCAACATACGACCATGTTGTCGCAATTCGATTCTGATTATGCCACATTAGAGTCATCATGTAAGAAAGTAAAAACAAACAATCCAATTTTTGAATCTAAACAAGATTCCCCCATCCTGCCAGGCCTGCTGGAATACGATCCACCAATTTGCCATCGAAAGTTGTCTTACCCTAACATATGGCAGCGTATTTATTCCATGTCCCGAGGATTATAAAAATCAGCATAAGCCTCTTTTTCAAATATCTGCCTACAGATATCAGGGGTGTGAATGTTTCGGAACACCAACAGATTTTTTAAAAAAATAATGTCACGTCTGTGGAAATCAGAACAGAATACAATATGAGCAAGGGTTGAAGTGATTTAAAAAGAAAGAAAGAATACCCAGAGAGAGAAAGTAACGGTTTTTATAGAACGGGTTTCTCAGGTTTTCCTATACTCATGGCTTTTTATTTATTTTTTTAAAGGCATGGCTATTTCTGTTTGCTGGCTTTGGAGGTCATGTACCTATCATACACCAGTGAGGGAAAGAAACGAAGTACTATTCTTTTTTTTTTTTTCTTACCTACTGGAGCTAGGTGGGATGTATACACAGAGAATGACATAAGGCCTTTGTTCTATACCTAAATGTAACAAAGCCGTTTGACTTCTGTTTAAAACCTGCAACAGAGTATGAAAGTGCCTTATGGATTAAATTAGCCAGCTACAGCCCATTACTCAGCTTTATGAGGAAAATGACAAAACATTAATAAACAGCTGCCTTTCAAAAACACCCACCTCTGGAAAGCATAAGCTAATGCAATCACAGTCCAAAAGGAATGTAAACCAATATTATAATACCACATGATATGGTTCGTTAAACACTTCACGTCTTTAGGGTGCTTTGCGAAATTGCAAAATATTTCTGTCATCTCCCCACTGTAATTTGGTCCTCCGGAATACCATTAGCTTTTAAATGTACCAATTTGCTGTTTGCTGCTTGATAAATCTTATTTGTCATTCATAGGAGCTGAATTCACGTATGGTTTACGATAGCTCCCTCAAAAACTTTTTTCCAGCGCAGCAAATGTATCAATAAAAACAACTTGGAAACGAAAAATTAGTATTTGGTCCTAACCACATAAAAACACAACCAAGCATTGTTTTTTTTTTGGACATTAAACGTAATATGGTTATGACAGGGAAATAATATTCATATTTTGATGAGAAAGGCAACTGAAACACTTACTAAGTAGAGCTGTAGCAGCGGAGGTATGAAATTATTAGTTTCATGCATCAGGACTATCACAAGACAGAAGTTTCTACCAATAGAGACTTTGAGCTTATTTACAGACAATTTATAGACAAGGGCCAAATTCAATTTAGCAAAAATAAGAAATTCACAGCACACGGTATCATTTAAGCAGATGTGTAAGTAAGAAAGACAAAGGCAATTTCAATCTCCAAAGTCATTCAAACAATGCACTCAAAAGAGCTGTCCTTACCAGAAAGATCTGCCAGATTACCCCTGGGTTACATGAACTCAGACTGAGGACGTGCCGCTAACTTTTTCCACCATCAGCCAGAATGGTAGGCAAGCAGTTAGGAGACTAACCAACCATCAGCGCTTGGCATTTGATTTTTCACTCTAGAGAGAGCCACAATGGAGTGGCTTTGCTTTTCCCTCCCCTGGCTGGGCTAGGACCCAGGACACAGCTGAATTTCACAAGTCACGATGAACACAAAACCTCAGACAATACCTTTTGGCAAAATAACAATTGAAATCGCTCCATTATTTATCATTATGCTCTTCAAAGGGAACTTCGCTGAGAGGCTGGGAAGTCAGCTCAACAAAACCAAACAAAAAGGCCCTTCTCTAAAGCTTCCCGAGACACTGAGAAAAGTTTCTATTCTCTCGTTAGAATGCATGCAGTTTATTATGTTATTGGAGAATAAGGTACACAAGCGAGTGTACATATTTTTACATGGGCTTGAGTTTAAAAGGGTCAATATATTTTGTTTCTTAGTTATTTGTGTGATACTTTCTTACTACATTACAACTCATCACGTACTACAACAAAAGGTAAAGGGTATGTGAAAAAAGTGATTATAAAACCCTATTCATTTATATTGTTTTATATCTTACATAAATTGCTTTAAAATTGTTAAAGTGGCCATTTTATAAAGAATGAGGTTTCTGGCCCTCTAGGGCATTTGTTTCCCTGAGTGGTCTAGTCATTTTTGCAATTGATGAGCTGGGCTGTAGATGCACATGGTAGGTGCAGGGTCCCAATCCACGCTAACCCTCAGACCACACTGTTTCTCCTGGCTGGAAGAGGTCACACTCTGAGCAGGTGAAACCCTGCTCAGTGTCAAGACTGTGAAAGACAAAGAGTTTCTAAAGAGCCTAACAAAGCCAACAAGTAGGAAATCTCAATTTTATTTGAACTGGCTTCTTGCAAAATTCCATATCAGTGTTCAAAAATTGCATTTAGGACAATTTGTGAAATAGGCTTAGAAAAAAATATAAAAAATTAAACTATTCTTTTCTAATAGATTCGTGTTTTAAACATTTTCATGAAGATCTGTAAAGAAAATACTATTTAATGGTCTTTTCATTCAAATCAAAAGTTAATCATTCTTTTTTAGAGATTGAAAAGATGCAGAACATTATGTGAAAGAAATGTTTTTGCAGTATTTTTATATTTTACCATTGCTTTTCTTTTTTGATAGATTCGTTTATAGGGAAATAAACTTAAATTCAAATACACATCTCCCTTCTCCCTAGGAAATTAGCCACTTCATGAATTCTGTCTGTCAGTGGTACTTTTCTCAACCAAAGTACCAATTAATTATGATCAAATACCACTGGATGTTCCTTGCTTAATTAATAAATAATATTTTTTTCTGGCCATACAGCCAAACTTTTATTAACAGTATCTCTGGATGATTTGTTGAATAAAATACTATTTGGGCTCATTTTTTAATTACTAAAAGTATCAAATTATACAAATATGATAGAGTAATCCCATGACAAATATGTAGAAGACTTGGAGGTTACCAAAAAATTATAACAAATATTCCATATATTGATATATCTGTGTATATGTGTAAATGTGTACATATGTATATACTTAAATAACATAGATAACATTAAATATACACATGAGTTAGAGTTGCTATTGAATATAAATTTAGTGTCAATTAAAGTGATAAAATATAACATAAATATATAAATATACTAGAGGCCCCGTGCACTAAATTTATGCACTGGGGTGTGTATCCCTCAGCCCAGCCTGCACCCTCTCCAATCTGGGTTCCCTCTCACAATCCAGGACTGCTGGCTCCCAAATGCTCACCTGCCTGCCTTCCTGATTGCCTCTAACTGCTTCTGCCTGCCAGCCTGATCACTCTCCTAACCATTCCCCAGCCAGTTTGATTGATGCCTAACTTCTCCCCTGCCAGCCTTTTTCCGCCAACTGCCCTCCCCTGTAGGCCTGGGTTTCCCCCAACTGCCCTCCCCTGTAGGCCTGGGTTTCCCCCAACTGCCCTTCCCTGCAGGCCCGGTCGCCCCCAACATCCCTCCTCTGCTGGCCTAGTCACCTCTAACTGTCCTTCCTTGCAGGTCTGGTCCCTCCAAACTGCCCTCCTCTGCTGGCCTGATAGCTCACAACTGCCCTCTCTTGAAGACCTGGTCCTTCCCATGCTGGCCATCTTGTAGTGGCCATCTTACATCCACATGGGGGATGCCATCTTGAGTGTTGGAGCAATGGTCAATTTGCATATTACTATTTTATTAGATAGGAGATTATATATATATACCTTAATGATTCCAGCAGGTACTACACAAATGAGATTTGTTGCAACTATCAGTGCTAGATATTTCTATGCCCTTCATTCTGGTGCTGGGGTTTTAAATGTGGGAGAAAGGTCCAGTCCAATTTTAGATTTATGACTTTGAGATATTGCTGGGAGTTACTGCCTTCCTTCCCTTTTTCTATGTATGTCAATCATCCAGAGTTGAAGGCTCCCCATTTCTTTCTCATCAGAGCATATGGCACTTGGAATAGGTGGAAAGATTTAAAAAAACAAACAAAAAACTTTTCTTCTTTCAAGCAGACTCCAAAATTTAGGAATTTGTTTATCATGGAAATCAAAGGAGTCCAAAGATACAGTTTGGCATTCAGCTGGGATTGCCCAATTGTTCTACTAAATAAAGTTCTATGGAACGAGATGTAAGTTTAGAAATGTAAGGTTAGAATCATAAGTCTACAAACTGACTGCATGGTCAATATTCTCCAAATAACTGATAGGAAATCCGAATCAGACTGGACACTCTCTGACCTTGTGACAGTGAATAAGTACTCAATTTATTCTATGAAAGCTTAGTGAGCCCCTACTATTGACAAGGATCACTGTCCTGTCCTGTTGTACCAGTCTGCACTGCCCATGCCTAGGGGCACCATTTATGTCCTAGACATGAGAATGCCATAGATAGGTGTGTGTTAAGTTGTGTGTGAAGATGCCTGCAATCACCTGAGTGAAATCTACAGAAGCTGCTCAGTGCACACTGTGAGTCTGACCCATCACCAGACACAATGCTAGACTCTATGTCACATATACAAATTAGACAACTCTCTGTAACCTTCATAGAACTAGTGGCATTTAATCTGGTCTTGACAGTTCTGTAGAACTGGGATTGGGGAAAGGGATATCAAGATCATTGAGGTACAAGTATAAAATCAAACAGCCTACTCAAGGCCAGTGAGATATTTTATGATATATGTACTCTAGCCATAGGATAATGAAGAGAAATAAGGTGGAAAATAAACATGGTTTAATTAAGAAAAGTCTTAAATGATATCCCAAGAAGTGCAAGCTTATCTGGTTGAAAGATGGGGCAATTTTCTGTCAGGAGGAATAAATAATTGGGTATAAGCTTAAAAATATATGAATGAGGAATGGATCAGTAGCTCTCCACAAATTATTTTCAATTCAATTATTTTCAAGTAGTTAAAAGCATGGACTGTGGAGCCAGACTGCCTGGGTTTGAATCCCAGCTCCACTACTTACAAGTTGCATGATCTTGAGCAACTTAACTTTTGTGGTGTTTAAGTTTCCTTGCCTTTATGGGGATGCATATCTCCCAAGGTTGCTATAAGGATGAAGTAGTTAATATTTGAAGAGCTTTTAGAACAGTGTCTGGCAACATAGTAGGTTCTATGCAAGTGTGTGGTAAACATACAAGTATTAATTAAACTCCTATAAAGTACCAGGCACTGGCAATCCTATATAATAAAAACCCAGAGACCGAAATGGCAGAACGACCAGAATGACCAGAGGCCAGAACAACCCTGGCCACTCGCCCTGTCTGGCACAGCGCTCCTCCCAACCCCCCGCCAGCAGGGACCCTACCCCATCCACGGCCCCCATTAGGGAAGGCCAGCGGGCCCCTAGCTGTGCACCAGGCCTCTATCCTATATAACAAAAAGGTAATATGCAAATTGACCCCAATTTTGGAACAACCAGAACGACCACTCAACCAGTCACTATGAGGCGCACTGACCATTTTGGTCTCTTTCTCCAGCTAACAGGCTCTAATTGCCTGAGGGTGATCAGGTGAGTAATGGCAGGGGGTGGGGCCACCTGCAGGCAGCCAGGGAAGATGTCCCTGATTGCAACCATATCCATGTACAAATTTTGTGCACCAGGCCACTAGTGTAAGCATAGAAAGGACAAGGAAAGAACCACCTGCTCTGATGGAATTTACATCAAAGCAATATTCAAGGCTCTATTTTTTTTAAAAAAGCTCTTGGTTTTCTTTAATGGTTGTGAATTAAAATTACTTTGGTTGGGGGATTTTGTTGAGAATTTAAGACTGTAAGTATAACCATATTCTTCAATTCCAGCAGGACTCATAGATACAAAGTTAATTGTGGTAAAGCTTTCACACCTGGATGCATCCCACCTCTTACTCCTTTTCCTTTCATTCAGAATCATAAAAGGGTAAGACCCTAGCACATGGCCCTCCAAGGAGAGTTCTCTGCACTCCACCTAAACTCAGACAGCTGTTGTGTTATAATTTTACTTTATACTCCCACTTGTCATTAATTCTATTTTAATAGATCTGTTCCTGTTTTCAGTGTGTTAGAATGCTCTTTGACAGTATGACCTTTAAAAACAACAACAACAAAAATACACCTTGTCCTTGTTATTTTCCATCCAAATTAAAATATTCTATGTCAAGATAGATTGCAGAATGCTATCAATAGCCCTCCTTAAGGATATCTAGAATTATAACTATTTGAGCTATCAGATTGTGTGCCAGATTATCATTAGCAATAAGAAATATTGACTTAAGAATAGCCTATTAAAATAGATAGAATGACATACACATTGTTTTCATAATTAAGCATCTTTCATAGTTACTTCTTCACAATTATCACTTTTCATATTTATTAAGAAAAAGTTTCATGCCGAGACCGGTTTGGCTCAGTGGATAGAGCGTCGGCCTATGGACTGAAAGGTCCCAGGTTCGATTCCGGTCAAGGGCATGTGCCTTGGTTGCGGGCACATCCCCAGTGGGGAGTGTGCAGGAGGTGGCTGGTCGATGTTTCTCTCTCATTGGTGTTTCTAACTATCTATCCCCTCTCAATTTCTGTCTGTGTAAAATCAATAAAATATATTTTTAAAAAAGAAAAAGAAAAAGTTTCATAAGAAACCAATCTAAAGAAGAAGTGCTGGTTCATGTGGCATCATTGCCCGGGTGTTCTAGGTAAGTCATGTTGACAATATATGGCATCACATATAGTCTGAAACTTCAGTTCCCTTTTGAAGTGCTAAGAAGCAAATCTAAGGAATGCCATAAAAAGGACAGACAGAAAGGATAAGAGTTTAGCAATTGAGTATAGCTAGCTATTAGATATGAGCCATAAATTACTATGGGTTTTTTTTTTAACCCTACATTTTCAGATCTACCATGGTGTTTACAATTATGTAAGGAGAATAAGGAACTATTTGTTTAATGAGTGAATAATGACCCATGTTTTGTTGACTTTTTTTTTTTTTTTGCCTAAAGTCATTTTTTCAACAGCAGAATAAAAGTGCTCTTCTATGCTCTTTTGTAAGTGATAGTTCCAAACCATCATATTATAAACTACAGCTCAGGACATATTTCCCCCTGAAATGCATTTTTATTGAAGAGCATCAGTCATGTTTCTGCTTACTCTCAGAGCACGGTTGGATCTTCCTATAATTTATCCATAAGAATAGCTGGTATAATGTGCAAACGCAGAGATTTCACTATGCACTCTAACTTCCAAATCATTTATTAAAATATTAAGTAAAGCTCAAACCTGAGTTCACCTCTCAGAGGATCCCATGAGTAAATTTTGTCTTCACTCTGTTTTCCCCTGAAATATTTGAAAATACTTTCTATTTACACATGTGTTTGGCAATTAACTGAAATCTTATTTTCAAAGAATATTGTAAATTTGGCAATTCTTTCAATAATAATTGAAAGAATATTCATATTGCTTTTGCATCATGTTTTTTTTCAAAAGCCCCTTTCTAAACAAAATAGGCATTTTAATGTACTCAATAAAGACCAAGAGAAAACTTGATCAATATACTAACAGTGATCATTTCTGGGTGGTGAGAGTCTTTTTACTGGTTCAAGGTTTGTTGTTATCTGAGTACATAGCTGATTTCTAAAACCAATAGAGTTTCTAGGAATTACTAATATAAAAATAAGCATGGTTTGTCATATCAAATTATTTGGAATCATTGCATGTGGTCTATGAAGCCAAAGAGAGAATCTCTAAAGAAGAAAAATATTCCTATCATTGGAGAAATTCTTTGTAAGAACTCAGTCTGAGAATGTGAATTAACCATAGGTATCTATCTGTGGAGGGACAGGTGGACCTTCCTTGGTTTCTCAAAAACCTTGAAAAGCATAAGCAGACAGCAAGGTGACACTTCTTTTAATTAAGAATCTTAACTTTGAAAACACAGAACCACAGGAATTTTTAGAGGTTGAGTCTAAATAAGAAATGGTTAAGACTGTAGAAAAAAAAGTTAATTACTTAAACAAAAATTTAAAATTAAGAAACAAATTAAGTACAAAGTATTTCAAGAACTAAAAAATATATGTTGTCCTCAGGTCTTTCCATCATTGTATCTAATGATACACTGAAAGTTAAAATGTTAAAAGTTAAAAGTTAAGATGGGTTATGCTTTAGTACCAATATGGATCATACCTTTGGCATGTCAAAGATAAACTATTCTTTTACTACAAAGCTTTTGATCTTTTCATTCCTGTCCACTAAGACCAGGAATAATGTAAGGAGTAAATTAACCCTTTCATTTATGACAGTGTACATAATGAAAATATTGACAATTGACACTGACTTGTCTTTATCCACTGACTTCCATAGCATATAGACCCACTTGAACTTCAAAATCCCACCATTAGCTGAGTTTTATTTTTGCAAATTGTTTTTTGATTCTTAATAAAGATGAACTTTGACTTAGAATGCTCTCTTCAAAATGATTTATAACCCTTGGGTGTTACTTTTCCCATTTGACCCAATAATAAAGCAATAAACTTGTACAAAGTTGGTAAAGATCTGGTTTGGTAATGTACCTACATTATAAAATAAATAAATAAATAAATAAATAAATAAGTTGAACCTTTAGATATGTCTGTCACTTTTCCTATAGAACACAGTACATTTTATCTTATTCTCTGCAGGCTGGCATTAGTGTGTATTAAAAACATGCAAAATTTCTAGCACTTATTCATTCAAACTCATTTGAATATGCATCAAAATCAATCTAATGTACTTTCTAAAAAAATTTTTAATATATTTTCAATGATTTCAAAGACAAAGGGAGAGAAAGAGAGAGAAATATCAATGATGAGAGAGTATCATTGCTTAGCTGCCTCCTGCATGCCATCTACTGGGAATCAAGCCTGAAATCTGGGCATGCGCCTTGACCAGGAATTGAACTGTGACCTGCTGATTCATCTGTTGACACTCAACCACTGAGCAATACTGGCAGGGCCTAATATACTTTTAAGAAATAAACTTTAATAAGATTAGAGTGCTGAGGTGGGATATGAAGAGATTGGTGAGCCTATATCATGTAGGACAGGTTATTTATGGGTAATAGTATTTTTTTAGCTTGTGTTCAGGAACTAAATGAGTTTCAGCCACAGATACTGTCAAAGTGGCAGATTCCTTTGCATGTTTCCCTGCTCTGGCCATACATCTTCAACTCTTATCAGAACTACTGTAGACATTCAAGTGTTTAAAACCCGATAAATAAGCAGATGTTACATAGAGCCTTCAACCCAATACATCCCTAACCGAAGACAAAGATGATGGTCAATGCTTCCCATGGTCATGAAGAAGCCAAGCACAGGATTGCCTCATATAAAATCTAAAAACAGGTCTTCTGAATGCATTTTATTACTATCCTTTTAGAGTCAACGGAGTATATGGAGGGTTGGGCAAAAGTAGGTTTACAGTTGTGAGTATGTAAAACACGAACTTTATTGTATTATTATTTATTAACTAGAAGCCCGGTGCACCAGTGCATGCACAAGTGGGGTCCCTTGGCCTGGCCAGCAATCGGGGTCATAGGGGCATGGGGGGGGCGGCCTGCTGGGGAGGAGGGCCAGCAGGAGATTGGCTGGCCACGAGAGGTTGGCTGTGGGAGTGCACTGACCACCATGGGGCAGCTCCTGCATTGAGCAGCTGCCCCCTGGTGGACAGTGTCATTGCAACTGGTAGTTTAGTTGCTTAAGCATATTTATTTAGATTATATTATTTTTCATATGAACAACTGTAAACTTACTTTTGCTCCCCTCCATACTTAGTCAGGTACTTAAATGAGGAATAAGAACAAGTGGTTCCAACATAAATATAAGTATAGATGATATCTATATATATAAAAGCCTAAGAGACCATTACAACTGGTTAACTAAACAACCAGTCGACTGGTTGCTATGATGCACACTGACCACCAGGGGGAATATGCTCAATGCAAGAGCTGCCTCCCAGGTGGTCAGGGTGCTCCCACAGCCAACTAACCTCCTGCAGGAGGGACTGGGCGAGATGGCTCCTCTCAGCCCTGATCACTGGCCCAACTGAGGACCCCACCCATGCACAAATTTGTGCACCGGGCTTTTAGCAGATATATAAATACAAATACACTAATTTCTAATATACTAAATATAAAGTAAATAAATTTAATTAAGCTTCTTCATGGAAATTCTCAGGTTTCATGAATTTTCTATACAGATCCAAGAACCTAGTAAAATATCATAGGTATTGGATTAAGTATTTGATTTGTTATTATAAGAACAAAAATGATTCTATAAGAAAACAGTAATATAAGAATGAGGGTGGTTAGGAAAACAACATTACTGGATTAATCTGCCCTGTTACAGTAGTAATAGAAACAACTAGAGTTCATTCTTCTCATCTTTAGAGTCTTGTGTGTACTCTGCAAATTAATAAAATGAACTTTCGGTGGCTCTTGTTTTTCTAATTCAGCTGAATTATGGCACGAAAACATTAAGACTGGCCTTTTCACTTGATTTCTTAAGCCAAGCACATTGGGTTTGAGAATAGGGTAGTGATGGGAGTATCATATTAAGCCCCATTTGGGTAATTTATTCTGATTTAAAGATACAACTATTTGAACAGTATAATTTGTTCTTACAGAAGCCTAGAAAAGGCACCCAGGGGGCTTTGATTTTCAAGAGCACGCTATACATCTACTGTGCTTGCCCTGTTGTCTTATCCATTCTGATATACTTAAACCCAAACTCCTCCTTCTTACCACAAAGATAGCCCTTCATCTTCCTCTCTTTCCTTGGCAACCCCACTGTCTCAGTCAGGCTCACACACTTTGAAGCCATCACTGCTAACTCATCCTTCTCAGTTAATAGCTGAATCATAAGTCACCACGTCCTGGTGACTTGCTCCCATTTCCAGTAATACTTTAGCACCGTCCACAGATAATTGCTCCATTTCTCAATTCAGATATATTTGTGAGTCAGTATTATCTCTCTCATTGAACTTGAAGGCAAAGGCTTTGTCATTTACATTCAAAGCACCACAGAAGAGAGCAAGTCACAGAGAACCAATCAGTTGCTATGAGACAATGCTTTAGGTCCCACCAGTGCAGGGTTGGGAGACCTCCGAAATTATTGGGTCTGGCCCTGCCAGGCATTAGGAAGGAGTTAATTAAATGGTTGACCAAATATAGCAGGCTAATTTTTTTCCGTTGATAATTGTGTATGGCCTGCGAATTATAACATAATACAAACTATCCAAATGGCCCTGATGTAGGGTAACTTATACTCCTAAAACTGCCTTGCCGATACAGGTTTGGCTCAGTGATAGAGCATTGGTCTGTGGACTGAAAGGTCCCAGGTTCAATTCCGGTCAAGGGCATGTACATTGGTTGCAGGCACATCCCCAGTAGGGGGTATGCAAGAGGCGGCTGGTCTATGTTTTTCTCTCATCGACGTTTCTAGCTCTCTATCTCTCTCCCTCTCTGTAAAATATCAATAAAATATATTTCTTTTTAAAAACTGTCTTCAATTTCATATACTCTTCACTGTAATCTGACTTAATGTGACAACTATCCTTCTCTCCACCTCGTTTCTAATACTCTAATGTCTCCTGCTTTTGCCTCATTCTTTTCCCTCAAAGTCTCAAAATTATAGAGATCCCACAGTACATAAAATGCCAATATATATCTTTTTATTGATAACCTGCTGCATTCCCAAAAGAGGGGCTTCCAAACCATGCTGAGATTTCTTTTTAAAGGAGTTCTCTAACACAAGTATGGCAAAATATTAACAATCTATCATCCTCTATGGGTAGTGAATCTGTCATGTTTTCTGTATAGTCATACAGGTATCAGTATTTTATAATTTAAACAAAACAAATTAGAAATTATTGAGAATTATATTATTCTTGCATTTGTAAATATTTGAATGCTTTGGGTAAGTTAGAGTATAAGGTGTAGGAATGGAATTTTTATTTCACTAATCAATGGATATCAGAGGGCTGAGAAAAGAAAGGCGAAAATGACAAGAGTAGACCTTTGTTACTATGTGCTCATCTGTGGCTAGAGGCTATCGGGTCAGGGGAGCAGGGGACAGTGGTGATGTTCAGGCCAGGAACTGGTGATAAAGGGTTGCACTGCCTGTAGATAATTTAAATAATTTTTAAAATACTAAATAAAAGCCTGTCTGCATTTTATGATCTCCCATCTGTCAGCAAGTCTGAATAATTTCAGTGATAAAATACTCCTTGCCACTGGGCCAAATGCTGCCACTGTCTGTCCCCTCTCCTCAGTACATCAATCATCTGTGCAATTAAATGTCATGATTTTTAAAGGCTTGGAAAGCCATATCTGAGTTGCAGAAATCGAAGAGTAATGTTCACCATCATCAGCATTTTGCATGTGTCAGGCACTGTCCTAAGTAGTTCACATCTATTAACTCCTTAATTTGCACCTGAGGGTAAGGATATTATTCTGTAAAAAAGTAAGTAAAGACACTGCTAGAGCTCGATTTTGGACCCAGGCCCTGTTCAATCAAGTCCTTTAGGGCACAATGCTATGCTCCTTACAAAATACAGAAATGGGACTGAAAAGACTGATATATTCAATGAAGTTTGTTTTAAATATATTTTATTGATTTTTTACAGAGAGGAAGAGAGAGGGATGGAGAGTTAGAAACATCAATGAGAGAGAATCATCAATCAGCTGCCTCTTGCACACCCCCTACTGGTACATGCCCTTGACCGGAATGGAAACTGGGACCTTTCAGTCTGCAGGCCGATGCTCTATCCACTGAGCCAAACCGGTTTTGGCAAGACTGATATATCCAAATGCAATAGTACATTATCCTAAACATATGGTTGCTAAGTGGCTTTATATACTGACTGAGCAAAGATACTCAGAGCTTTGCTGTCCAATATAGTAGCAACGAGTCACATGCACCTCAAGTTAAAATTAATTTAAACTCAAAATTCACTTTCTGAACCATGCTGGTCACATTTCTAATGTTCAGTGGCCATATATGGCCAGTAGCCACTGGAAAGTGCTTATACTGTATACAGTATTTCCATCATCACAGAAAGTTCTATGGTTTCCTCAACTATGGTTCCTTGTATGGACCAAAGAACGTAGAAAATCATGTGGGTGGATATTTTTACAATTTTCTCAAAGGTAGTGCATGGCTATTACCATAGATGCAAAGGGTGCCCTCGAACATTAGGGCTTGCGTCTTTCTAGTCCCTCCTATTGAGAAGGGCTGATTCTAAACTCTTATGGAAGTCAAATGCTTATGACACGGAGACTGTGGTTACTGGAATACAGACCTGGCTGTGTCACCAGATTTTGCACTTGAATAAGCCATACAATCTCAACAGCCCTCATTTATTATGTGAAATGTGCAATTTGACTTGTGGATTTCTCAGATCTTATTCTATTGAAACTTTTAAAAATCTACAACCAAAGAAACCACCCTACTTACCTATTCCTATTCAAAGTTGCCTTTTAGGACTTTTAAGAAAGATTAAACAGCCCTAGTTGGTTTGGCTCAGTTGATGGAGCATAGGCTTATGGCCTGAAAAGTCCGGGGTTCGATTCAGGTCAAGGGTACATGCCCAGGTTACTGGCTCAATCCCCAGGGGATGGGGGGGGGGGTGCAGGAGGCAGACAATCAACAATTATCTTATTGATGTTTCTATCTCTCTCTCTCCCTTTCTTTTCCTTTCTTATTTTTTTAAAAAAAAGATTAAACATTTACCATAATCTAGGAATAAGAATTTCTAGATATTCTCATCCTCTATCAGTCTTTTTGCTTCATAAGCTCTTAAACTCAGGTCTGTTTATTCCCACATTATTTTTTGAAGCCATCCCAATAATTTCACATAATTTGGCCAGCTATCTTCTGAATTAAATAGTCTTCTTTAATCCAATCCTTACACCTCGCCCTAGTCAAAGGGCTTCTAAAGTGAGTGCTCAGTGTGCTATGGTTTAATCTTGATGCTTGTGCCCAATATTCCAAAAAGCAAACTGTCAGAGCTGAGTCTTTGCTTCTACATGCTGCAGATTCAAAATAGAAAAAAAAAGAAAAAAGAAAGGAAAATGGAATGCCTATATAAGGTTTTAAAATAACGATTCTATAATTATTGGTAGATCTCAATGGATTTAGTACATCACTAATTATACTGCATTACTGTCAAATGAATTCTTTTATCATGATTAGTGTTATTATGCCAAATCCCAAATTAATTCACAATGAGTATCTTAAAGTCTCAGCAATGCTTTAAAAGGAGGGAGGGGAAAAAGGTGACAAATTAAGCTAGGCCATTATAGTGAAATAAGGAGAGGTTTGCTATCTTAGCACTTCAAATATATTGCTGGAATTAACCTATATATTTATGAAGCACCCTTCTGATCTCAGTTCAGTTTTTCAGTAGATTTCCTATCTGGGAAGATAATGGTGCTAAATGAATAGCTCAACTACTCAGTCTCCTGACTTTTTACCCTGTCTGACTATTTCTATTGTTTGTGTATCTTTTGTTGTAACCTGTCACAAGTCTTCATTTTGGAAGTTGGCAGGATATAAATAAAAAAATCCAAGAACAAAGAAAAATATAGTTTCTCTGTCAGTTACATTTTTTGTTATTTATAATTATGCAACTACTTCTCTAACGCATTCATTCTTCTCCTGTTGTCTCAGGATTTCATTGTCTCCATGTTGACCATGGAGACCCTGAGGATTTTTACCCTGAAACACCTTCCTCCCCACTCCCTTTCAGGAGGGGATTCTCAGCAGGGCTGGAAGCAGCCAGCTGGAGCAATGAGCATGTAGCCTTTCCACTTCCAAGTACAGGGCTCTGTGTTTCACACTCCAGTCTGGCCCACTTCCTATTCATCTTTTCTTTGTACCATCCAGGAGGCAGCAGTGGTTGAGAGGGCAGAGTTAGAGGCAGACTCCCTGTTAGTATATCCTGGTTCTCCCACAGTATGTGCCATTGAACAAAAATGTTTAACTGCCATCAAACTCGGTTTCCTCATCTGTAAAATGGGGAATAGTGAGTATCTCCTACAAACACCTACAGCAAGCATGTCAAACTCGCAGCCCATGGGCCGCATGTGGCCCACATGAATATTTTTGCAGCTCAGCCAATATAACAGTATGTAAGAAATATTTCAATAAAACTTTCGTAACTTGATTTTTATAATATCCTGGTATACATAACCATTGATAACGAAATACAACATTCACTAATGACTGATTACTATAACTGTGTTGCATTTCATTTCCCTTACGCGCCTTACACAGTGGGCATGCACCATTTCTCTCCACTAATACTAGCAGCGAATATTTTAGCAGCCAATGGCCATGCCATTAGTCTTGGACTGACTTGTTTGGTATGTGCAACAAGAAATATTTCCCTTTTGGAGAAGAAGAAAAATTGGTTTACTTGCATTACACTTATTAATTTATGCAGTTTATTCAGTGTCTGTATGTTAATGTTCAAGAAAAAATAATTTGTATTAAAATGTCCTTTTATTGCCGAAAATGGTTTGGCTCAGTGGATGGAGCGTCAGCCTGTGGATTGAAAGGTCCCAGGTTGGATTCCAGTCAGGGGCATGTACCTTGATTATGGGCACATCCCCAGTGGGGGGTGTGCAAGAGGCAGCTGATCAATATTTCTCTCTCATCGATGTTTCTAACTCTCTCTCTCTCTCTCTCTCTCTCTTCCTCCCTCTCTGTAAAAAATTCAATAAAATATATTTTTAAATGTTCTATTATTTTATGTTAACAATTACTCATTTATTTTAGCCCTTTGCATTCAGCATATCTCTATTGAAATAAACCTATGTGTCTATGAAAATTGAAGCTTTTGTTTTTTTGTGGCCCACAAACTAGTCAACTTAAACCTTATCTATTTGGCCCGTGTTAGCCTTTGAGTTGGACATACTTGAGCTATAGCATAGGCTTGATGTGATAGAACTGAATGATTTAATAATGCTTGACATGAACCCAGGAAAGTATAAGTTGGCTTTCATTATTACCTGGTCCTGGCAGATACAGGATACAATTAACAGCAAAACAAGACATTGCCATCATCATCACCATCAACCCCCTATGTGCCAGGCATTGTGCTAAGCACCTAGCAAACTATTTCATTAACCATATGCATCTTCATTTCACAGGCTTACAAAGATATGGATAGCAGAACCAGGATTTGAACCAAGGTTGTTTCACTCTAGAGACTATGTTCTTAATATTTGATACAAACATTCTTTTTTTAATACATGTTATTGACTTTTCTACAGAGAGGAAGGGAGATAGAGAGTTAGAAACATCAATCAGTTGCCTCCTGCACTACACTCCACCCCCCCAACTGGGGAT
The DNA here is from genome assembly GCA_963924515.1 of Vespertilio murinus. NCBI lineage: Eukaryota > Metazoa > Chordata > Mammalia > Chiroptera > Vespertilionidae > Vespertilio > Vespertilio murinus. The sequence goes on from OZ004715.1 coordinate 16,507,030, forward strand.
GTGCCCGCAACCAAGGTGCATGCCCTTGACTGGAATCGAACCTGGAACCCTTGAGCCCGCAGGCCAACACTGAGCCAAACCAGTTTTGGCCAAACATCCTTTTATAAAACACTTTCCAGTAACAAAGATGGTGGTGGTGTTCTCATTTTACATGAGGAAATCGCATCATAGAAAAATTAACTTGCCTTAGCTCATAGGACCATAGCATGCAGAACTAGAGATTTGACTACAGTTCCTAGACCTGAGGATACATACCATAGGTCAGAACTCTCCGCTGAGATCTAAGAGGAAAGGAGCAATGTAGGACAGGGAACAAAAGGCTGTATTGAATTTGAAGTCTCCAAGTCAGCAAATGCATGAATCAATACCAGAATCAGGGCATCTTAAATGTATCATTTCTTAGAATTGTGGCATCATCTAAGAATTGCCGCATTGGGTCACTAACAGCTGAGTTATTCTACACAAATTAATTCTGTTCCTGCTATATTTACTTCTTGGACTAAGTTCAGAAATATTCAGTAAGTTTCAATATCAGGAAAAGGCAAAAAGTTGGTTAACACAAAAATCTAACTTGAACAGCGCATGCCTAAATTCTTTTTAAAAGCATCTGTGGTGGTGGATCTTAGATCAGATTGTCAGAATGTGAGGATAAATTGGGGAGACCGTGGTTGACACCCTTGAAGACAAGAGATTTAGTGTAGATCTCTGGGGAGGAATGATGCAATCTGCACTAGACTATGTGGAAGGGGAGGGCAGAGGAGATGAGGGACTCCAGGGGTTGGAAAAGCTATAGGAACCTTCTCAATAATTGTCTGCTGGGATAAGGAAGACAAAGCAACAAAGGGTGAGCTGAAGAACTAGGTAGGATACTCATTGGCAAACATGAGCACTTGGTCAGCCGGATCAGAGGTGGCAGTGTTAATGCAAGGTCACAGGAATGCTGGTCACAGGAATGCTTCATTTTCATCCAACCAAAGACAAAATGTGCTCCAGAGTCTGGTGCAGGGCTAACCTTACATGAAGTTGAAAGAAAAGAGGGAAGGTGGTATACACTTCCAGTAACTCCTAGCTTCATGGAGCAGATGTATGCAGAGTTTATTAAACTGGGGAAGTCAGCATTCATTGTTACTAGCTCTAGAATTAGCTCTAGAATAAAAATATGTAGCACAGTGACCCCCTCAAACCCCCTTCCTCCCCCCCCCCACACACAAAATGAAATAACACACGGAAGTCACAAATTGATAGTCTCATTGAGCTATATTAGCCTCGGCTATATTAACAAATTGCTAGGACTACTTAGTGTTTTAAAAAATTAGGAATTAACTTCCAGCATTTACTAATTGGGTGACTTTATATAGAAACCAGGATTTACCATTTCTTTTTAAAAAGAAATGGAGCAATCTAGCAACACTAACAGCACTGAGCTGGAGCCGAGTAGTAACTGCTCCCTACAGAACAGGCAGATGCCACCTTGACCCATTTTCACCTGCTGGGATTTTGTAGGCATCTGACCTGAAGGCATAGCTATAATAGTGGGAATGAGAAGCCACAGGAAGGGCAGCAACTGCTATAAAAGCTTAAGAGAGCTAATAATTGGAGTGAAGGGGACTTGGCTTTGCCACCTACACCCTTTCACTTAAACAGGACTATCTCAATGCTTCCTGGGGACATGTGATAAATGCAGCACCCAGTTAAACAACAATTGCCAACAGTGAACAAGACTAATGGTGACTGATAAAAAGTTGAGCCTCAGGCGAGAGTTGATTCTCTGGAGGAGTTTATGACCCACTGAGCTCAAGACAGAGTGAAAACTGGTTGTGGTGTAACCAGATATAAAACTCAACACTATACATGAACAAAAAATGGAACGGGGCACCCGGAAGAAGAGTTCCTGTCCAGTGCAGCTGCCAACTAGTGTTGTGACCTTGCCCAAGGTCATACCACCCTCTCCCTAGTTCTTTATCTGGAAAATGAAGAAATTGAAATAGATTATTTTAAACAACCTCCCCCCCCCCCCCATTTTAACTTAATTGTATAAGGTCATGGAAACTAACAGCTGAAACTGAAACTCTTAAGAGGGACCTGGAAAATCAGAGGTGCCAGTGGGTATGGGAAAGATGACCATTTTTGATACAATATTTATATGTGATGACTCCATGTTTTCCTAATTTAAATCTGTGGTTATCCCTCTTGAGATGGTTGTAAGACTATTGTTGCATTATGTACTAGTATTTAGGAAATATTTGCTCCACAAGTGAATAGGATGCATAGGATTTCTTTTGGATATTGACCTTAATTTGGGGTGTGAATGGACTGTTTAAGGACCTCAGCATATTCGTTATTTATATGTAAATGGTGCTGCTAATTGCAAATTAAAAGTCCCAGCAGGACCTCTTCATGAAAACACTTGGTTAACAGCTAGTTGACATTGTTAGTGTTCTTGAAAAGTAATAAAGCTGCTTTTTATTTTCAAATAATCTTAAATTCAGTCTCTTAAGTTTGTATGACTGGCATTCATTCTTCTAATTTCTGTGAATAGAAATTTAACCCTACCCTCTCCCCAGCCCCATCCACCCCCTGTACACCCAACAAAGTTGAATAAACACCGTTATTTCTCTCACCTGAGTATTCTCTCTCAACCAAAAAGTACATCATAAAATATAAGCCTACGAGTGCCCAACAAAATCATCACAAAATGAACCTATTATAACCCCAAGCATTTGACTTTGTAGACAAAGACCTCAGACCTCCATTTAGCCATTTTGGATTTTTATACGCAGTTGTATCAAGGCTGATCACAAAGTTAAGCAGCACCACAGGAAGTTGCAAATGAGGAGGAATAGGAAGCTGCTAGAGAGAGCACTAAAAAGTCTGATGAGAAGAAATTAAAGGCAGATCCTGGCCAAGAGGGAGAAAGAGTAAGATTAGAAAGATAAACTATTAAAGTACAACATCATAGGCTCTTTCAGGAAGATCCACCAAACCCCAAACCAAATCTTGGGGACAAGTTATTATTTAAGATTAAGATCTTTGAACCAAAAAGAAACAATTCCCCTAAATCATCATAATGATGGTCATTAGAATTAACTTTTAATAAGCTCTCAATGTGCTCAAGTACTGTGTATCCAATTTATATTTTTTAGTATTAACATAGGGTAGATACTATTATTATTCCTGTTTTATAGTTAGGGTTGTGATCCATTTTGAATTTATTTTTGTGTATGGTATAGGGCGAAAGTCTAAAGAAATTTGTTTCCTCTAAACTATCAGAACTTATAATTTCATTTTCCTCTCCTCATAAGACTATGAAATTTTTCAATACAGAAAAGCTAAAAAAATGTACAATGAACAAATATAGATCATTTAGATTCTATGTGATAATATTTGATGCATTCACTGTATCACATACCTATCCACATATCCACCCATCCATCAGTTCATCTTTTTGATGCATTTCAAAGTAAATTTAAATATATCTTACTAGAGTTCAAGATAGTTTTCAATTCTATAGTATTTAAGATAAAATTTACATATAATGAAATGCACAAATTTTACCTGTACATTTGAAAAACTTACATAGTTTTCCTCACATTCTGAAGAAAAAAAAATTACACACTGAGCCCAAATCCTATTGATATATAAAATATTTATTCCCCCCACATTTTTCTCATGATCTTTTCCAGGCATTTTCCCCCCAACTCAACCAACCACTGTTCTGATGTTTTTAACCTTAATTAATTCTGCCTCTTCTTTAACTTCATGCAAATGGAATTTATATAGTATGTACTCTTGTTATGAACTCTTGCATCATGCTTCTCTCACTCAATGTATGACTGACATTTATGCATCTTCTGCTGCTGAACAGTATTTCATTGTCTGGATGTACTCTGTTTCCGCATTCTCTTGGAGATAGACATGTGGCCTGTTTCTGTTGGAGTAAAAGAACCCTGCTACTTGCCTTCTTGTGAAGTTTTTTTTGGACAGTAAACAGAAATGAGACTGGTGGGTCATAAAACAGATATGCATTTAATATGATGAGAAAGTCCAAGACTTTTCCCCTCAGTGGTTATACCATTTTACACGCCCATCAGCAACACAGGAAACTTCCAATTGTACACCATCACCACCAACATACGTTCTGGGAGACCCACTCTCCTGGAGTGTGTATTACTCACAATGTGGGTGCCTCAGAAGGTAACAGAATTATGCTACCATATGTCTAGAAGGAGTGGGTAATTAGACAAATCCAGGCGTCCATTTTACAAACAGGAGACCAAGACCTTGTTGGGTGTTGTAAGATATATTAAGACTCAACATAACAAACCCTGGAATAAACCATCACCGATCAAGAGACAGAGATTATATTAGTCCTACCAGCTATTGCCTTTCTGTGGGGGCTTCTGTACATTAGGGGTAGACAAGAAATAAGGTTGATGGTCCCTATGATTCTTTCCATTTTTCTCTGCACCCATGAGGTGAATGCTATCCTACCCTCCAAATCACAAAGAAGGCTCTCCTGTTCACTATATCTACTGCTTTCTGGGAAACTATTTTTTTCTTTAGCCCAGATATAAAAACAGACATCTCTACTTGGATTCTTCTTGTACAGCAGTCACCTGACACTAGCAGCTAGTTTTCTATTAATTCTCCATGTCCACTAAAATCAACAACCTCCTCAAAGCCTCTGAACACCTTTGATTTCTTAAGTGCTGTAAGGCTCTGCTCTGCTCTGCCTTGCCCACCCCCACTCTTCCCCTGAGCCAGCTTCTGCTTGGCCTCTCCCTTGAGGTCCTGGGGCTTCCCTTGCCAGCTTCCTAATCAACACTTCATTTCTCTGCTTCGGCTATCCCATCCCTTCTACTGGATGATATCTCTACAGGTCCCTCAGTTTAATGCCTTCCCTCCTCACCTGTGTTTGTGCAGATGCAGATCAACTGATTACATTTCCAGAAGAAAACTGTTTGGTGAGCTCTTCGTGGCTGAGACTCATCGGTTGGAGCAGGTCCAAAGTCACATAGCACCCAGACAATGCTGTATGGTAAACACATAACACCTGAAAACACTTTCCCGTTCTGAGGGGCTTAAGAAGCTCCCTCTGGAAACAAAATGGGGACATTTACTCTCCGGTCTTGATTTCCCAGCAATTTAGGAGTGTGTCCTACCCTGACCATTACAACAGCCGTAAGCCACATTGGCTAGGGGGCATGGAAATGCAGGTCCTCAAAACAGAGGTGTGTTGTAGGCTTAAGATGAACATTAGATTTTAATATTGATCACATGTTAAAATATTTTTGTTCATATTAAGGTAAATAACATTTTAAAAATAAATGTCACCTCTGTCTTGATTCTTCTCAATGTGACTACTAGAAAAATTTAAATCACGTATTTACTTGTGTCACATTTCCGTTGGACAGCATAGGCCAAGGGTATTTTAAAGAAATTTCTCGTCCCATGCTTCTATGTCTGTGGATCTATTTTGCTCATCAGTTTATTTTTCTCATTAGATTCCACATAAGAGTGAGATCTTGTAGAATTTCAGAAGGAAGGAGAGGTGGGTAAGTGGGTGGGAGAGATCAACCAAAGAAGTTGTATGCATATATGCATAACTCATGGACAGAGACCACAGTGTGGTCAAGGCCCTGGGGGGGGGGAGTGAAGGGCTAGAAGGGGTCAATGGGGAGAAAGAGAGGGACATATGTAATACCTTCAATAAATCTTAAAAGAATTTTTTCTTTCAAAATGGTTTATCCTATTTACTTCAATGTTAGTATGGCTTATCGAAAACCAATGGAATAGCTGCTTCAGAAATGCCTCTTACAGATTTTTTTTAGAGCCAAGCAATATGGATCTCCATAGTGCTACACTTGGTAGCTAGGTCTTCCATGCAAAGCCAAGTTATTGGGTCCTCTAATAAACAGGACAATAAATCTAAAGTGTGATAGAAACTGACGGCAGTAAAGTCTAAGTGTAACATGCATGTGGTTAGGACAGGCTAGTAGTATCGCTGTTAGTAGTGAGAGTACTACATCATCCTGGCCATTTATACTTTAAGTAGAATCGGCATAAGGCGTTCTATGTGCCACATTCAGAGAGTTTACTCGCATCTTCCCACTGGCAGACTGAGGCCCGTGTGAGAAAGCGCGATACCCATCCTGTCCTGCCTCCAAAAATTCAGCAGCATCTCCAATCTTCAGAAGCTCTGAGGCTTCAGTGAGTGGCAATTATTCTAGAAATCCAAGATCCTGCTCATCATTGAGATGTCACAAGAAAGCTCTGGAAAGTGTTATTGCTCAAGATACCTACCTGAGCCTGACTGGGTCCTTCTTATGCCACTAAGGAATGTTAGACTATTTAAATACCCTCTGCCACAGATCATGCTGTAATTTGTTGGGGCATATGGAAGAAGGTGGAGTGATACAGGATTTGGTATTTCAGATCCCTTCTCTTTCTGACGTTATGCACCTAGTATCATGAACTACACAGAGTTCCCTGTGTGGGTGGTGCTGCCTGTTGAGCATGTCCATCTGTCTTTCTGTGGCTGTAGCTACCTTTCCCGTCTGGTTGAGTTGTGCGAATCTCCATTGTGTGAAACAGACAAGCTAGCATTACAAAGAGCTTTACAAAGCTGGCTTATTCTATTTCTAAGACATGGTGTGTAAACCCAGGATGTTAGTGGGTAGTGCTATAGTACTATTTTCAACCTTGCTGTTCTAGAAATAGCGGCATAAATTCTTGCTGAAAGTATATTTTCCTCTCTGCCCTTGAGTGAAGCATGTGTTTAATTGTATTTCTTGATTCGCTACTATTGATTATCTCTGACTTAACAAAATAAAAGAACCATCACTTCATATATTTGCTGTGTCCCTATAGAGTTATCTGTTAATTGAAGTAAACACCAATGGGAAAACCCTCTGTTAAGCAAATAGTATATTATATACTGTCACTATACATATTCATGGGTCAAGCCTTCTTTAAAAATATCATACCTGGGTAGAATAATTGTCTTGACTATCCGCCAATCTCTTGCTGGAGTTGAGAAATTAGTGGCTTCTTCTATTAAAATACTCCCAGTGATAGAGCTCATTGCCCTGTGACCTGGTTCTATTTTCAGCAATTTCCATAATTAAAAGATTCTCTATATTAAGCTGAATTGTACCTTCTATAACTGTTTCATCCTCCCCACAGGGCCACCCATAGTAAGACTAATTCATCTTATACTTGACAGATATAATAGGTAAAGACACAAATATTATTTACCACTTATTAAAATTTTATTGTTTATTGGGTACCATATTAAATATGCTATGTGTATAATTTACTCTTCATAACAATACACAGAAGTAGGTACATTAATCTTCATTTATAGTAAAACAAATGGAGGTATGGAGAGGTTCCCCAACCCACCCAGGACAACAAACAATAAATTGAAGAAGTGGGCTTTGAACTCTTGGCGCCAGTGCCAACACTTGACCTCTTACACAGCCATGTCTCCTCCCTGCCCCTACTCTTCATCTATTAGGATATTTAAGCTCAGGTTGCAGCATGAAAAAGGCACTCTATTAATATCTGATTAATATGCACATGCAGAAACGTTACTCAGAATGGTTCTGAGGTGCCACGTTCAGGCTTTTTAGCATTCTGAATGTCATCATCTAGGTCTGGAAATGTGAATTTCTTTAAAGCCACCATATGCTCTCTGTTCTTACCAATCTTAATATTTGAGTCTTCTTATATATCAGTAGGGTCTAAGCCTTTTAGGAGACTATCTGAGGATCTTTAACAATCGAATAAAAGCTATGAATCCTTTTCCCCCTCCCCCCCAAAAAACACACACCTAAGATACACATTTTAACACTCAATTTGATACATACATAGATCCTCTGATGCCATCCATGGATGAAGCATAGGATGAAAGTTTATTTAAATTTTTACACCATTATGGTGATACTATTTTAAGGCAAAAAATAGAAATAAAATGTAGGCAACTCTTTGACAGTAGGTAACACTTATGCTTGACTTTAATTCATAGGACTATTTCCCCTCAATTTTTCTCCAAATACATGTCAGAGATTGTTTCTAGAGTTTTCTTTCGGACATGTCAGTTCAGTCAAGGGTTATTTGTAAAAGTTCTTACCACTCATGTTTTGTGTTATCTTGATTAAAAAGCTCCTCTTTGCATTTTGTACAAGTTCTTTTCTTTTACAATCAAACCGAACAACCCTGTCAATGTCACTTTCTGAGAGGTCTGCTTGTTCATTGCTTAAGAATTCCAATTATCTTCCACTGAATGTGGCAGCTGTGAACAAAGCGAAATAGATTTGCTCCAAGAGAAAATATGGTTTTATCCTAGAGATACTTTTAATTATTAAGCAGTCCAACTTAATTCATCATTAGGGCCCATAATGAAACACAGTAAGGCAATTTCGAAGGAACGAAGCAGAGGTGCTATAAAATACAATCTAAAGTCATAACATTTATCACAGCTTGCCATAGAGAAAGTTATTCTGCTAGAAGCAATAGTTTTACACATAAAGCTTGAGTTGTTAAAGAACTTATGTCAACCCTGTGGCAGAAACCGGCTAGCTGCTCACAAAGCTAGCTGCTCTCCCTTCTGGGTACACAGACACCTCCCCCCTTTACTCTCCATGCTCTTTTTGTTGTTGTTAATCCTCATCCTAGGGTGTTTTTTCATTGATTAGCTTAGAGAGAATGGAAGGGAGGGCAAGAGACAGAAAGAAACATTGATGATAGAAAGACACATCCACCGGTTGGCTCCCGAACATACCCTGACCAGGGCTGAAGATCAAGCCTGCAACTGAGGTATGTGACCTTGATCAGAATGGAACCTTTACAGGCCAACGCTCCTCCCACTGAGCCAACCAGCTAGGGCTCTATGGTCTTTTTGCGTCTGAGTAGCAGTAAGAGAAATTACTTCCAGGATAGACTATAACTTGAACACTGAAAACAGAGATGGGTAAGATTCCTCAGGGAAGGAACAACCTAAGGCAGTCACAGTCGCAGAGGGGCCATCAGGAGAGAACTTGGGGCACAGAGGTGGGGCACAGAGCCTTACCACTACCCCCTGCAACATGGCAGGCGCCTGAACCTTCTCCCATTCTGAGGGAGATATTCTGCCCCCATGGCTGCTTCACTTCCCATGCACAGCTCAAATTGGGGCCCAGGTAACAGACAGAGACTTGGCTGACAGCAGCTGCCCTCTCACTGCAACAAGACTTGTTTGAGGGATCTTGAACCTATGGTGTGGGCAAGTGGGTTTTTAATACCCAAGCCCAGCCTAGTAACAGGAATGCTCAGGCCCTTCTCAAGAAGGCAAATAATTCCACTAATACACACATGGTAAATAAAATTGTGGCTAGAGTCAAATTTGAAGAAAATATCCCTTTATTAATTTTTGGTCGAGAATATGTTTGTATATTTCCAGAAAACAACTCCGAGACCATCTGGAATCCTGTAACAGAGAGAAATAGACAAAAGTGCTCCAGCCATGAAGACAGAAGAGACACAATTCAGAGATGGAAGATGCTGATGACGCCTCACCATACCAGCAGACAGCAGCTGTGTGTTGCTGAAGGATGCCCAGGACCAAAGCAGAGATGATCGGACCTGCCTTACCACCATTTGTCCACCAACCAGATCTTAAATATCCTGGCTGACATGTACACATAGGGAACTATTTGACATTGAAATTGGGACTCAAAAGAACTGTTGGCCCAGAAAGGAACTCACTACAGACTGATTCATTTGTCTCTCAGCATAACCATTATGGCTTGTCGCAGTTTAGGTTCTTACAAAGGTATTTCTTGGATCACATGATCTCACACATCTAGAGGAAATAATGAACAACATAAACTGATGAACAAAAACATACCCAAAGAAAGAGAAGCAGCAATCAGACTCTCAGACCTCAGAGGGAAAGTAGGGGAGGGTGGGGGTAAGGGAAAGAGATCAACCAAAGGATTTGTGTGCATGCACATGGGCCTAGCCAGTGGCCATGGACAACAGGGGAATGGGGGCATATGTAGGAAGAGGTTTGGAATGGGAATGGGGGGATAAGGACCATTATGTGATACCATAATCAATCAATAAATAAATAAATAATTTTTAAAAAGATTAGCAAATGGAAGGAAATTATAGCAGAATAGAGGAAAATAAATATTTGTTGAGTGGATAAACGGAAAAAGCCAAGAAGTAGAGAGTAAAGTATAAAATTGGTAGCATAAAATCTGACTTGAGTTCAAGTCTACAACTTATTGGCATTTAACCTTTTAGAGTTTTGATTTCTTCCTCTATAAACAGGCCTCATGATAATAACTCTTTCTATGAAGAGTAAAAAGGAAATTTTGAAAAAGACTTCAATATTTCTAACATTATTATACAAAGGATAATTGTTAGTATTATTAAAAGCATGCTTTTCTGCTAAAGTCCTCAGCAAATAAACACTTCATGGAAAAATTAGGATTCAGCTAGATAATGATAGTCGAGCTACCTAATGATTCCGCATGGACAGCTGAAAGATCTGGGAAGATAGAGTGTGTGTGAAGACATGAAAGCTGGGAGCAAATTAAATTTATATTTTACTCAAATAAAAGTGAGATAACTAGATATGTTAATGTTGATATTTATAGGACCACAAAATAAAGATGAGTTAGTCTGTTAAAGAGCAGGCCAGTGCATTTTCTGTTTTATTTTTTTCCCCTAGACTTCCCATACAAAGAGAATTAACCTTCACATTAGCAAAAAAATGCAGAACTGGTTATTTCTCAAGATTTATGGACTTACAGAACTAAGAAGGCGTTATGTTTATCTCGTCAACTTTCCCGTTGTCCCATTAAGGTCCTTGATTTGACCTCATTTTTGCTCACAAGAAAGCATTCCCAAACCAGAGCAGCTGAACAGTGTTCATTATATTGACCTAAGATGCATGCAAGCATTAGTCTTATCAATGAGAAGATCCAAATTGTTAAGGTTGTAAATTCATTGATTTGCCTTGACTAAAACTGTGTGTGTATTGGCTGTCAATATACAGAGTATATGGTGACTACAATCTCTTCTAATATAGATTCTACTGCTATATATTTTAAAGAAAAAAAAGATGTTTGTAAAAAAAAAAAACCCACTAAATTATATAACTACTGTATGTTACATTTTATTAAAAAAAAAAACTTAAGGGAGCCAAAACCGGTTTGGCTCAGTGGTGGAGCGTTGGTCTGCAGACTGAAAGGTCCCGGGTTCGATTCGGTCAAGGGCATGTACATTGGTTGCGGGCACATCCCCGGTGGGGGTTGTGCAGGAGGCGGCTGGTCGATGTTTCTCTCATAGACGTTTCTAGCTCTCTATCTCTCCCCCTTCCTCTCTGCAAAAATATCAATAAAATATATTTTTTAAAAACTTAAGGGAGACAACTTTTTAAAGAAATTTTCAAGGAGCAAATGCCTTAAAATCATTTTCATGATAAAAATCCAAGTATACCTCCAGGAGACCAAATGCCTAGACAAGAATCAGTTCTATTTTCTGCAAGTTGTCCATCATCTGAAGACTTAAGACTATGCTGAAGTCCTGCTGAAGTAGGATGCTGAGCACCTATGACTTATGGAGAGTCCTCGATTCAGAAAAGAAATAATCCCACCCAATTCCCAAGCTTTTCTGGGAGTTTGATAAAGAAATGAGACTTCCCTCTCCCATGGTTCCCATAAACCATGGTCAGGTTTAGAATGGCAGAAAGAGCATTTCCAATAAATTTTTAATCGCTGGTTTTCCCACTGCCCATAAAATAAGGCTCAAACTCTGTTTCATGAGTTTCAAAGCCCCCCCTCCCCACCTCTTTTCCTATTCTGCTTCATCACGTGCCACTGTTTTCTTCCAATTCTACCCACGAAACTTGCACTTCTTTGAACATAACATGTTCCTCTGGCTTCCAGGACCTTCTCCATATTTTTACCATGGTCACCCATTCTTCACCTGGCTATTTTTATACTCAGGTCTCCATTCTGCCTTCTCTGCCTAGATTAGATCCCCATTATATAGGCTAGCTCAATAAGTCAGCCTCATCTTTTTGTTCAGTTGCACTTATTTTCTGAGAAGGGCTGGGGCTTTTACCTTCTACATCCCAGGGCTTGGCTCAGTGCTTTGAGCATTCTAAACTGAAGGGAAAAAATGTCACCGGAGAATTCACTGTCTAGTCTAGACAGGAAAACCAGCAATTCAAATACCTAGCCTTAAGTGTGCTTTGGGTGAAATATGACTGGTGAAATAGTCAAAATTGCATTTGTTACAGGAAACTTGACAGGATAAATAGATATTAATCAAATTCATGGAAGAAGTGTCAAAAGAGGCACCCTTGGCTGGTGCAACTCCTAGTGATGCTTTCAAGGATCCAAGTTCTAGAAATGCCTACACTTACCATATGTTAAGGGATTATTCCTCAGTCTTGTTTGCCTCACTCAAGATGATAGCTGCCTCTTCAGATTTCAAGTGGGATAAAGAATGGAGGTGCAAAGGAAAAAATGCGTGCCTGTTCTATTTTTCTATTATGACAAAAGAGAAAGCTGTCTAAAGTTTCACCCCAGTAGTTGTCTCCTGATGTCGTGCTGGCCAGAACTACATCACTTGACCATCCCCAGAGAGCAAGAGCAGGAGGCTGAGGATAGGCGTGAGTCAGCCCATCAATGCTGAGTACCATCAACTCTATCACTGGAGCAGAAAGATGAGCAGAGTGATAACAGATGTGGCCAGATGCACAAAGTAAGCAAAAAGATTTTCACGTTGTGCTTAGATGTTGAACTTAGCCTTAAGACAATGAAACAAAGCCCACAAGAGATATAACTGGAGTATTCTAGAAAGCTCATTTTTACCACCATTCTAATCACATCAGAAATGACCTAATCAGGAACTACCTAGGGCCCATGGTTTTTTCACTCCACCATCTGCGAAATGAGTAAGTCTCTAATCATTCTCTGTTAGCGCCATAGAGGCTTTGATTAATTCCTTTCAATGGAGCAAAGGGAAGTCTAGCTTAAGAAAATAAACTAAAGCCATGGAGGAACGAGCTATGACCATAACAGCCTAAGCAAGCCATGCACCTGGAGCAGAGAACAGTGTTCTCTATGCCAGACACCTGCACTCACTGTGGCAGCCATGAGAATGCAACTCGCAGACCTCCAACTACAGGGACTACTCCTGTGTCCCAGGGTCTCTGCTGCTGTGCTGAGCTTGCCTTAGACCGGACTGAGGTCTCAAGCTTCCCCAGCCTTCCTCCCTTTCTCCTTGCTTATGGGTCAGGCTGGTATGCTTGCAGTCTCTGGCCCTCCTCGTCTTCCCTGGCTCCCTCCCCGGTGTCTTTCACAGGAATTCGCCCTAATATCCTAGCACACTTAATCCCATCTTGGCATCTGCTTCTCAGAGGACTCAGACTAACACACCTGGCACAGCATTTAATCCTCAAAACAGTCCGATGAGGTCAAGGCTATTCTTTTCCACTTTAGAGATGAGTTAGGTTCAAAAAACGTGTTCAACAATTAGCCCTGTATAATTAATTAGGAAGGGATAGTCCAACTCTATTTTTGGAATTAACATGTTTTCTTTCCCTCCACTTTAAGGGGAAAGACGTTCCGCTAGACAGATGTGGACACTGAAGCCAAACTTTTAATCACACTTTGAAAATGACCTGGGGAAATATATTTCAGATACCCTTGGAAATGTTTCTTACTTTAAGGACTTGTGATTTTGGTATCTAAATAGACATCAGATCATGACTTACTACAAGTACCGTATTTGATATTATAGTGGCAAAACATTTGTTTTTCCAATTAAGTGCAAAGCTTCTTTTAAAATTTATGGAAATATATTTAAGTTCATCTATGTATATCACACACAAAGTATCACCATTTCTCAAAGTATGCTCCCTTTACTGGCCTTAACCTGAAAATGTGCCAGAAACATGAAATATTGCGCTTAAGTATCCAGGTTCTAAGGATGGAGATTTAACAGAATTTCCTCAGCTTCAGAGCTGCCTTGTTGCCCTGGTGTGGCTCAGTTGTTTGAGGGTTGTCCCATACATCAGAAGGTTGCTGTTTGATTCCTGGTCTGGGCACATGCCTGGAGCTGTAGGCTCTATTCCCGGTAAGAGGCATGCAGGAGGCACATGATCAATATTCTGCTCTCACATCAGTGTTTTTCTTTCTCCCTCTCTCTTCCTCTCTCTCAAAAAGAAATCAATAAAAATATTTTTTTTAAAAAAGAGCTGCTTAGCCCTTAACTGGTTTGGCTCAGTGGATAGAGAATTGGTCTGAGGATTGAAGGGTCCCAGGTTCCATTCCAGTCAAGGGCGTGTACATTGGTTGCGGGCACATCCACAGTAGAGGGTCTACAGGAGGTAGTTGATCTGTTTCTCTCTTATCGATGTTTCTAACTATCCCACTCTCTTCCTCTCTGTAAAAAATCAATAAAATATAAAGCAAAACAAAACAAAGTAAAAAGACCTGCATTAAATTAACATTTTAATATGCTGACAGGTTTTATTATACATTATTGGTAATTTTCCTGGTTTCTTAATCTATGCCACTTTTTAAAAAAATCACTTTGGTCCATTTTCCCCTTTATTCATTGTTCTTAAAACAAGCTTATGTTGGTTTAGAAGAGGGTAGGAAGAATTTGGAACCTTTTCTTCCATCTGGTTTCAGGCTCAGTCACCGGGCAGGTCGCTCAGCACATCCCGTGCCTTCCTGGCCCCTCTGTATGAGCATGGGGACATCACCTGCCAGAGTGTCCGAGGGATTCAGAATGGAGACAAAGCACACATGTCCTATCATTTCAGTGCTCCTAGAGACACTATATTTACACAAACACTGAACATTTACTGCACATGAAATTTTTCCTTAATGTAATATATTTTTATGGTTATGGTCTCATTCTACTTCTTTGCCCACTGAATCATTTTAATTTTAATTCCTGTGGTCAAAAAGCCGTCCTACTGTGAAAAATAATGTCTTTTGGATTAAATTATTATTACTTATTAAATTTTAAAAATTATAAAAAGTCTTATAGCTATTAGACATGAGAAGTGTGTTGTAAATTGACTTCAGTGATATGGAGCTATCAATAACTTTGGAAGAATCTCGAATGGCTTCCCTAAGACTTATCAAATGACTTTAATTATGCTACTTTCTCTTTAGCTTATAGGTACCTTGTTTATCTTAATATACTTTGAAATACTTAGAAAAATTAAAGTATTTTCAATTTTAAAACAACTTTACCAATATAAAGAAAAATACTTTGATCTAATGAGATTTGTAATTTTTCTAAAATCTTTAAACTGCAAATACAGTATATGTAATTCATATGAAATAGGAACTGTATAGCCAAATTAGCAAAGTCAGTCCTCATCAAACCAACAATCAAATTAGATTTACATTTACCAGAAAAGGCAGGACTTCAGCTTTTATTTGAAATAGACGTGTCAACAAACATTCCTATGATCACCATATCATTCTCTGTTTCAGAGAAACAGACAGAAAGAAGCATCTTTGTGACGCCAGGAGCTAAAAAGAAAAGTCGCCCTCCCAGTGGCTCAGTTAGTTGGAGTGTCATCCTATACATTAAAAGCTGGCAGGTTTGTTCCGGGTCAGCGTACAAACATTGGTTGAGGATTTGATCTCTAGTCAGGGTATGGACAAGAGGCAACTGATCGATATTTCTATCTCACATTGATGTTTCTCTCCCTGTTTCTCTCTTCTCTCTTCTCTCTTCTCTCTCTCTCAAAACAATAAACTGGGGTTAAGATTGAAAAAAACAGTGGGGGAGGTCCTTGAATAGTCTTATTATATTCACCTGACTCTACAATATATTTAAATTCAGAAATTACCCAATATAATCCAAGTTACCTATTTCTAATAACTCAGGATTGTCCTCAACAGAATATGTCTAAATCTCAAGGCCCTATCAATCAGCCCTGGCAAGATTAGAGAGGGTAAAGGGTGTTTCTTTTGTCAAATGAGGGAAGAATGGTTTTATCAGTGGTGTGTGTGTGAGGCTCTGAAAGTGAGTCCCTGGAACTTTGTATGCTTTCTCTCCTACTCATTTTCTTGCTTCTTAAAAACCTAATGAAGATAAGGAGGTGTGCTTTGGAAGCAGGTCTCTTAGAGCACAAGTCTGTGGTCCAATTCTTGATCTATTTCTAAGCTGGGGAAACTTGGACAAGTCACTTCACCTTCCTCTATCTCAGTGAAACAGATTAATAACAGCATTAACCTTGTAAGATGGTGAGGGGGTTAGATGAAGATATATGTATAAACCTTTAGAGCTTCTGGTATGGTAAATGCTCAATAAATGTCAGTGTACATAAAGCCCTACTAATTGTATCATTTAAGAGAGCTTCCAAAGAAGTGAGAGCTCAAGGAGGAATTGTTGCTTCACCCAGCCAATCAGAAAAGGCTCCCAGAAGGAAGCTGAATTGGGCATCACAAGAAGGCTTAGATAAAAAAAAGAGAAGAGCTAACGTCACAATGCTGAATCCTCTGTCACTAGTCTGTGGAAGCTACTCACTCTCATAAGATATGACTATAGTTGATATTTTATATGCTGTTAAGATTTGCTCATTATTTTAAAAAAAATGATTTGGTCATTATAGGCTTTGGTGACAATTTGCCTACTTTTTATTTTTAAAATTCCCATAAAACTTAGTTTGTTCTGATATTTTTCCTTCTTTCAAATAGGGGCACCATGATCATGCCCATTGTTTCCCTCTATTTTTAAAGTTATTTATTTATATTTTTCATTGGTTCGTGTCCAACCTTAATA
Organism: Vespertilio murinus; assembly: GCA_963924515.1. NCBI lineage: Eukaryota > Metazoa > Chordata > Mammalia > Chiroptera > Vespertilionidae > Vespertilio > Vespertilio murinus. The sequence continues at coordinate 16,523,845 of OZ004715.1, forward strand.
GTCCTGGGCTCAATCGAAACACCTCATCACACATTGTCAATTGTAATCCTTGGCTTCTAGGAAGGGACACAGCTTGTAAATTGTTCTGAGGCTGACAAGTCCAGTCACAGTCCAATCTCCTTCTTTCATGTCATCTGCCATCAGTTCACACCAAGATGTTTTACCAAGTCCTGTACTTAACTAGAACATTTAACAGACATACCTTAATTCTACTACTAGTAGAGGGAATGAATCAAAAGATAAAACTTGAACATATTTTAGGTCTTGGGCTATGTGAAGCCCATCATATTCATATTGTCTTCAAATATTGGATCAATGCACCTTGAATGTACACATCCCCAATTATGTAAATGAGTGATTATTCAAAAACCCAAGTGTTATTTATTGTTTCAGATCCCTTTCCGTTACAAGCATCCAACTTTCCCCTACAATTTTATTATCCCACCACTTTCATGCTATCGCTGCTTAAACGGAGTGTGTTACTTGGCTCAAATTAGACATGTTTCACAACATTCTCAAGAACTAAGATTGCTGTTAAATACAGTGACATCAGCCCCCTCTCGTCACATCTTTAGAGAAACTGGCAAACAACTCTATTGTGCCAGTTTCCAAAAAACATTTTTTAAGGCCGGCTTTGGCAAATTAGATAATTATTAAGCAAAACAATCTGGTGCCCAACGTGATGCATTAACAGTTGCTAATGTTATTGAACTGTACGACAAGAGAGGCCACTTTGTTCTTACTTACTTGGCAGACGATTACTCTCTGCCCCAGCAATACTTCATGTGCATACTTCCAAGGAAGACTCATGAATGCAAAGGTTCATTAAGGGAATGAGAGAATCGATTGTAAAATGGAAAAGGCTGGGTGAAGTCATATTTCAAAGAGATGAATATGGTACACTCCATTATGTTGTAATCAGCCTCTCTCTTTCATTCCACAAACTGTAATAGTTTATCCGAATTTTGAAGAGAAAAAAAAAAGGAAAAACAATTCCTGCAGCCTGCTGACCACCTTTTCCTCCCTGAGCCAGGGAAGGAGTCACACATGCTGCAGGCATTTTCCATTTACCGCAGTCCTTGGAGTCCACCAAGCCAATGCTCTTGACCATTTTTCTCCTTAATAAGAAAAACATTCAAATGCTACTATTATTGCTGCCCCGGCAAACCACACTTAATAGATGGGACTTGCCCTGTACATGACACTCACAACATCAATCAAGACGGAATTTTATTTCAATTTATTATGGTTGCTGTCCAAATGAAAAAATGCTTATATCGTAAAAGTGTCTTACCATATAAATGTGCCAATGATGTAATCACAGATTTCAAGCAAAAGGGAAAAAAAAAATCCTGATTTGGGTTAAACATTTGCCCAACCTGCCTCCTAAATTTTTCATCGGAGTTAAACATAACAAAATAATGGGACCATTAAAGAGGTGATACTGGTACAAAGCAGAAGTCATATGTTAAATATTTTATATCTTTATGAGGGAGCTTTATTATATTTTCCTTCTTTAAGGAGGGAGTTGATATTTCCAAATGATCCGGGATAAATGACTTTAATTTTACTCTCATTGAATGCTCATCTAGAATTTCTTTTTACACCCTTTGAAATGACCATTTATCAGGGGAGCAACACTACCCAGCCTATTAGACTGGAATTCATCCTTGGCCCCAGCTGTTGGTTGGCAGAAGGTCCTCTGGGTCCTACTCGGTTCCCACAGGGCTTTTGTCCCCAGTGAGAGGCAGAAGCAGATGTCAAGAGATGCTTTTCATTGATGGGAAAGAAAAAAAAAAGACAAGAAAGAAAATAAAACCTTCCACCACCTTCAGTGGTTGAGTGTTGACCTGTGAGCCAAGAGATTGTTGGTTCCATTCCTGGTTGGGGCATATGCGCGGGGTTGTGGGCTCAATTCCCGGTAGGGGGCATGCAGCAAGAAGCCTATTGGTGTGTTCCTCGTTGATGTTTCAATCTATCTATCTATCTATCTATCTATCTATCTATCTATCTATCTAGGTCTCTCTTGGTCTCTCTTGGTCTCTCTCGGTCTCTCTCGGTCTCTCTCGGTCTCTCTCGGTCTCTCTCGGTCTCTCTCGGTCTCTCTCGGTCTCTCTCGGTCTCTCTCGGTCTCTCTCGGTCTCTCTCGGTCTCTCTCGGTCTCTCTCGGTCTCTCTCTCAATCAATCAATCAATCAAAACATTTTAAAAGAAGCTGAAGGCCTGGAGAATAATTAAGTGCCTATTCTAGGCTGTCAAGTCTCCTCTCTTTCAGTGATTCTCAAAACTGAGAATGTCTCAGACTTACCTGAACAATGTATTACTCCTTATGACAGAAGTTAGGACCACTTCATAGACATGGGACCTTTGCCATTGCTTTGCTGCTGACTTGAAAATTTTAATAATATCTGAACTGGAGCATTGAACTAGAAGTCAGAGTGCTAAACACTTGATTTCTAAGCCATCTCCAGGAAGAGGTGGTCATGAAACAATTTAGGAAAAACAAATTGTGAATAGAATTTTACTGAGAAAGGCCTCCCTTCCTTAGTCTGCACAATCCTTTCCCTGCTCATCTGCCTAGAATGCAGTTGTGGTGCCTGGTCCTGCAACAATGAGGACACACATAAAATGCTGGCACGATGGAGCTAACAACAGCCACCACATTATGGGTTTCTACTCCAAGAGGAGAGTTGCTCCAAAAAATAAATCTGTATACTGAATTATTATATACAATTGAAAATATTCACCCAAACCACTTACCAAAAATATTGCTAACATTCAGGCATTGTGCCTTGCAATACTGCTTGCTTTATGCATAGGGTTCTTTTCTGACATTGTTGTGAAAATAGAATGTAATCACACTACATACAAAATTTTGCATCTGGAGGTAATCTCAAACATAGTAAATACCAAAACTGTTGTCTAGCTGTACTTATTCTCATAACAATGCTGTGTAACTGTCGGTGCTTCACAGTCTGCATGGCTATTTCACAAGCATTATCTCACTTGCTGGCAACAACCCTACGAGTTGGGCATGGGAAGGAGCAATGATCCAATCCAGGGATAAGTCATCAGAGTTACAGAAATGTCTGAGTGTGCCCAGCTAACTAACAGAGCAGGAACTCAAACTCTGGTATTGGCTCCTCACCCCATGCCTTTATACTCCAAAGGTCATAGAACATCAAATAAACTATGAGGTCTAAAATCTTTACTTCCTCTATTTTTCCAACACAGGAAGTTGAACTAACATTCCCAAAGTCCTTTTTTTATAATCCCCTACTTCTAAGAGTGCCCCCCGGGAAAATAAAAATATTCTATTATCAGTAAGTTTAAGAAGACTGAATTCTACAAATTTCTTCTAGGGGATTTACAATGCAAATTAGAAGTCATGTAATTTTGTGTTGTTTTGCTAATCCTCATCTAAGGATATTTTTTTCATTGATTTTTAGAGAGAGTGGAAGGGAGAAGGAGAGACAGAGGAAGAGAAACATCAATGTGAGAGAGACACACAGATTGGTTGGCTCCCGCACACGCCTTGGCTGGGGCCGGGGATTAAGCCTGACACCCAGGTTATGTGCCCTTGACCTCAATAGAACCCAAGATCCTTCAGTGCATAGGCTGACAGTCTATCCACTAAGCCAAACTGGCTAAGGCAAAGTCCTATAGTTTAGTGTGTGATTTTTTTACAGTTCAGTTAAAAACCAAAATTTGCCAAAGTTATTTGACCAAACACCACCTTCTTCAAATAAAAATCTCATCAACACCCCTCAGAAAATTGTGCTCTATGGAGGTAAAAGTCCCTTCTGATCTTAAGACTTTGAGTACAGACAATAGTCCCCACCCCCTTATTCAGATTTGCATTTTGCAATTTCAGTTACCCACAGTCAGTCACAGTCCAAAAATATTAAACAGAAAATTGCGGAAATAAACAATTTGTAAGTTTAAAATTGCATGCCATTCTGAGTAGTGTGATAAAATAACGCACTGTCCAGTTCCATCCCATTTGGGACGTCAATCAGCCTTTTGTTTAACACCTCCACACTGTGTACACACACACACACACACACACACACACACACACACACACACACACCACCCCCGCTCATTAGTCACTTAGTGGCTGTCTTGGTTATCAGATCTACTGTCATGGTATCACAGTGCCTGTGTGCAAGCCACCCTTTATACTTAGTAATGATTCCAAAGTATAAGAGTCGTGATGCTGGCCACTGGGATCGGCCAAAGAGAAGGTGTAAAGTGCTTCCTTTTAATGAAAAGATATGCATGTACAGGAAAAACACAATATAGATAGGGTTTGGTACTACCTGTGATTTCAGGGATCCACTGGGGATCTTGGAATATAACCCCCTTGAATTAAGGGGGAGGGGGGTGCTACTGTAAAGGAAATGGAAGACCAAGAAAAAGAATGATCATGCTATCCAGTATTAACCTTGTACTCAATATTTAATCTAACTATATAACTTAACCATTTATAGTTTTAAAATCTATTTTATACTTTAATATACTTTTATAGTATAGCGTTATTGCCTTGCAACAATTAATAAACTTGGTTGTTTCAATGTAATGAAAGTTCTGTTGAAATGGGAAGTGTGATATTGAATTCAGGACCCACCTTTCCCTGCACCAAAGCACAATTCCAAAAGCAGAAATGTCTTTTGGAAAACGTCTGATTAAGAACTACACATTAACTCCCCAAAAACATCTGACCAAGAGCTGCCCCAAATCAAGAGCCGAAACTCGAGTTGCAGAAATCACCCCTCAGCGTTTCACTCCCTATATTTCTCTTACTATTTGGTTTTTCAACAAATTTCACTCTGGTCACATTTAATTGAGTTAAGCAGCTATGCCTAAGGTTAGAAATTATGAAATGATGGATATGGACAACTAGCCAAAATGGCAATGGCCAGCTTTATGGAGGAGGAGAGACAGGGCATGATGCCGGCTTTCCCGCTTATTTAATTAGCAGCTGTCTAATTTAGACATAAGTGTCAGAGACAGACATCAGGGATGCCAAATCAGACAGTCTCTGACTTCCAGCCATTTCCTAAGCGCTGCACTTACAGGCAATGGCTTCCCATTCAGACCAATTGAGACGTGTCATTTTCCTGGAAGCCAAGCCAGTGATTGGTCGTGAAGGGTAAACTTCTGGGCAAGCTCGATGTGGGCATCACTTTTCTAGGTCAGTTCTCATAAGTGCTCAAATTTTAGGATGAGGCATATCTACAGCAGAGGTTCATATTTCCGCTGTTGCATAAATACTGTCCCATTTTAAGTTCATCAGTCAAGCAAGACTGTCTAGAGACCATTGTTATTAAGCTTTAGAGAAATACTGAGATGAGCAAGAGGAAGTGTGTGCTCCCTTTGTATTGTCAAAAAATAAGCATTATAAAATGTACATTTTTGAAATTATATATATATATATATATATATATATATATATATATATATATTAATAAAAGTAATATGGTAGTTAGATCAGGAGACCTTCTGGGAAATCTTCCAGACAAAGCCATGGTGGTAGGGTCAAGGAAGAAGCAGTTAGGGGTGATCAGGCCAGGAGGGAAGGACAGTTGGGGGTGATCAGTCCAGTGGGGAAGGGCAGTTGGGGGTGAAAAGGCGAGCAGGGGGGGTACAGTTAGGGGCTAGCAGGCCAGCAGGAGGGGGTGCAGTTGGGGGCTAGCAGGCCAGTGGGGAGCAGTTGGAGGCTAGCAGGCTAGCAGGGGGGCAGTTGGGGGTGAGCAGGGGGGAGCAGTTGGGGGCTAACAGGCTGGCAGGGGAGGGCAGTTGGGAGCAAGCAGGCCAGCAGGCAGAATGGTTAGGGGTGATGAGGCAGCTAGGCAGGTGAACAGTTAGGAGCCAGCGGTCCTAGATAGCAAGAGGAATGTTTGACTGACAGCTTAGGCTAGATCCTGTGGGATCAATATATATATTTGATTTCCTCTCTAAAATCAAATATATATATTTGATTTTAGAGAGGAAAGGGAAGGGAGGGAGAGATAGAAACATCAGTGACAAGAGAGAGAATCATTGATTGGTTGCCTCCTGCATACCCTACTGGGGATTGAGCCCACAGTCCAGGTACATGCCCTGACCAGGAATCGAATCATGACTTCCTGATTCATAGATCGATGTTCAAGTATTGAGCCATGCCTGCCAGGGCACAAAAGGTACTATTTTAACAATTAAGTGTATAGTTCAGTGACATTAAGCACATTTACAACATTATACAACCATCACCACTACCTATCTCCAGAACGTTATCTTAAATAAACTCTGTACTCATTAGGTTATAGTTCCCCATTCTCCCCTTCCCACAAACCCTGGTAAGTACTATTTAACTTTCTGTTTTTATGAATTTTACTATAATAGGTACCTCATATAACTGGAAACGTGCAATATTTGTCCTGTAGTGTTGGGCTTAGTTGACTTAGCATAATGTCCTCAAGGTTCATCCATGTTATAGCATGTACCAGAATTGCATTCCTACTATTCCATCATACACACACACACACACACACACACACACACACACACAATATATATATGCCACAATTTGTATTTCCATTTTCCTTAAACATTTTATTTGTTTGCATCTTTTGGCTACTGTGAATAATGCTCCTTTGAATGTTGAGTGTACAAATATCTACATGAGTCCCTGCTTTTAATTTAGGGGTGCATATAGCTAGAACTTGAATTGCTAGATCACATATTAATTCTACACCTAATAGTTTTAATGAACTACCATTCTGTCTTCCACTGGAGATGCACCCATATACTAATACATTCCCATCTGCAATGTACAGGGATTCTAACTTATTTTCATGCTCATCAATACTTGCTACTCTCTGTGTATTTTCCAAGAGCCATCATAAAGGGTTCATGGTTTCCTTTAAAAAGCCCACTTGTAGAGAGCAATTGGGATAGAGATAATATGTGGAAATAGAAGAAAAATATAAATATCACAGAAACCTGTGAGTACTCTTTAAATATTAACATCTAGGTAAATAAGCGTTTTCTAGTATTTAGCACTGGTTCTCAAAGTGTGGTCTGTGAATATGTATAAGGCCAGCTGTTCCTTAGACATTTCCATTTCTCTGTTTTGCCAGGTTGTCCCACAGCCTAGGGGAGCCCACATTTCAAGGTTACCATCAATTAGCCATGTGACAAAGTTGGCTTTCTCCATTGTGCTGCCTAAGAAACATAAGTCCCAGGAAGTATATTCAACATGAAAGTGGATCTTGAGTTTCCTGAAATACCCCAACAGTAACTGCCAGAGACTAGTCTAAGGAACTTCAACACCAGGTATTGTCAGGAACTTGACAAGTTAGACAAACATGTCAAACTCATGGCCTGTGGGCCGCATGCCTCATTTATTTGGCCCATTTTAGTCTTTGAGTTTGACATGCTTGAGTTAGACGACCACACAAAATGAGGCTCAGTGCCAACGGGGAAGAGAGGAGAGTTACCCGGATTCTTATTGAACTTATTCTTTTTGAATAAGCATTCTTTCTTCTAAAAGACTAGTGCTTTTAGAATGTAGAAAATAAAAAACCTTTAGGAAAACAATGAAAAGAGAACATCCATGGTAAGACATTTGGCAGCAAACCATAGTCACATCTAGGTTGGCCTTATTCTCTCTCTTTTCACCTTGTAATGTAAACTTGTTATACATGTGATTACTGTGTGTACTACCAATCACATTATAATAATGAGTGTACTACACAGACGTTAAGATTTCCTTTCATGGCAATCCAAGAAACTCTCTTGACTTAAGGTTTTTTTGTGTGTGTTTTTTAACATCCTTACTCTTAGCCTGAAGGTAACTTCTTTGAATGGTCTGCCAAAAATTTTCAACAACTCTTTTAATAACAGGAAACTTTGCTTATTTCCAGAACCCTTTCATATCTTGGACCTCATATTTTTAAAAATATCTCTAAAAAGTAGAATTTGTGACCTTACTGAAGGTACCTTTTAAAAATGTATGTGTACGTGTGTGTGTGTGTGTGTGTGTGTGTGTGTGTGTGTGTACTATCCTGTTTCTCCGAAAATAAGACAGTGTCTTATATTAATTTTTGCTCCCAAAGATGCGCTAGGTCTTATTTTCAGGGGATGTATTATGTTTCCATGAAGTAGGTCTTATTTTCGGAGGGTGCCTTATTTTCGGGGAAACATGGTGTATTAGGATGTAACTATAGGGTGTCCCAAAATCATGTATACATACTTTAACAGCTGGTAGCTCAATTAATGTTTCCTTCTTTTCAGCCAGACTAAGCTTTGAACAAAGGAAATCCATCCTAAAATGCTACGGGAAGTTTGAAAACACAGTTCAAGTACAAACACTGCCTTTATAACAATTCAGTGTTTACTAGCATACAACCTGTGTCCCCCAAAAATGTACACACTTTAACAGCTGATAACTCACTTTACTTTCACTCCTTTGCAGGTTTAACTGAATTGAAATAATGGATGAAGCAGACTAAGCTTTGAATAAAGAAAATTTATCCACTAGACATTTTTTATGGGGATACATAAAAGTTAAAAGTTTACGATACAAAACAGGCAACAGTCAACAAATTGAAGGCGCACAAATACGGAATGAAATGATTCTTGATGTTTGCAATTTCATGGTGTTGCATCATCAGCCGTGGCTGGACCAGAACAGGCATCAGTTTGAGAACAGGTGTTGACAAAACAATCATTTATTTCTGTTGATTCTCTTAAATTGTGAAAATGAACTGTGTTAATAAACACTGCCTTTGTATACATTTTTTGGACAACCTATATATACATTTGGAGAGGAAAGGAAGGGAGACACTACCCAAACACTAACAGTAGAAATTGAAAATTTTAAAAAGATTCTAAGTAAATGTTTGCTACAAAGTTTTCAGGAGCATCAACGTTGCCAACAACCTGTACGTGTAATAATATCTTTAGAAATACTAATATTATGCTTTGCTCTAGTTATTTCCTGAACTAATTTTTACCCCTTTGACAAATACAAGGCAATAAATAATGTAAATGCCCCAGTAACAGGAGGTCGCAAAAACATTGTGTTTTTTTTTGTTTTTTTGTGTGCAAAAGACAAGATTTTCTCTGTTGCTTTGAGTCACCAATGAAAAGCCATATTTGAATGATTAAAGCTGTCTATCTTAATAGTGAAATTCAACTGCCCCAGGATGAATTAGTCAAGGAAAGCAAACTACTAGAAGAGGTGATAAGGATGGTTTGTGGCGATAGCACTCACATCCGGAAGTAAAAACAAAGGAAGACAGACCCCACTTCTGTGGATTTTGATGAACCCACACATTTTGTGGCTTGGATTGTTTGCAATGAGCTCTTACATAGCTCAGCACATTGCTATCACTTCCTGCCCTGGGCAGATTGTCCCGTTTTCTATTTTCAAAATTCTCAATAATTCTATTATCCAATTAGAGAAGGAAATTCACAATATTATCAAGAGGAAATTAGACTGACAGTTGCTGCTTTCCAGTTAAATGAGATCCAGGACTCTCAGATGTAAAGTGAGGTGAATTTGCTAAAAATGAAGGAAGTTGAAGCACAGGCCCCAGGCAAAATTTCTCTACACACTCTTGGTACAGTATCTAAGGAGTGGATTAAACTGCATATTCTAAAACAAGAATATAGGTACGATTCCACCCTCTGACTACCATTAACCCTCTGACCCAACTACCATTACTGCTCATGTGTGTTCATAAAACGTGCTTTATACCCATCCATTGATAGCCATTCTATTTCCATCATCAACATTTACTAAGTGAATCCTTACTGTGCACTTGCTATATGCCAGAGATAACACAACTCTCACAGCACTGTTAGAGTTAGATTCTATCACTATGCTCATTTTACAGATTAATTGATATTAAATATATTAAAGCTTGAGTGCTAAATATCAGATTATCAATACTTCAATCCAGCTTTGGCTGATTACAGGGCCTTCGCTTTTAGCTGCTCTGTAGAGTGGTCAAGTTCAAAACTCAGCATCACCATGATTATCTGTGTTAAGTTACTGCACTTTTCCAGCCTCAATTCTCACAGGGTTCTGGTGAAATGTTTGTTTAGCATGTACCAAGTATTATATCCAAGTATTTACTATTACTTCTGTCCATATTGTAGTTGTTATGCTAAAATAAACAATTTCCTATCTCATGTAGAATAGGCCATCTTTCAGGCCTCAGGATGTATGAAAAGTGTCATATCTGGCTACTTCAGTATTTCTATGCATCAAAGGTGGGTTTCTTATCCCCACAGGAAATACTCCAGTATTTTCATGCATCAAAGATGGGTTTCTTATTCCCCACAGAAGAATGATGGTAATTTAGTCACTAAGTGAGTGTCATGTAATCACAACAGTATCCCCATGTATGCCATGGGCATTCAGACCATGCTAATGGATCAGCTAATCACATAGAACTTATGGGCCAAGATCCAGGTGAAATCTTTTGGGGGTACACTGCCTCCATCCCCCCTGCACTGGCCTTTCCTCTGAAGCTGTCAACTTCACCCTTTTGCATGCCAATAGTGCTAATGCCAAGGTCACACCACCCATGGCAGAACTAAAGCTTGCCAGAGGTGCTACAAGTCAGTGATGTTCTCCTCCCAAAGTGGCCAGGAACAAGGGTACACCACAAAAAAATGATTTTAAAAAAAGACAAAATGTAATAAATCTTTATGGGTTCTTAATGTATAGGTAACCAGAATACTGAGCATCGTTTCCAGAAATAGCAGCTGTGCAAGGTGTCAGATGATTCTGGAAGTTGGCCTGCCTATCATATTCTTTCCTTATAATAAGTGACAATATATTGTTCAGTTGCTGCTATGTCTCTTAGTGAAGCATTTACCAGCCATTTGATAAATATTACATATAGCCAAAACTGGTTTGGCTCAGTGGATAGAGCATTGGCCTGCGGACTAAAGCGTTCCAGGTTCAATTCCAGTCAAGGGCATGTACCTTGGTTGCGCAGGGCACATCCCAGGTAGGGGGTGTGCAAGAGGCAGCTGATTGATGTTTCTCTCTCATCGATGTTTATAACTCTCTATCCCTCTCTCTCTTCTCTGTAAAAAATAAAATATATTAAAAAATATTACACATAAGCATAACTATGACATTCTCTCATAAATAGTTCTAAGCTTCAAAGGAGTCACAATTGCTAATCCTAAGGCTAAAGAGCAAGGGAACTTTATGACGTGAGCTTCCACTTGAACTCTCATGAGGTACTAGTAGCTCAGAGTTCATACATTATAGAAATGAGCTATAATAAATGGGCCTTGGCCAAAATTTACCTTCTAATTTATTACAGGTATAAATCTTACATTGTGATAATAGCCTGAGAAAAACATTTTCCATTGTATTAGAGGTACCCTTCTGTCTCCTCTCTGGCCCCCAGAAAGTTTTCACCATCCATCATTTTTTCTCATGCGCACCGGTTAACACAAGACATCTGACTTTAAATCCTCTTGCAATCCCTCTGCACACAGGCTGTTTTGTAATTGATGGTCCTCACTGATGAAACCTGAATTGGAACATACCAATTTCCATGCCTCCATGGCATTAATTCAAAACACCAGGTATTAGAGAAGTAGAAAACTATGCTGCTTGCAGAGGGAATATTTTTCAATCTATGAATACTACAATACTTTCTATCAAATGTGAATCTCAACTGTGAATCTGTAACTACAAAATCAGCCAGTTGGTGCTCAAAATTCCCAAAGGAAGGTGGAATATTTAAAAACTAGTTGACTGCCTGAGCTTGAGCCTTCTTTGTTCACAGCTAAAAGTTCCCATATCCCTTAAGAAGTCTTCACCTGGCATAATTTAAATTCTGTAACCATCCTGCCTTCTTCTTCTAAATGCACGGTGGGATCTCTGTGTGGTTTTGAGAGAAGATGGACGATCCTGGTTCTCTATATTCTGTAAATACGTTAGTTTACATTTGGCAGCCAGTCATGTCACATTGTGTATTCACCTTATTTTTTCTTTCTCATGAGGGATAGCTTCTATTTCTGACTATTTTTCAGGGACCATTTGGATCTGTTCTTCAAAAGGAGGTTCCTACTAAGAGTTGATTAGCTAGCCAACAGAACATCCCATTCCAGGGTTTTTAACCATTTGATAAGTTAAGACATTAAATAACTTCACAAAAAAGGTTTTATAATATAAATCTAGAAACAGAGCTTTGGGTGGTGGGCACAGAAAGCAATATACAAATGATATATCATAGAATTATACACTTGACACATACATAATCATATTAACCAATGTCACCCCAATCAATTTAATTTTTAAAAAATTCAAAAGAAAAATATAGAAATAACAAAAATGCAATAGACTAAGACACAGAATATACTTATTATTGAAATGTGAGGAAACTGCATTTAAAACAGAAAAACCAGGCCAAATCTACCATCATTATGTCACCGCAATTTAATCTTCAGAGAACACCCTTGGACAAACATTGTGGTCTGTAACTTAGAGAGGTTTGGGGATGCTCCCTTGAAAGTTGTACCCTCAGTATTTTCAACTCTGTCCCATGTATGGCTTTAAAAAAAAGTGCTTTTCCTCAAACTAGTCCTTCATAAAATGCACAATCAATAGAGCCCCTAATGGTTTTCATATTTCAGTCTAATAGATAACATGGCATTGCCCTTCCAACCCCTTTTGCTGCAGAATCACAGTTTCACAGACACATTTTCCTTTCAGCCAGACTTCATATGTGGTAGTCACAGGACACCGGCATTAACATTTAATAGAGTTTGTGAGCATAAAGCACTTTTATGGATACCTGCTAGAGAGCTTTATTTTCCTTTGAAAGTTTTATTAGAGCTGTTACATTTTTCTGCAGTGTTTTATGTGGCTTGCTGTAAATGATGATTGTGTTGCATTAAACAAAACAAAATCATCGGCGTCAGGCAACTAAAACACTGTGTGACCAGATGCTTGTCACCCAGTTAGAAGAAGGGAGAAACAAATCTAACATTACACAGAAGTCCCTGGTTTTGCTGGCGAGGATAATGAAAATTAAATAACCACACAGGGTCTAAAGTGAGAAATTTGATATGATGATACAGATACAAATGAATTATGAAAATACTAGCAACTTACACAAAAATTATTGATTTCCCCCCTTTGATTACTATTTCAGTGATGAGAGTATATTAGGTACTTGTTTGCTTGCAATGTGTTTTATTAATGCTCTATATCTGACACCCAATTTGGAAATCAATGCTTATTTCATCATTTTTCTCTGAGGGGTTCTATTATTTACAATTGATTTAACAGGAATGAAAGGCTTACCATTAACAAGACCCAGCTGCTGACACTTCGCAGATGAATTATTGAACTTCAAAACCTGAATTAACTTAACCATCGTCAAGACTGATGGTTTGATGATTTTTTGCGCCAAGTCTAATGTATTTATAATTAGAATGTCAAAGCAACTGTTTTCCTGCTTTGCCCTCTTTCTTGATTCTTTCACTTCATGGTATTTTAAAGCTTGTTTGCTTCATAGACCACCCTTCCTCTGAGCTTAAAAGTAATACTCGAGTAGCAAGTAGATATCCAAGTCTGGTGTTTGAGAGAGGGGACTGAGCAGAAGATATAAATTTGGAGATGTAGCCATAAAAACCTAGAAATCACCAAGAAGTTAAATGTTGTTAAAAGAGAAAAGTACAGCCGAAACCGGTTTGGCTCAATGGTAGAGCGTCGGTCTGCGGACTGAAAGGTCCCGGGTTCGATTCCGGTCAAGGGCATGTACATTGGTTGCGGGCACATTCTCTGTAGGGGGTGTGCAAGAGGCAGCTGGTCGATGTTTCTCTCTCATCGACGTTTCTAGCTCTCTATCTCTCTCCCTTCCTCTCTGTAAAATATCAATAAAATATATTTTTTTAAAAAGAGAGAGAAAAGTACAAGCACTGGGCCCTGGGGCATTCAAACATCTAGAGGCCACAGAGAAGAAGAGGAAACTGAGATGGAGCAAGGAGAAAACCCAGGAGAGAGGTGGTGATGAGTGAAAGTCAGTAAAGCAAAATGAGACCATGCAAAATAGAAATCAGTACCATAATAAAAATTCGTATAAAATTAAGACTATAAATGAAGTTCCTTAGCCTAATATGAGATTACTTTCCCCAAAAAAAAATCCAACTCATTGTTTAAAACATTCCCTTAAAAATTAGGACAAAATAGGGCTGTCCAAATTCACAAGTTCTCTTCAAAATTGTACTAGAGCCCTGCCCCTATGGCTCAGTTGGTTGAGTGTCATCCCATGCATTGAAAGGGCACCTATTCAAGTCCTGGTCAGGACACATGCCCAGATTGTGGGTTTGATCCCAGTGGGATGCATGCAGGGGGCAGCAGACCCATGTTTCTCTCTCATATCCATGTTTCTCTGTCATATCCATGTTTCTCATATCCATGTTGCTCCTCTCCCATCTTCTCTAAAAAATAAAAGTAAATGAAAACAGGTTTTTAAAAATTTGTACTATAGGTCTTAATCAGTATAATAACATGCCCTCATCCTCTCTCCTCCACTTATTCCAATATATACATACAGGGGAAAATGGTTAAAAAAAAACAACAGAGATAATATCTCAAAAAAGCTACAAATGTTTTAAAATAATTATATGAGTTTCTAAAATTTTCTGGATATAAAAGTCAATTATATTTATATACTATAAATAAACATAAAATGTGATTTCTAAAAAGTAGTAGTTAAAAATAACAAAAATAACGTATCTATCATAAGCCAAGCAGAATTTAGGTCACTTCCTTGTAGAAGAATATAAACATTCCTGAAACATACTAAGAAGTCAAATAAATGAGAGTAATGCCATAGTCGTGAATTGTATCTGCATCCACACTGGCAAATCTAGTTCAATCAAAATACATACATAGGTTTTTCATGGAACTTGACAAGTTGCATCTGAAAATATTTAGGAGTTGAAACTGGTTTGGCTCAATAGATAGAGCATTGGCCTGCAGACTGAAAGGTCCTGGGTTCAATTCTGGTCAAGGGCATGTACCTTGGTTGCGGGCACATCCCCAGTAGGGGGTGTGCAAGAGGCAGCTGATCGATGATTCTCTCTCATTGATGTTTCTAACTCCCTATCCCTCTCTCTCCCTCTCTGTACAAAAATCAATAAAATATTTTTTTTAAAAAGGAATGAAAACAATTAGGAAATACAAAGTAAAATAGAAACCAAAACATTCTCAAAGAAGTACAAAGTAGGAGCCAGAAATCAAGTCTTCGTGTAAAGAAGAATTAAACGTAAGAGTATTGACACAGAGCAAACTTATGAATAAGACAGAACTAAGAGCTCAGAAAGACACATACACAGAAATGTAATATATAACAGAAAAGATACTTATTATTGAGATAAGGGTAGATGATAAAATAAATAGTGTTGGAGCAAGTTGTATCCATATTTGGGGGGGAAATATGTAATTGATCCCCATTTCACACCACTTACAGAAAACCAATTCCAAGTGAATGATGTGGAAGGAAAAACTAAGATGTTTATTAGAGGTTAAAAGAGTACTTTCAGTTCCTTGAGATAATTTATAAAAGAAAATTAGAATGCATTAAAATTATAAGAACTTCTAGAATGCAACAAAAATATCACTGATGTTTCATTAAAGATAAAACACATGTTCATTGAACATGAAAACAAGTACAACCTCATTGATAAATTAGGTAAATGCTAGCTGAAATCATGAGATATTTTATTACACCAAGCAAGTGTAGGAAAATTAAGAACTTTAGTGGTACAAAATGACGTTGAATATATAAAACCACAAGAATACTTATACACAATATATAATTCCAAAATAATACAAGTGACCGAATTATAAACAAGATAATAGTTAACATTAAACTCAAGAGTGCTAAGGCTGCATTCGGAAGAGGAAAATAAAATAAAAGGGTACACAGGAATCTCAAAGGAAATGATGACATTCTGTTTCTTAAACTGGGTATGGAATGTAGGGCTTTTGTGTTATTAATGTATTTTACTATTTGATTATTTTATTCACTTGTCTTGCATTGGTTGGTTTTATTGTTTAATTACTTTATTGCTGATTATTTTATGTGTTATAATTCATTATTTTTCATTAAGTATTTGTTTATTTTTTCTATTATTTTATTTCATTCATGATTTTATTATCTTTTATATATTCTTCCATTATTGCAATTGTCCTAAAAAAATACACTATAAAAGTTTAATCTACAAAGCAGAATGAAAATCTTAGATAAAACTCTTCATTATTTCAAAGCAATTAAAGAACAAATGACCCTGTGAAGCAAGATTACAAAGAAGGGATGCAAGATTTTCAAGGAATCAGAAAGACATGAAAATTTAGCTAGCCTAGCTCAAAAAAGAATGGCAGTGTAAAACAAAACTATTACAGAAATGAAATCATACTAAATCAACCAGACAAGCATGGTAAAAAACGGTCAGTAACTTGAAAAACAGAGCAAAATGAAATTAAGATGTTCAAACGGAGAAAAAGATTACTGATGCCTAAGTCAGATCAAGGTTAAACAAGAAAAGCATACATCATATCCTTAATAAAATGGGATGCTGCAAAAAATATTCAAATAATTTTTTTTCTGAAATAAAAGGAGGCCTGAGCCAACAAAAGAAAAGGGTATAATGGATGTTTGCAGGGGAGGGGGGTTAGTGGAAAAATACAGAATACATAATCAACACTAGAGCATATCTTTGTGAAGTCACCAGATTCAGAGAAAAAAAAATAGGTGGGCAACCAATGAGATGAGTAAAAAGACAAATTTATTCCGGGTGGGAAATTTGATACTGCAATGATGACAATTCTCCCTGAACTATAATTATAACTCAAAGTTGATTCCAATTTCCAAATAAGAAAAAATAATAAGACAGGTGTGAACAACCAGGAGAGTGCTGAAAACAACAAAAAGAGGAAGGAAAGGGGCTAATTACTAAAGCTTATTATAAAGTTTTAGTAACTAATGGATCAACATATGCACTTATGGAACTAAATAGAGTAACCAGACGTAGACACAAATGACAAAGTATTTCAAAGCAATAGGTCAAAAAATGGCTTACCAAAAGTTTTTGCTTTTTTTTTTTTAATTAGAAGATGTTATACTGGAGTAGTAAAATGAATTTCATTATGTTTACTCTGCTAATGTAAATCTGTATATCTTATCTGAAAAGTATTTTGTCCATATGAATGAAGTTCCCTTTTTGACTTTGTGATCTGGAGTTTCCATTTCTAGGAAGCCATCCTAAAGGAACAATCAGTGTGAACACAAATATATATTACCCTTATAAGCAAATGGCAGAACAACAGATTATTGCTATGACATATGCTGACCATCAGGAGGCGCATGTGGAACATGGCAGGTGTTGGCCGCAGTGGGTTGGTAGAACAGGTGAGTGGCACCGCCAGACCAAGGTGGGGCACCTGTAGCTGTCATCAGGGTGAGCTTCTGGTGGTTACTGAAAATTCTTTGCTCCCATGCATTGCAGTCCCACCTGGTGCTCACACCTGCTGTTGGCCCTACTCGCACTTGCTGCCAGCACCAGAGCCACCACTCACACCTGCTACTGGCATCCAGTACTGGCCTGCTCAACACCCTCAGTGGGTGTGAGCAGCAACTGCCAGCAGCGATCGCCCCTCAGGGCTTCTCCATCTCCCCCTGCTCCTGAGAGGGGATCAGGACCAGCAGCTGCTGTTCTCACCACTGCTGGTGATGGCCCCACTCACACCCACTGCTGGCCGCTGCCCCAATGGTTCCACGCCATTAATGGGTGCGAGCAGGAACAGCTGCAGCAGGGCTTCCAGCAGATAGGGAGCTGGGGGGGCTGCGACAGGAGGGGCTGAGACCTGGCCTTGTGCCCACTGTAGCCTCTCGGCCCACAGTTTCTTTCAAAATGCACAAATTTGTGCACTGAACTCCTAGTATGATTATATTTGTTTACTTATGCAATACAACAACTAGACATAGTATGTGTACATTTTAGAAAGCTGAAATACTTTGTGAAGTGATTCATCTTTATCCTTCTTCTCTGGTGGAGAAGTTGATAAAATGCCCCTACTTTTCTAAGTATGAAAAATATAAAATTCAGGAGCAGAGACAGATTGAAGATAATAGGAGGAGAGAGGGAGAATTTGAAGGATTGAGGTCCCTGAGAAACTGGGAAAAGGGTGGTGCCAAGAGCCTAGACCTAGGGTGTGGGACTAATCCTAAGCATGCGGAGGCACACCCCTTTCCCACATGCCAGCAGAAAGAGGGGAGACGGAAGTTTCAGGGTAAGCAAGAAGTTCAGCTTAACTTTTGGTAACTTAGAAAGTAAGGGCTAAAGCTATCAAATAAGGTTAGAAAGATTTCATGTTAAGGACATGAGAAAAGTGGGGAAAATTATAAAGCAGCAGTTCTTGAAAAAATTAAGTCAAGTCAACCTTTCATTAATTCAGAGTATACTCCCGCCTCCTCTCACCAATTAGTGGGAACTGATGGTGTTCTCTAATTATACTGGATTTATGAATAGGCTGTAGACATACATGAGATTTTATTCCCTATTCTGTGTTTTGGCATTCGCTTCTTGATGCTCTCTTTCACCTAACCCAAGCTACGCTGACATGATCTTTGACTTCCCATGGAGAAGTGTTCATTTTAACTGGCAGGCAAATGATATTACCCTCTGAAGGCCCATCATGCTAAATGACCATTAAACCATTACACTTAAGAGCTGCCTCTCAAGATAGAGATTTCCAAGTGCTTCACACGGTATCACTGTTCAACTCTCAGCATTTTATAGACAAGGAAATGTCACCACCAAGCTCACATGAACTCCTCTGGTTATAAAAAAAAAAAAAACCCACATCTGTGGCTGGTTAGCTCCCTTAGTTGTTTCATCCATGAAGTTAAATGACCAAAATCTTGAGTGGAACCCTTGTAAAGCTCTGTTGGGAAGGTTCTCTTTATAAGCCATTCATCTGCAGCCCCAGTTGAATGAGTTGTCTCCCAAAAGGGGCCCCTGATTCAGACAGTGTGTGGCTGCCATCACCCCATCAATCAGACTTCTCTCTCCTTATTCCTCACCAGGCCGCCTCCAAGTTCACCTGACTCTTCTCCTGTCTAGCTACACAGCCTTTATACCTCTCCCCGAGTCCTTCCTTCCACTGTGATTATTCTGTTCCCACCCAACCCCTCTGCACTTCAACATGTGCCTCAATTTCACAGCAGTCCAGTATTTTTCTCCAGTAGCTCTAGTCTTCATGAGTATCTATGTAGATGAATGACCACCCTTTGTATCAAATATTCTACAATTTCATTCACAATTACATTTGGTATGAGAGTTAAGTTGCTCAAGAGCATGTAACAAAGATATAGCACAATATAATGCACAAGAAGCTCTGTTTTCTATTTCAAGTTCAGTACTTTCTAGCTAGGTAATCTTGGACAATGCATCTGATCTCTGTGGATAGTCATTTCATCATGCGAAAGATGAAAAGCCATACAGCTGTAATTTTCTGCCTTGTACTTTTTAATCACTTCAGCCTTTGGTATCACTCAATAAACACTTGATGACTGATGGAGTCCTATTAATAGATAATACAAATCCATAATGAGAGTGCAAAAAAATCATATGCACAAAACTCCCAACCCTATGGGCAATGTAAGCCACCAGAAACGGTTCTTATTTTCCTTTCTCATGCTAAGCCACATTTTTGAAGTTGTGAAATAATGCTAATTTGACACATTCGTTTACATTTTTAAATGTCCAGTTGACAATCATCTTCAAGCCACAACTTTTGTACTTGGACTTGCCTACACAGATGTATACCTATATTCAAATGATCCAAGTGTTTGAAATAAAACCTTTTAATCACAGAAAAGCAGTAAATAAAATACAAAGAACCCTTTTGCTAGATGACCTGTTCAACAACAGCAGTCAAGCCTCCAACTCCCTCAAGTCCTGCTAACTAGGTAAAGAACTAAAAGAAAGCTAAGAGGGGATGGAAGCAGGTGAGAGGCCACTGGCTGGAAAGGCAGAATGGCCAGGATGCAAGAGGGTGTTCTAAGATCTCATAGCATCAACACCCAAAATGCCCCCATGTGTTCCATATTTGACACCCCTTCCTTCTCCCATAATGCACCGATACAGATATGTTCTCCGAGCCTTTGAGGCACCAACTCTCTTGACTTGGGCCCAGTTCTCTTGGGGAAACCATTACTGTAGCATTTGGTCTCTGTAATGTGAAGGCATACAAGTTAAGCAGAGATCCTCAGGACAACTTGCGGAGTTTTATTGATCTAATTCAGGTGTTAGCAAGCTACAGCCTGCAGGGCAAATCCAGCCCTTTGAACAAAGTGCCCAGTCTTTAGCTGGGGACAAACAAATTCATGACACCTGAAAACGTAGCCTTCAGATCTCAGTGTCCATAAATAAAGCCTTAGTGGACACACCGTACTCGCTCCGTTATGTATTGTCAAGGGCTGCTCTAACTTCTACAATGGCAGAATCGAATAATTGTGGCAGAAACTGGCCTACAATATTTACCTTCTGGCCCTTTCCAGAAAAGCTTGCACACATCTGATCTAAACTCCTAAATCTGCCACTCCCAACACAGCATATGAAGCACAAGTTTTAGATTTCAATATCTTTGCATATTTCACCCTGAGAAACCTTCATGATTTAGCAAAGCACACGGATGTGAGCTGAATTTAGAATTTTGTAGGGCATGCTGAACCAGAAAGATTTAGAATTCTAAATCCCACTTAGAAGTGCCAGAATAAAGCGTTTTGAGACCAACATCCTCTCAGGTGAGAGAGCTGCCTTGGAGCATTGTTTAACCTCCAGGGAAAACATAACAGCACGTCTGAGGTCATTCTAATGCAAATTCATTAAAACAGTACGAGATGAAGTAAGGACTGAACTTTTCTTGCACCAAGAGTCTTTAAGACAAAATTCCACCACCGGGCATCCATCCTCATTTTATCTGTAGCAACTCACGTTCCACCCCAAACAGAGGCAAACTGCCCAACCCACAGCACCCCGGTGTTTCAGGAGAGACTTCAATACGCATAAAACCGGGCAGCAACACCAATTCTATTCTCTGAGCTCCTCCTGGGTGAGAAACTATCGCCATGGTTAAGACAACTGGAATGCATAGTCCCAAATCCAGGTGAGGCCAATTACAAAGGGAAATGCTCAACACAACTACTAAGAGTATGAGGAGCTAAAAGAGAATAGATCTGAACTTACCTCCTGTCTGCAGGTCCTGAGAACAAGTCTCTAGATGAGAAGGTTGGATGACAGTCTCTTTAAGGTGATGGTCAGGACCCTGCAAGAGAAATGGCCCACACTTATCAGTCTTAAATAGCACAGTGCAGAAAAATAAAATTTTTTTCCAAAATATATTTTATTGATATTTTACAGAGAGGAAGGGAGAGAGATAGAGAGCTAGAAACATCGATGAGAGAGAAACATCAACCAGCTGTCTCTTGCACACCCCCTACCGGGGATGTGCCCACAGCCATTGTACATGCCCTTGACTGGAATCGAACACGGAACTTTTCAGTCCGCAGACCGACGCTCTACCACTGAGCCAAACCGGTTTCGGCAGAAAAATAAATTTAAAAAATTATGATTTAAGAACATTTGCCTGGCCTCACAATACCTTCTTTCCATGTGACATGTTTATTCTTCTCACTATGAAGAACCACCAGGCTCTTTTGCTAAATCTTGAGCCAACATGGAACATCTCCACTGAAGCTCTGATCACCCCAAGGAAGGAAACCAAGTGAGGGCTGAAGCCGCTTAATGCTGAGCTTTATATTCACCAGGCTCAGGAGTGAGCTCTGGCACTTTATTATGCAAAAGAACTCACAAAGGTGATGGCCATTTAATCATCCCGGTGCATCTACCACAGCACTGATCTTTGACTCCATAGCAAATTGAAAGCAGACTCAAGTTCTGCTAACATCCAAATCCATGAAGATGGCAAGAAAAATAAAAAGGAGACAGATTGTGACCTTCTTGGTTTCTTCATTTTTTATATGAAGTCCTAGGGTATCCTGAGAAATACCGCTCATTATGTTGCCCCAGCCATCTTACAGAAATATGTCAAGTGCTTTAATCCTAGCTTTCCTCAAAAACTAAATTCTTGCCCTAACTGATTTGGCTCAGTGGATAGAACGTCACCCTGTGGATTGAAGGGTCCCAGGTTCAATTCTGGTCAAGGGCATGTACCTTAGTTGTGGGCACATACCCAATAGGGAGTGTTCAGGAAGCAGCTGATTGATGTTTCTCTCTCATCAATGTTTCTAACTATCTTTTTCCCTTCCTCTGTAAAAAATCAATAAAATATATTTTTTAAAAACTAAATTCTTACCTTCTAAATGGACTTTTGCTCAGAGAATATAACTCTGTTTTCTTACGGTAATTTCTGGCAGGGAAGCTAAATAACTTGGTTCAAGAGTCTCTTAGATTGGGTTTTAATGATCACAAGTGCATATTCCTGAATCGATTGCATTAGATCGATTAGTTGGCAAACTCATTAGTCAACAGAGCCAAATATCAACAGTACAAAGATTGAGATTTTTTTTTTTGAGAGCCAAATTTTTTAAACTTAAACTTCTAATGCCACTTCTTCAAAACAGACTCACCCAGACCCTGGTATTTGTGGAAGAGCCACACTCAAGGGGCCAAAGAGCCGCAGGTGGCTCGAGAGCTGCAGTTTGCCTACCACTGCATTAGACCAAAGAGAAGCAAGTAGTGTTCCCAGATTTGATGAATAAAAATACAAACTTAATTTGAAATTCAGATAAACAACAAACATCTATTTAGCATAATTATGTCCAAAATAAATAGTATACATATACTAAAAATGTATAGGCTGATTATCTGACATTCAAATTTACCTGAGCATCCTATATTTTTTCTGACAATCCTAAAAGCAACTTTCATTCAAATGCTTCTTGGCAGATAAGGAGTTGGGAGAGGGGGGGGGGGAGTTTCATTACTATATGGTACCTAATCCTGGAAGGTCAAAGCTCTTTAAAACTTTGAAACAAACCAAAATCCCTTTAATCCTCAATTCTGCAATCTGTATGGAAAAGTGAGGTGTGCTATCTAAATATTGCATGGGCCTGCACTGTGAGGTAAGAGTAATGATAGACCAGCTATGATACAAAATGAACTGCAACATCCAATATTTTTAACTTACTTAAATTGCCTCTGTATATATATTACTGACCAGTGTAACTAATTTATAATACCTAGACTGTATAAGAGAACAAAGCTGTTTGGATTCTTTCAATTCAACTCTTGGCCATCATTATGAACTATCAGGGATAGCTCAGCAACTAAATAATGAAAAGGCATTTTCTCTACGACTTTGGAGAATTTTCTCTAACAAATAAATCAGTTTAAAGCTCATCTTGACACTCTCCCACCCCATCATTTCAATGTGGAAAACTAAGGGATTTAAAGGTACTAATCCAATTGCTTCCTCCAGATTCAAATTCCTTAAGTGTTGCCTTACCAGCCGTGGGCAAACTATGGCCCGAGGGCCGAACCGGCCCATTGGGCTGTTCTATCCATCTGCAGAGCAGAAAGAGCGGAGGGTTCTCTTGCTCTCCCCTCCGCTCCTTCACCAGCAGTCCAAGATCAGAGTGCCAGCATGGTCAGGTTGCTTTTGTTCCGGCCCTCCGGTCCAGTTTAAGAACCCATTGTGGCCCTCGAGTCAAAAAGTTTGCCCACCCCTGCCTTAGACTCTGTCTGACCTCTTAAATTCACAGGTGGGAGATTAAGGTAGAAAAAACTAGCAGTTCAAATCATTGCAGTTTTAAGTCTTGGTAAAATTTAAATGTTGAGGTTCCTGGTGGCAAATTAAGGTTGAGCAAAGTAACTAAAGAGTAAAACATGTTGAGAAGTAATTTACTTTTAATAGCTAAAAATGGCCCAATACCAAGCATTTAGGAGAATGCTAAAGAAACTACTGAATTTCAAGGTTATCATATTAAGTTATCAAAGCATAATGCCGCAGACAAGTAACTCATTGGGGAGATATGAATTGAGTGCAATGCAAAAATAGACAAAAAACATAACTAATTGAGTACAAGGAATCTTTTGCCTTGATGACTTGAACCAACCTCAGGGACATTATGATGCACATAATACCTTATGAACCTTAGAGTTACTTTCATCACACAATGGATCAGAGTGGAGTGTTTCTATTTCTTAATATTATTGATTGGCTTGAGCAAACAAAAAGGAATTAGTTCCCTCTGTCTGCTCTTCTGAATGTTCAACCCAGAGAGCCTAACCACAGAGTTAAGAACCCCTCAGTATAATCTCCTGAGCAGGCCATGATAGGTCTGAAACTTGGCCTCTCCTTGAGAAGGCCTTGAACCCTCATGTGTTAATTTTCATACCGGGAGAATTCCATTTCTATGACATTTCAAAAATAAATGGAGACTAGCATACAAATAGATGAGCAGAATAAAAATTCTCAAAATAGTGTTCATATTCAAGAATTACTTGGGAAAACTTGTTATAAACCTACATTAACAATCTCTTATCACAGGATTTCTGATATGGTAGGTCTAAATTTTTCTGGGCTGTGTTTATAATGCACATAATATGTATTATACATAGCTGATGAGCAATGTAATATGCTAAACATTGACAGTTCAAAATATATAAATTATACTATTCCCTCTCAAAAGTTTACCATCACTCAAGCACTTTATTTCTCAGAACAGACCTATAGGGATAGGCATTAACCTGCTTTACAGAAGAGAAAGTGAGGTCCAAAAAAGACCACAGAATATACTCAAAGACACATAGACAGTACCAGCAGAAGCCGAGTTCAAAAACAGGTAAGTACATTCATTCACTCATTCATTTATTCATTATTGTTCTCACCTCTTTTTCAACTATTTTACTCCTAAACCCCTACATTCTGTCACCCTGACTTACTTGTTGTCCTTTGAACCTACTAGATGCATACCTGCCTAGGACCTTTGCCTTTTCTCTTCTCTGTGTCTGAAACATTCTTTGTTATCTCTTAACTCTCTCCTGCAGTCTTTGACCAGATATCACCTCCTCAGTGAGACCTTCCATGACCATATTATTAAAAACATACTACTCGCCCCTACCCAGAACACACTAGCCTCCTTCTGCCTTCCCTATTCTTCCAAAGTGGAAGTTTAATGGATAAAGTGAAGACCCGCCATCTTACAAATCTTATGTGTAGCACTCTAATCACTCTGAGTAATGTACTATGTGTGCCTGTTAATAATGTGGATTTTGTAATTAAAGAAAACATGATAATTTCAAGAGAAACATCACAAGTGCTTTATTCAAAGTAAAGTCCATCGCTAGCTACACATTTTCCCATCTTTCAGGTAATTTGTGGATACCATCCCAATAGAACTTTTCTTGTTTTGAGGCAGGCCATTCAGAGACCTGATTTTCCACTTCTTCTTACATTTTGAAGTGCTGCTCAGAATGTGCATAAGCCATTGATTGGGACAAGTGGTAATCTGAAGGAGCAAGGTCTTGTGAATACAGCAGATGGGTTAATACTTCCCAGGCAAGATCTTTTAACATGTCTTTAACTGGTTGTTTTATGATCAAAGTGTGGTTCAAATTGACCTGGACATTCTTTGTCTTTCATATCACTTTTAAAGTGTTTAAACCTGTGTTCACAAGTATCTTGAGATGGAACATGTTCACCATAAGCTTCCTGAAGTATATGATAACTTTCAGCAGCACTGTTATTCAAAATAAAATAATGAATTAAAACTTCCTGAAAATTCTCTTTTTTGGCACAAACTTGGACATTTTTAAGCATAAAAACATCTATGATGTTAACATCTTCAGAAAATTTGGCATATGAAGTTTTGAAGCTTGTTGTCAATACAACAATATAGAATACACATCAAATTGCATATACACTGAATGGCCAGATTATTATGATCTCTGAAAACATAATAATCTAGCCACTTAGTATAATATATATATTAGAGGCCCAGTGCATGAATTCGTGCATGGGTGGGGTCCAGCCAGCCTGGCCAGTGGGAAGGGACATGGGCGGTTGGCAGGCCTACCTGCTAATAGAACTCCTGGTTGATGGGACAATTTGCATATTAGCCTTTAATTATATAGGATATATGCTAAGTGGCCAGATTATTATGCGTTCAGAAATCATAATCATCTGGCCATTCAGTGTATATCAACATATGTGTAACTCCATCTATTGAAAAAAGTCCGAATTATTAACTGGTACACCTACTATGTGTATGTCTATATTTCTACATTGAATAGTTTCTTGCCTGTCTCTATGGATAGGATGGTGGCTCTCAAACCTTAGCACTTTCAGAATCACCAGGAGGACTTGTTAAAACACAGATTCCTCATCCCTCTTCCTGCTCCCCAGAGATTTGATTAAAGTTATGCTAATAGCATTGATCAGCAGACCATTTAGAAAAGCCTTGCCTATGGCATACATTCTCATCTGGAAAGATTCTCCCTCTCCTCCTCCCCCCCCCCCCCCCCCATATCACCTCACCTTCAGGAAACAGTTCACAACAGCTGAAAAAATTATTTACTGTCAGAACTGGGATTAGGAAGCTACTTGGCATCTCCATGAGTAGAGGCCATGGATGCTACTAAAGATCCTACATTGCACAGGACAACCCCACACAGCACAGAATTATCACCCCAAATGTCAATAGTGATGGGGTTGAAAAACTCTGCCCTAGAAGAAGGCTTCTCAAACACCCTCAGGCAGCAACACCCAGAGGACTTCTTCAAATTTGTACTGTCAGGCTGCACCCCCAAAGTATCTGCTTTGTTAGGTTGGTCCCCTGTGGAGCCTGAACATTTACATGTTTACTAAGTACTCAAGGAAAAGAGATACTGTTGGTCCAGGGCCCCACTTGGAGAACCATGAAATAGTACAAATGCTCCATAAAGCAGGGGTCTTTGTCTATTTTACTCACTCCTTCCCCAGCAACAGAGCATGATATCCTATAATCACTCAGGTTGCTAATTTTTTTAGTAACAAATCCCTTTCTCTGTCCTCCACAAGGTGATTCTGACACCAATAATCCTTGAATGATACACTGAGAAAGAGTTGTTTTTGTTTGTTGTTTGGACAGCAACTTTGGGATCCTTTCTATTCTTGTTGACTTCTAAGTTCATTTATTGCCAGTCAAAGAAATCTGATGAGAGTTCAGGGATCAGCCCAGATGCGCCTGTTTGCCTGAGGGAGAGGGTGACAAAGCTCAGATTACATCTCCACAGTAAGATCTTTACAATGAAAACAAACTGTCAAATGCAAGTCTCTGCATTGCGTATTCATTTATGATGGAACAAAATGGTCCTACAATCACCTGCCTAACAATACCCATTTTCAACAAGGCCAGAGAATTCATACACAGACACACAGACACACATACACACAGTTCCTAAATATGATGCTTGAGTGAGATCCTTTGCATTTTTAACTCAGTGGAACTCGGTGTGTCTTCTTGAATGTACTTGTGCTTCCATAACCACATCTATGACAGTGCTATGATAGTATCTTCCAGGTGCTGCCAATTACCTCTCCTTACATCATTTTCTGGGGGGATATTAAATTCAGTTCCTTTTATCCTGTGCCCAAGGCCAACAATGAAGCAGTTGATCTCCATAACTCAAACATGTCTGATATCTTAGATTCAATTGCCCGGTTTAAGACAGGCATTTAATGAAGAACTGGCGAATGAGAAGCTTAATGGCTAAAGTGAAGACACTCCATCGTACAAATCTCTTTTTACTCACGTGGAATCATCAGCCACGGTTATTGATTTGCATTTACTGACTGGACTTTCTATTGTTTTCAGATGTTATATCCCCAGCCGATGCCTGCAGGCTATTAGTTTTCAGGCTGTCCTGAAAATCCCAAGACTTTCCTATTGAATGAGGAACTCTAAAACATTCACAAGATCCAGGAGAATCCAATACATTTCAGAAAATGTGAAAGCATTTCACCGGTTGTCTTCATTTCACAACAATGAGAATCTTAAAGAGAAATAATTAAAATTTTTAAAAATGAACATGATTCACTCTTTACAAAAACAACCAGCATTATTGAGTTATAATTTACCTATATGTATGTATATGTATATAATTTAAATGGAATTCTCCTATTTAAGTCTATATTTTAATGATGTTTCACATATTTGCACACATATTCAATGATCGCCACTATCTATCATCCCAAAGTGAAACCTCAAGCACATTTATAGTTAACAATTACTATCCCTAATCAACACTCATTTGCTCTCTGTCTCTGTAGATTTGCCTTTTATGGAAATTCCATATAAATGTAATCATAAAATATATAGTCTTTGTGCCTGGCTCCTTTCACTTAGCATATTGTTTTGAGGTTCATCCATGCTGTAGCATCCATGAGCACTTTATTCCTTTGTACTGCAAAATAGTAGTCATTGTATAGGTATATTATGATCTGTTTATCCATTCGCCAGTTCATGGACACTTGCCTTGTTTTGACTTACAAATAATGCTGCTATGAAAATTTGTGTACAAGCCTTTATGTGAACATATTTTCATTTCCCTTGGGTAGATTCCTAGTAGAATTTCTGGGTCATATGATAAATCTATGTGTAACATTTCAAGGAAATGATGAACTATTTTCCAAAGTGGCTGCTACCTATTACAATTCTACCAGCAGTCTATGAGGGTTCCAGTTTCTCCACATCCTCTCCAGTACTTATTATTGCCTATCTTTTTTTACCATACCTGGTACACTCTAAATGTTGAGATAAGAATGATTTCAAATTTGTGCCACAACTATAAAAATACATCACACACATATTGAGGGCCTACTCTGTGTAATGTCCTTTAAATATATTACTGTTGACCTATCATGAACATAGTGAGATGTCACCCATGGTTTACAAATAAAGAAATGAGGCTTTGAAAGGTTGAACATTTGCCCTCAAAATCCCAGCAAGCAGATGGCAGGATCGGAATTCCATGCCAGATGTGCAGGATACAAAACTTAAATATAAGAGTTATTCATGCAGAAGTGAAGACATATTTGAAACATAAGCATGGGCTTCCTCTTATTAATCATGACCAAGACACTTCTGTTAATGTCATCAAAAGAGGAATTAACAAACAGTGAATTCATCTGTTTCTAAACACTACAGATTTTTTTTTTAAGAAACTATACTGGAAAAAAACTAGGGAGTTTTATAAGGTTTACAGAATAATTTCACCTTGAAATTTTCTCTTTCAATGACAAGTCCCACAGTTGTAATTTTGATTGAAAATTTAACTAGCAAGATATTTATGACAATCAAAACTCAAATGAAACATACTTTGTAGCCATGAAATTGTTGAATGGTTTTTATTAACTGTACTGAGTCATTTGCTACTATCTAAAGATGTGAATTCTGACAACCGCTGTTCATGTTTGAGTGCTCAAAACACATTTATAGCCGGTTTCTGTCTGTGATCGAAGAGTATTGATGTTTCATCTGGCTCACATTCCATTACAAATAGGCTGTTGGCAGAATGGCGGTGGCTAAGTCAGTGAATGCAACTGCTCCACCTCAAAATTGGTACCTCACTCTTCTCTGGCCATACCTCTTGTTCTGCCCATTCTCTTACTGCCAATCACGACCCCAACACTATCTGATGTGTACATTGTCATTCAAAAGTACACCCTTCCTCAAAATCATATTCTTTTCTGTCTTGGAGATTTTCTAAACCTGACCAACAATGCTCAGCATTTCAGAACAGGTACCTTTATTTCCGTTGGATTCAGTATTGACCTAGTTGAACCAGGGGGTTTGTTAATGAATACCTGTTTCCCCATTTTATTTCAGAATACCTAGTGATATAGATTGTTGCTACTTAAGTATGGTCTACAGACAGACAAAATCAGCATCCTGTGAGAGCCTGTTAGAAATACAGAATTTCTCACCTCATCCCTGACCTAATGGTCATAATCTGTATTTTAACAATCTGCCCAGATGATTCTTAACTTTAGCTACACACTTCACTTCAACTATCATGGATTCCTAGGCCTAAGCCCAGATCCAGAACCTCGAATTATGCAGCTGCAAATCTTCCCTTACCAGGAATAACAGCAAGGAACATTTATCATTCAGAAAGCACTTCCTTCTCTCTTCATAGGTTTCTTCTCTCTGCCTCCGAACCTACTAAAGCTAGTCTCTTGAACAACAAAAATCTCTTGACCTTGTTACCCCAGTGAGGAAGAGTGCACTATTGTTCACATTTATCTGCTTCCTCTCCCAGTAAGAGTATTAAACAGACCCATCCTGTTGAACCCAGATTTGCTTATATGGCTTACTCTGTCCAATGAAATATAAGCAGAGGTGGTAAGGGTCATTTTTAAGTAGAAGTTTTAAGAGTCAGTTGATGCTTTGTCTTCCTCTCTTTCTACTATCACGAGACTGGCATTGACCCCGATAGAGGAGGCGCTGTCAGCTTGAGTCCAGAGAGAAGACAACACAGGGCAAAACCTAAGGTGACTTAGGGAGGGAAAGTAGATTTGCTATTGAAAGCCATAGAGATTTGAAGTCAGTTTGTTACAGCATATTTTTTAATATATATATATATATATATATATATATATATATATTATTGATTTTTTACAGAGAGGAAGAGAGAGGGATAGAGAGTTAGAAACATCGATGAGAGAGAAACATCCATCCGCTGCCTCTTGCACAGCCCCTACTGGGGATGTGCCCGCAACCAAGGTACATACCCTTGACCGGAATCGAACCCAGGACCTTTCAGTCCGCGGGCCGACGCTCTATCCACTGAACCAAACCAGTTTCGGCTGCTACAGCATATTTTAGCAAAAGCTTATATCTTTTGAATCACTATCATTTATCCCTTTTTTAATTAAAAAAACAAACAGAAAAAACATACCTAGGGAACAGGGTCTTACTTAAAGATGCCCTTACACTTTAAATCTCTACTAGACTGTCCCCTTCTCTTCTGCCAATTCTACCGATATTTTTTAAATTATACTTCTTCTTATTTCCAGATACATCCCAGTCTATTTTTTATTTAATCACAGCATGGATCAGCAAATTTCTTCTGTAAATGTCCAGATAGTAAACATTTGGGGTTTTGCAGGCCATATGGTCTCTCACAACTACTCAGCTCCATCATGGTGGCATAAAATTACTCTCAGAAACTTCATAAACAAATGGGTGAGGCTGTGTTCCAGTAAAACTTTCCTGGCCTAGGGTTCAAAACTTACAGTTTATTCTTAACTTGCCCCACACCCTAAGCCCCTCTAAACTAAGCCAGGGATTAAGGACTCACAAAGACCACAGAAATTTCATCTGAAGGAGTAATAGACATTTTCCACACTATAATTTTACAGATAAAGGAGTTATTAAGCAAACAACTGAAAAAGTCACATAAAAAAATAATGTTGTGAAAGCCTGGAGTAGGGCAGGGGCTGAGTGGGAAGGGGCAAAATGGGCCCTAGCCAGTTTGGCTCAGTTGATAGAGTGTCAGCCTTCGGGCTGAAGGGTCCTGGGTTTGATTCCAGTCAAGGGCAAATGCCTGGATTATGGGCTCAATCCCAGTAGGAGGTGTGTAGAAGGTAGCCAATCAATGATTCTCTCTCATAATTGATATTTCTATTTCTCTCTCTCTCTCTCTCTCTCTCTCTCTCTCTCTCA